>OY735253.1:3202289-3802289 GCA_963457715.1 Argyresthia albistria
GTGAACCTTACACGAAGGTTTATCCTTCGGGGATTCGCTACCTACCCTGACCAACCTCTGCGGCCATGTAACAATAAAAAAATGAATTATTATTATTATTAATACTATTTACCATTAGCCGCTCTCCTAACATCAGCCGTACCAGTATGTAAAGACATAAAAGTATAATTTACCTAAGTACTTTATACGGATGTTCTAACGGTCATGGGAAACATCGTGAGGAAACCTTCACTACTCCATAGCTGCGAAGATGGGTTAGCCCCATGTCACGCAAGAGGAGTGACGCTATGTTATGTTGTTACTAAGAGTAGGCATGCATACCTCATAAAGGCTAACCCGGAACGCGTCTTCGGCCGCCGCCAGCGCCTCGTCAAAGTACCCCATCTCGAGGTAGAGCGAGGCGAGTGACGTCATCACGAGGTCGCGGTGGCGCGCCGGCGCGGTGCGCGCGGCGCCGAGCAGGCAGCCGAGCGCCGGCGCCGCATTGCCGCGCACGCGCCAGTACAGCGACGCCAGCGTGTGGAGCAGCCAGCGCGGGGCTAGTTCCTGGCAGGAGATGTGGCTTTGTGGAGTATGTATGTCGGCGGCCGATCGTACAATTGGGCACATACGTGAAATATCATGAAACGATGAAATCTCTTAGTCTTTACAATTAACAATTCTTTATTGCACACAATAATTTATGCAGTTACACATGTACAAAGGCGAACTTATCTCTGAAAATAGATATGCTCGCCTCTCTTCGTGGTCGTTTGACATGTATAACACAAAAAACATCATGTAGTGCTGAATAAAAATGCTTTTAGAAATACATGTTTTTGTTAAAACCCGCCACATCATGATGTGCCCAGTAATTGCTTGGGCATATCATGAAATGGCGGGGCACATCATGATGTGCCCGATTCTACGATCGGCCGCCGACATGTACAAGTTGGATGTCAAACTAACAAATGTAGCTGTTGACATCAGTTAGTTGTCATCAAGGTCGACAGCCGTACAGATCTGCCAACTTAGCATAAAGAGGCAGATGTACCGGTACCGTTCGGTACGGGCAACCTTGAGTGTATGGAAATAATCTAACTTTTTATGTAAGCACCTTTAACTGTGAAATGACGGGTGTCGCTAGTGGCTTAATTTTGAATCCGAGCATAGAATGGCATTTCAAAGATGGCGGTCGTAGTTCTAAATTCTGACATTTCACAGATAACTTGGTAAGTCTGTACAGTCTTCCAACGATCTTTTAGTACTTGAGTTTCGTTTACAGGGGGCTCCAGTTCTGCGCAAAATGAGGTAGGTTGTTCATATTGATTGGTACTAACTACCATCCACCAATTTTCACCGCGTTTACTTTACTTTATATGTACAAAATACAGACACTTAATAATGGAAAAACATATACAAATGCGAGCTTATCTCTAATAAGAGATCTCTTCCAGCAAACCTAGGATGGACAGGATTAATTTTAACAAAAGGTAGACCTACAGGTGCACAACGATAAATATTAAATGAATAGACTACTTACTAATAAGTACATACATACATATAACCACCGATACTATAATATTATACTGTAACGGGCTGTTTATTGGTGAGAAAGAATAGAGTTTACGGAAATATGAGGTATCTGTATTTACAATAGAGGCACAAGTATAAAGATAAGCTCGCCTTTGTACATTTTTTTTTCTATGTTAAGCTATTTTTACTGTCATGTGAGTACAATAAAGAAATTATATAACCACCGATACTATAATATTATACTGTAACGGGCTGTTTATTGGTGAGAAAGAATAGAGTTTACGGAAATATGAGGTATCTGTATTTACAATAGAGGCACAAGTATAGAGATAAGCTCGCCTTTGTACATTTTTTTTTTCTATGTTAAGCTATTTTTACTGTCATGTGAGTACAATAAAGAAATTACGAAATTACGAAATTACGAAGTATAGTATTCAAGAGACGGGAGACGACTAGCGCCCTCGCGCTAGCTGCGATAGCACGCAGGTGATGCTGCTTGCATTGTGCAACATGTGACATACCCTACAATACTAATACAGATAGACCACCTAGAACAAAATATGACACCGGCGTAAACTTAGATGCTACAGAAGCTTCTATAGTTCGAGGCCATTATCGCTTGGGTCAGAGATAAAAAAAGAAGTAAAAATACGTTTATTTCCTAATACAGGTCCTTAGCAGAAGGGTTTCCCTGTCTCCGAAAATAGGGGAACCTGTGTCTTGGGTGACAGTTTCTTCCCGTTATACACAATTAGGATTACATATTTAGAGAAAAAAGTACTTCGCATAATTACGATAATAATAATTAGATGGCGGTAAGATATACAGGATTTATTCTAAGATTAGCGCCACCTAGAAGTATTTTAACTGAAACCATGGCGTTTAAAGTACAAATCTTGCTCCTTACGCCATCTCTTTTTTACGAAGGGTTACTAATTCTAATTTGTATGGGATGAGCACCCTGTGATATAACAACACATACGAACCGTGTTTGACATACATGTGAGCCAGCGCTGTCTTACCATCTGCATGGCGGCGTATATCCGCTGGCCAATCTCCGCGTCCTGCATCCGCTTGGCGGGCTCCGCGCTGCCGCCGCCCACGTACTCCAGCAGCTTGAGCCGCAGGTGCGTCGCGGGGGCCACCTCGGTGGGGGTGTGAGACCTGCGGCGAATAGAAAGGGTCGGTACAGGGGCCGACGGGGGATGGTTGAACATGGAAACAAAAATATAAAAAAAAAGATACGCGTGTAGCACCGTACACGTGTTAGAAGTAAAACTTCTGTAGCTAGATCATTAAGTGGTACCTATACTATACACCTATACCTACCTATACTAAAAGAGATTTAAATTTCCAATTTTGAGATCCAATCTCTGCTTCAAGTTACTTTTAAGTTTCAGACGTCCGATTATTTGAAATTATTTTATACTTGTACTTACTTTTAATACGTCATGTCATTTATTTCCCACCATTCCTTATCTACAATTTGTCGCGCTCGTGGTGATATACTTAACTCATTCAATAGTGTCACTACTATTTGCATCTCGCTCAGATTATATACCATCTGACGTCACGTCTTTAAGCCGTCTCGCTCAAATGTATGCATTGCTTTGCTTGTTTTAGAAATCCATATCGACCCGTGTGACATTGATGAAACTCTTTTCTTACAAACTGTATGGATCGCATCGCACAGCTGTCAAACATAAGTTCCGGTTCCAACAAAGAGGTTGAACGAAGTAGTTTTTGGTCACGTCACTGGTTTTGTTTATCCCAGCCAGCGGCGGCGGCGGCGGCGGCGCCATCTTGGCCATACCGGAAATCAAGAACTCGTGGAAGAATGCTTAAAATAATTTTTATTTAATTCGTTTCATCAGGTTTTTCTCTCACTAATTAACATTCTTTATTGTACGAATGTATTATTATCTCATCTGATTAGTTAAAAACCGTATTGAAAATAGTTGCGGTTTTAAAAGTCTTCAGCCGACCCTGACGTCACCGATTCCAATTTCCGTTACATTTCTTAGCCACTCGTGATAGCACCCGGCTAGTAGCAATTGAAAAGCAAATATATGAATAACCCACAGTTGAGAGGTTAAATAAATTTTACCCCCGTGCCCCAAGAAGTTTTACTTCAAAAAGAAAAATTGGTCAAAAGAGGTCGGACTCGCATAGGTACGAAGGCTTCCGCACCATCGTCGTGTGTGCCCAGAGATTATATATCCAATTGGCTGCGCCTGCGGGGGAATGCGGCTCGCCAAGCGTTTGTTGTATTCAACAAACGTTCGCATACGCAACCTCTATGTACGATGACGGGCCGCCGGGACTCCGATCATCTCGTTCAGTAGCGACATGTCTACCCTTGTCTAGTAGCTATTGTAGTGTTACTTGTGGCTCCTCCTCTGCGTGAAGGCGGCGGAGTCCTTGTCGTGCGGGCAGGCGGGCGGGTGCCACGGCAGCTCGTGCTCCGTCTCCGCCGGGACTCCGATCATCTCGTTCAGTAGCGACGTGTCTACCCTTGTCTAGTAGCTATTGTAGTGTTACTTGTGGCTCCTCCTCTGCGTGAAGGCGGCGGAGTCCTTGTCGTGCGGGCAGGCGGGCGGGTGCCACGGCAGCTCGTGCTCCGTCTCCGCCGGGACTCCGATCATCTCGTTCAGTAGCGACGTGTCTACCCTTGTCTAGTAGCTATTGTAGTGTTACTTGTGGCTCCTCCTCTGCGTGAAGGCGGCGGAGTCCTTGTCGTGCGGCCAGGCGGGCGGGTGCCACGGCAGCTCGTGCTCCGTCTCCGCCGGGACTCCGATCATCTCGTTCAGTAGCGACGTGTCTACCCTTGTCTAGTAGCTATTGTAGTGTTACTTGTGGCTCCTCCTCTGCGTGAAGGCGGCGGAGTCCTTGTCGTGCGGGCAGGCGGGCGGGTGCCACGGCAGCTCGTGCTCCGTCTCCGCCGGGACTCCGATCATCTCGTTCAGTAGCGACGTGTCTACCCTTGTCTAGTAGCTATTGTAGTGTTACTTGTGGCTCCTCCTCTGCGTGAAGGCGGCGGAGTCCTTGTCGTGCGGGCAGGCGGGCGGGTGCCACGGCAGCTCGTGCTCCGTCTCCGCCGGGACTCCGATCATCTCGTTCAGTAGCGACGTGTCTACCCTTGTCTAGTAGCTATTGTAGTGTTACTTGTGGCTCCTCCTCTGCGTGAAGGCGGCGGAGTCCTTGTCGTGCGGGCAGGCGGGCGGGTGCCACGGCAGCTCGTGCTCCGTCTCCGCCGGGACTCCGATCATCTCGTTCAGTAGCGACTTCAGTCTGGAATTGTAAATGGTACAATACTAGTAACTATTTATTAATCTGTGACAAATATACTAATGTTAGTTTAGCTACGAGTATGTTCGGTTTGTGTAGAATATTCAATACTAATGCTCCCAAGCGGTCATCCATCCTGATATTGATCAACTTTAAATGGTCAAGTGCGAGTCGGACTCGCGCTACAGGTGTCTTTTATTAAATTATCCTCTCCATCCTAGGTTTGCTGGAAGAGATCTCTTATTATAGATAAGCTCGCCTTTGTACATGTTTTTTCTAATATTAAGTGTCTGTATTATGTTTTCTGTGCAATAAAGTATAAAGTAAGTAAAGTATAAAGTGTCGGTGTTGGTCGGCACAAACACACTTGTAGATTTGTCTAATTGTGTTTCTATTTTGTGTACGAGTTTGAAACTATTGGAATTATGCGTGTAACCCTGCTATTATTTTAAAGAGATATTAAACATAAAACATGAACATAAATATTTACATTACAGGTGACATTGCTTCTGGCCCCACACTAGAACACCCTGTGTCATGGGAACCAGAAACAACAACATCATCAACAAACATGTAAACATCCAATACCTTCGAAAGCTAAACAACTAAACTAAAAAACTAAATGGTAGGCAGAGTCACCACCGCTGTGTCACAGAGGTCGTCAAAATATTTGTCATCATCATATATTATTTGGAAAAGATTTATCGGCATCAAGATAACAAAATGATTATGATTACTTCAAAAACAAACAAACTAATCCCTTTGGGGTATAGGGATACTGAAATAAAACCACAGGGCAGTCAATATCCATCAAAAGAGGTTGCACAAAACAAAGCAGAATACCAATTTGTATTTAGGCTGGTATACATATAATTTTTATGCTGGATGTATGCATACCTGATCCCCTTATTTTCGAAGGGCATGAATACCGGGTAGACTATGTCGAGGTTCTTAGGGAACTTGGAATCAGAGTCCTTGCAGAACTTGGTAGAAGGCCACTCGGGGTCTGTGTCGAAATCCTCCATATTGCGGCTCACCTTCATAGTGGGGGGGTATCTGGGAACAAAGTTTTAAAGTACATCAGAGCCTGTAGACAATGTTAATAACGCTACGAAAACGAAACGAAACGATAACTCAAAATGTATGCGATTTGACATTTGGTGACCCTAGCATAGCGTGACCAAACGTCAAATCGCATACATATTCTTAGCGTTTCGTGCGAACGATAACAGCGTTTTGCATCTTGTCTACAGGGGCAGGTATTTTAAGTGCAGACTCTAGAACATAGAGGCTATCTCACTCAAATCTATGGTTGATTTTAGAAAAGAGCTTGTGGGCATCACTGCAAGAAGTAGTGGGCAGGCCACCAGCCAAAAGGGAGGACGAAATCATCGCAATAGCTGGCAGGCAGTGTATGCTCAGGATCGAAGATGGTGTGATAGAAGAGACCTATAGCCAGCAGTGTGTAACTGTGGCCTGACTATAATGAGGTTTCCTCACACAGTAAGTATTGATTAAACTGAAACTGTGTTATTTTGCTGTGGATTTCAGTAAGCAAAATTTTACTTACAAAACAATTCCCCCTTCAAATTCAAAGTGCTCATTCTCTACAGCTGTACTGGATTTCTTGTCACTTGGCGTCGGACGATTGTCCGTTCTGCTATACTCGTAGTCCATGCTATCAAACGCTACTTTTCCTGTAATGTAGAGAGATATAATAAATAATTTAGTATGTTCGTTACATCAGGCTATAGGAACACATCTTGGAACAGATTTTTCCATTTTCTTTCATAACCGTCTACCCTCTGAAATAATTCTAAACGGTTTATGGCTGGGCATATAAGTATTATGTTTAACTTGTGTATATTATTGGACACTGTACCTCTGCCGACAATATCGGTAAACTCCGGCATTGGTCCGATCTCCTGCTTTATCTGTGCATCCGTCACAGTCAGCTGATCAGTTGTAGTCACCATATCCGACACCATGTCAGCGTGTTTCTCGATATGTTTCACTAGCCTTTGAAGACTGTAAGCGGATTCCACTGCATGCACTCCTTTCTCTGACAACCATTTGTCGTTGTACATTGGACCATCAAGGAAGTATTGTATGAGCGAGTTTTTGTCTCCCTCTTTCTTTAGCTCTTTGATGTTCAGTCCAGTTAGTTGTGACATTTTTTCGCAGTTCTTTTCCACGTTTCTGTAGTCTGCAATGAAAGGAATTTTTAAAACAAACTGGTCAATAGCAACATTGTGAAGAATGTAAAAAAAAACATGTCTGCTACATATAAAGGACATACGAAAACTTACCAAATTCTTCATTATGTTTCATATTTCTAAGGAATGAGGCCTGGGACTTCAACCAATGTGTCTCTCTTTGGCTATACTCCACCAGTTCCTGACGTAGCTTATCCAGTGAACTGTAGAGAACAAAATGATTTCATTTTAAACATATCAGTTATCAAGGCAGGATTTTATGTAATTAAAATTTTACAATAAAAAATCATGTTCTTTAAATAAAATTTTAATGTGACCTACACTTGCACAACTTCCATTTTCTCAAGAAGCGCCCTGTGACACAGAACACCATACTTATGCTTCTTTGCCAAATCAAACTTGGGATTCATCTTCAGGCACAAATCAAAATGTCTTATAGAATTATTGAAGTCGCCGGACACGGCAAATGCATTTGCTAATACAAAGTGGTTCACTGGGTATTGCTGGTCGTGGTCGACCGCTGCTCCGAGGACTACAATGGCATCATCAGTCCTTTTACTTCGATGGAATATTGTGCCCATGCTCAGAAGTGAAATGTCTTTGAACTGTCTGGAATGTGAAAAATAGGCACATTACAGTTGTTTAAATAATATTTACATATATATTATGTAACTCTCATCTACCTAACATTGTAAAAAGTTAATCTAAAGAGCTAGAGCTGTTTGGGGTGTGTATATCTAACCTGATGCCTTAATTTTTGAAACAAATAAAAATTTAACCTTCAGTGTTCACAATTAATACAAGATTTTCTGACATTGTTAACATACCTAGGAGCATAATGCACAGCCCTTCGACTACACTCCATAGCCTTTGGCGCATTGCCTCGGACCCGCCAGTATAATGAGGCCATGTTGTAGTGCAGCCACGAGGAGCTGTTCTGTCGGAGAGCACCAGCCACCCAGTGACCGAACTGGTCTATGTTCATGATCGGAGATACCTGCTCTGGAAGGGAAAGCTCTGGGTTTGCAGTGAGATTCTCTCTCTGTGACATTGCCTGGAGAAGAAATAGAAAAGAAACAGTTTAATATCTCAATAGACAGCCACTGTAGGGCAATAATGTAGATAAATGATTATGAAAATAATGTTATATATATTTTTCATTACTTTATAAAAAAAAATGTGCTTCAAAATCTGCCCTTGATTACCTCTAAATGCTCAAAAGCAAACATGCTAAATGTCAATGAAGATATTTTCTTGCAGTCAGGAACATCGGTGTCCTGTCCATAGTAGGGGTTGTAGAGCTTGAAGTCTTCTTCAGCAATATTCCTCGACCTTCCGTCCTCAAGGAGAGATGCGTACCAATCCAACAGGTTCAAAGGTCCAGCCTTCAGACAATTCTTATCTACCGCCAACTGCGCGCCGACATCTGTTTCTCTCTCTAACACAGCCCAAAGCTGTCGCACTACCTCTTTTCTTTGGTAAAGGTCGTGGTACAAGTTTATTATGTTATCCCAACGGGTATCTTGATTCAGGAAGGCTAGGAGATCGTACGGGTAGGTCATTTCAAACGGCGAATTCAACTGCAATCATGTTAAGAAATTGTAGTTTATACAGCAAATTACGTGGTAATAGGACAGGAGGTTATTGTTATTAGAGCCGTGGGAAGATAATTAGAGCTTCGGCTCTAACAGGAAATTGTTATCTTACCCTTGGTTGAATCAAGCCATTTTCGGTCACCATCCAATGAGTTGAAGCGCGAATACCAACGGTAAATGCGCTTAGCAACAAAGCGTACCGAATGTAATTCATTGTTACGGAACTTTCTGTGACTTTTTCATTAAAAATACATTTCTTTCAGTATTTATTCACACATTTTTTTGATGTTATTATTCAGCATCTGAGTCTGAGTGCGAGAGCGTGCTGCGAAACGGAAATCACCTCGTGACAGCTGTCAGCTGTCACGGTGACAGTAACGTTCGGAAATTGCTTTAAAAGAAGGAACGAAAGTTAAGTTTCTGAACTGTACTTTTTAGCACGAGTTTTTATTCGTTAGTGCCACGTGGTAGAAATGGTTCCTACTACACTTATTTTCTACCAAAAACATTTTCTTGTGTGGGAGTGGGTCACACTGGAAAATTCGCGGGGTCTCGTCGTTTCCGGTTCCAAACAAAGTTTGAACTCGAATCAATATAACTCTTTGAGTTTGAATATTAATTTATAGAACAGCAGGCGTTTGATTCTCGCGCCTTCGATATCGGATATCGAGACCTATATGACAGATTCCCATACCAAATCACTCGATATAGGTGTAGATATCGTATATCGAATGCGCGAGAATCATGCCCCAGATGTGCCTCGCCATTTCATGTTATGGCGGGTTTTAACGAAAACATGGCTTTTCAACCGAATTCAAAAAAAGGAGGAGGTTCTCAATTCGACCCGTATGTTTTTTTTTTTTCTATGTTTGTTACGCGATTGCTCCGCCAATTATGAACCGATTTGAACAAATCTTTTTTTGGCGTATAGGTAATACCTCAAGGGTGGTCCCATTGACACCAGGTCAGGATCTGATGATGGGATCCTGGAGAAATCGAGAGAACTCTTCAAATATTATAGGCAGACCTATAGTGATTTTTGTGTTTTTCATAATAACTCGTGCAAATGCACATGGTAAGCATAATATTGTGATGCGGAACTGCTGATGAAGACCACATATGGCCACCAGATCTGCTCAATACTAGGTACAAATACAATGCGTGGCTGACGGGCAGGCAACGCATAGCCTAAACCGGTGGACCTAGAGCCATGAAACTTTGTACAGGGGTTCCTTAGTCGCGTGGGGTAGCACTGATATAGCATTTGACAAAATTAATTCCCCAAGGGAGGGGGGGATAAGGGGTTACAGTTAGTATTAAACTCAATCTAATCAAATAGGGTTTGTGGAAGTCGGTTTTTTCTAAAGTTTACTTTTTGTTTCAATTATTAAAAGCATTTTTTTAGCACTACGCTCGCACTACGTAATGTTTTTTTAAGTTAGACATGTCAAACGAACACGAATTCGGGGGCTTCGCTGCGCTCGACCCTTTAGTCTTCACCTTAGCTACCGAGGTGTTTTCATCGTTTCATGATATTTCACGTTTGGGCACATCAAGTTGGTACAGTCACGATCAATAGGTATGAGAGTGGTATGATAGAGATCGATCGGTACGGTAACTATTAGGTGGAAAAAAAAAATACATTTAGATTTTCGAGCTTTCTAACCGAAACTTATAAACCCGAAACACTATGAAGTACACCGCTGTAAGGCCAGTAAGCGATGGCTAGGGTAGGTAGGACAAACATTATGAAAATGACAAAATAGGGGTACAAACGTAGTACCTAGGTGTAGAGAAAGAGGGTGCTTCGGTGCTTCGCACCCCTCGCTCGGCGCCGTGCCAGGGCTCCACTGCGCATGACCAAATAACCTCATTCAATCCACGCCTAAAGTCGTCCACACGCATTTCAAGATTGGCCCTTAATATTACGTGCATAACCATTTCCCGAAAAGCACAAAGAGAATCGTTGAAACTTTCACTGAAAATCGACGTTCACAGCAGAAAATGGGTGGCTTTAAATTCAAAAATTAAACCCCAGTGTCTAGCACCACGTATTTTTACGCTTACAATAAACAGGAAGCTGAATATGTAATTAAATCGTCTGAAGTGATTTAAAACGATTAAAATGACAAACCAAGTGCCGGTACAGTCGGTGCCAAAATTGGATGTGCCTGAGAGTAATGATGTAGCAGAAAATTGTGAAGTGAATAGAATCCAAACCGTAGAATATAAAGTGAGCCCTTCCATTTCCTTTTTTTATATTATTTTGTTGTGAAATAGTATTAATACCTACATTAATTTTCAGGGATTGCTGTGGAAATGCGGGTTGAGAGAAATATGTTTAGCAGCCCTGTGGCTTCCATTAGGTGCTTTAATATTTTGTTATGTGACAGCATCTATATTCCAAGCAGATGATATCCACGAAACACACTGTAGGGTAAGTTCTTATCTTATAATCTTAGCTACTTTCCAAAACAACAATAACATTGGTGACCTACAATAAGATCCACAGCAAGCGATTTTGTTCGTTTCAAATTGTGATTACGTAAATAAGATCTCGGAAGCGGAGGTAACCCGAAAACATTTTGCCTAATGCTTTTGGCATCGGCTAGGCACTTTGCTAATGACCTAAGAAACTTTTACCTAAAGCTGCACAAATGTTTCTGAAAGGTCAAATGGTCAAACTATATTATTATATCCACTGTATCTCTTGCTTTTACCACGACATTATAAGAAAGCTAGTATATCACTAATAAGGTCAAGCATTTTCCCAGATGGAATAGCAGAGGCACAAATACTTTTTTAAGTTACAATTTCATTCATTTTCAGGTTTACAATGTGGTTCCCTCAATAAGTGCCATTACCGGGATTAGTCCTCAGCGCTATGTCTGGAGGATTTCCATAGCTTTCCATTTAGGACCAAGATTACTAATAGGCTCACTGTATTACAATTACCATAAGCAACGCACTGCTTTTATAACAGATGATAATGTAAGTAGCTAAACTGACGATATATTTATTAAGTAGGTCTTATTTTTAATTATAATACACCTGACTCACCTATTATTATCTAAGCCTTTGACTACCCGGGCATTAGTATTGTAATGCATTTTTGCACTGATTGTTTTCATGACTTGATGAATTTATTCATATATACAGGTTGGCAAGAAAGTCTAGAAATTAAATGATGGCAACATTCACAGACTGCTGCGTGTTTTCTTTATTGCCATATTTGGATTGTCTATCAAAATAGGTACGCAATAGTGCTCTAATATGTCACTTATGTTGCCATTATTTATTTTCTAGACTTTCTTGCCAACCTGTACTTAACTACTTATCCGAATTATCCTGGACTGTTGTCGTTTTAAATTATGTGATAGGGGACAAGAATATATATTTTATTCAAATTTTACTCTTTTTTTCAGGGCCGAAAGCTAGCTGATCAATTAGGAGAAGCATGCTACTGGCTGAATTTGGTAGAATTATTCGCACTCACGGGAGTAACGTACGTTTCCAATAGGGAAAATTATTGTGAGTACCTATTACTAATAAATAAATTTGAATTTTGAATATCCTACCTGATACATTACCTACCTACCTTTTTATTTGCCAAATACTTTTAGAAGACTTTTCTCTGTACCTGTACTGACTTCTAAAATATTTTTAACGTTTTTCGATGATATCAAAATCACTTCGTTACCTGCCAGCTTTCAGCTATGTGCAGTAAAATAGCAGGCAGCGTCACGCTATTTCCCATTCGGGGTGGCAAAAGCACAGTTTTGCCCACATTTAACCAGTACCCACCCAAATAAACTGTCCATTTTCGTGACAGGATAGTACGGAGTTATAAGTCGTAAAGAGCTTATGACATTACGCTGTCGGCAGGGCACGATTTGTATAGACGTCTCACTCATGATAGAACGACTAGAAAGAGACAGTGAATGAGACAGTGAGTCAGACAGGGCCCTGCCGACAGCGTAGTCTAATAGGCCCATAAATCTCTAACTTCCAGACGTACACGAGAAGATCTTCACAATCTTCATGATAGTGTCGCTGACGCACATGCTGTGCCGCGCCCGAGTCGGCCGGGTGGATAGCGACAGGGTGGCGCCAGTGAGCACGAACCATCTAGTGTGGATGCTGTTCTACGTGGCCGTGGCTGCGACGGTTGGCTTGGTCGTGTTCTTCCTGAGGCATCGGCTGCTGTGCCGGCCTTTGGGTGAGTTTAGGTGTGAGAGGTTCGGCTGAGGAGGGAGAACACAAAACTCCATCTCATGATTACAATATCGTGATGTCGCTGTTTCTGATACCCACGACAGGGTATCCTAGTGTGTGCCAGAAGCAATGTATGTGCCTGTATGTAAAACTTGATATGTAGGGATACTGAATGGGTGTCCGTCATTTAATTTTGTTTTAGGCGCTCCGTGTTTCGGATGACATATTGAACTGTAGGACCCGGTTAATATACCCAAAATCCCTAAGATACAGGTTCATTACCTAGTTTAGGGGTTTGAAGTCGCAATTATATTGATGACACTATGTACAACAATTTCACTGTAATATTTAAGTTATAACTAGTGGAAAGTACAAAATAAACTTTATCTTATCTTATCTTATATACAACTTTCTATTAGTTGTAAAGCTGTATCCTATACTATATTTCCCTAATAGGGCAGCTTGATAATTTCTGTCAGTCGGGTTGGCCACTAGCTTACTCACGCACGGATCCACCCGCCAGATGTACCTGCCAGGCATGCCCGGCGGGCACATCTGCTCATGTTATGTATGGGACGAAAAGGCACAGATATGTCTGACAGGCATGCCCGTGCCCTACCATACATGTACAGATGCGCCCGCCGGGCATGATTGGCAGGCACATCTGGCCGGTGGATCCGTGCGTGAGTGCTTAGCTACTATACCCTATCCAATATAACATGAAACTTGACAGCTAACCTACAACTTCATGAAATTCACTTTTTAAACACTAGGGATGTTGATGTTACCAAAACAATCGGAAAGAATCGAAATTGTTTATTCAGTTGAACTAACAGAAGTGTTGTCATCGCCATCACTGCTATCAGCACTTAAAGATATTATTATTTGGATTTTATGAAGTTTTAGGTCGGCTGTCAAGTTGCCTATTATATTGGTAGGGCGGATAGAGTCAGCCCGACACATCTCCATCGCCCGCACTGAGCCAGCGTGGTGGTGTGTGTTGAGCACACACACACATCCTCGTATCCGGTAAAGGCCCCCTTGGCTTGGGTACATCAACACTTAAGTCGGTTGCTATTTTGTTTGGGGGGAATTACTTATAAGGGGAAAAGGGAGGATTTCAATCTGAGAGGCACGTTATACAGGGTGTAACAGAAAGGGGTGTACATGTACAAGCCGAAAGAGGGTTTAATGTTCTCGCAAACTAGTAGCCCTGTGGCCATTTCAAAATCAATTAAAATATTTAAAAAAAATATCATTGCGTGTATCTTATAATATTTACAGTGTTTCAAAAGATGGTACCTACCCACCCAGTAGTACTGTTTACAAACATTTGGCTTAATTTATAACGTCTTAAATGTAAATTCAGAAAACAGGTGGCCATTATAATACTGTATATATAAGATAGTTGTAGTAATTTTTTAGAACCGGCTCATGAAGCCCTTTCATTTGATTGAAAGGTTTCAGAAAAAAGAAAAACCCATTAAAAAAAAAATACCTCCAAACTCCCCCCAAAGGGGAAAATCGAGAAAAGCTCTCGGCAAAAAAATACTTATATTAAAGGAACACGTGTGCCAAGTTTTGTGAGGATCGCTTGAAAACTGTGGCCCCTAGACGGAACTGACAGACATACATACCTATATAGATACAGACAGACAAAAGCAAAATCGGTCTCCTATCTTGACAAAATGGAGCCCTTCGCTCGCTTCGCTCGCTCGGTCAATAACAGTTGTTATTTCCGTTGCTTCCAGCCTTCACCTGGTTCGCAGTCTGTGAGTACATCCTGGCCATCACGAACATGGCCTTCCACGCGGTGGTCGTGAGAGACCTGCCCTTCCACGAGATCCAGGTGGTAAGCCCATCGCACAACAAGTACCACTAGACTAGCCCCTCAAACGGCGACTACTAACTAAATCAAACAATTTCTTCTGACGGTCTAACAACAAAAAAGTTAAAACGATCGATCCTGTAAATAGGTAGGTACTGACTTTCTCTGTGAATAATTATGAGAGGCACAAAAGATATAACGAAAATAGGGTGTACATGTTACGGGTAATTTTAGAAGGTTAATTAAACTTAAGTTTACCCGGGTGTAACTAGTATTACCCAAGCATTTTGGTTAAAGTCCGAAAATTAAGTCAAACTGCCCAGGAGTTGCAGCCGCTTTGTGAAGATGCAACACCTAACATTATACCCAGCGAGTTGGGTAAACTTAGGTGTAGGTATATGGGTAAAAGCCGAATATAAATTAAAGTTAATTCGGACTTTACCCAATAGGCTAGGGTATACTAATACCCGGGTAAACTTAAGTAATACCACAGAAGAGATAATAGTACTCGTAATACTTCACCTTCTAGAATCACCCGTTTATGTAGTAGTAGGTGTAGAAGCGAGGATTCGTAACACTGTGAAGATGTTTATAAATAATGTCAAACATAAATAAGTGATAGTTGATTGCAAGGATGGGATTATTTTGGCTAAAGCTTCTCGACTGACTCTGCCAAGCAGACCAAGGTCCCCAAATTAAATAAAATTGGAAAGATGGAGATAGAAATTAAGATCACATATGCCCTTACGCTACATACTAGTGCTGCCTTTAGCCAAACCATTGGATGTAATTATCCAGGCCTTCATTCAAATCACATCCGCCTATGAATAAGTACGTACCTTTATAAAATAAAATACTTAGTATTAATCAACTACTTAGTTATGTTAATCGTATTATTTGCAAATGGACCAAGGAAAAGCGAGAAAACTCGGTTAACTACATATCCTGAACCTAAAAAACTTCGATTGTCTATGACCATGTTAAGATTCTGTATCATTCATCATCACATCAATCAGTCCACATCCAGAAGCGAGACCTGAGAAATGCATTGGTGTCAGCTGTCAGTGCCACTGCCAGAGTGTCAGTGCGTGCAATTCGGGAGGCGACACGAACTATACTATCTAAACTAATTAGAATGGTATGTTTGAAAATGGAATCTGTGGTCACCGCGCAAGAGCTATCGGATTTGAAGGTTGTCAGTTTAGTGCCTTTAGTTCCTCTAGTTTAGTGGTTATGACACCTCCCAAATAGCCCCCATTGGTGTTGTACCTACCCTCACTATTTACTTCCTCACACCCGCTTTTGAGTTTATCAGAAAGAGACTGACGTGTGGTGAAGCCTAACCTCAAAATCACGGAAAATCGCTATTCGTTCGTGCAACCCTTCTATTTTGAATTGATCCCTGTAAAAAAATTACTTTAACAATTGTTTACCTACTTTTGTTTTTCTGTTTTTAACCCTAGCTCCATCTGAACCTAGTTAAAATGCCTCCGCCCCTGCTTCCATCCTCATAAGACTTCGACAAAGTATAGTTATATAAAACATCTAACTATGTAAGTTTCATCATTCATCAATCAGTGTAGTGTAGTCCTGCCAGTACCACATACAATCGCAATTCTCAGGTCTCGCCTTGATTGATTGAGACCTCATAGGCCTCTGTGTAACATTGGTAAAAATCTTGTGTTTGTAACTATCTTGTGAGAACGTGTGTCTTTATCGTCATACAACCCACAGAGAACCATGTGAGTCTGAGAAAATAGTACTTTCACATAATTACGTCGCATATAATATTCGTAATCATATACTTATTTTGTACATAAAATTGCATCGACCCCCAGATTTCATTTTTAATTCTCGTTGCCAACCTAGAACCTAATTAGATCTACAAAGTCATTCAATTATCTAGATACCTATCTATTAAAGTTTATTTCACCTAGTCCCCAATTAGTCTCAATCTAAGTCTTATGTCTAAATAAGTGCACAAACTACAGATATGTTAATCGTTTCTCAAGTGCAAAAATGCCGACCGACGATGACGATAAGTATTTGTTAATTTGGTTGGACACAGAAATTCTTCGGACTCCAGGCACATTTTTAAGATGGGATACCAACAAACCTATATAATTATTATGGTAACTACAAATAAAACAATTCTAACCCTAAATAGGTAGGTACATGAATTTTGTATGTTTACTTACTTCCCTGAGTTACACGCATATAATTTGTTTATGTATCTACCGTCTAAGCAATAGAAACAAGGCAATGCTATGAAATTCTCGTGATTAAATTAGTTAGTTAATTAGTTATAAAAAATTAAACAAAATAGTTTCGTCCAACTTAGGGTTTCATTTCCTTTCTATTTATGTTGATCAGAAATCGAACAGTGAATAAACCGATGATAGAGTTTTACAAAAAGGTAGATACATTTAGGCTGGCCTCACCTTTCAGGAATGGGTTTCTGAATCCAGATCCGGAATTCAAGATGCAACAAAATGCATACAAATAAGTCTTACCTACTCGACGCATACAGTCTGATTTTAGGACTCTTTTGTTAGGTCGTATAACGTCGTGCAACAAATTTAGGAATGGAAACGATCACTTTTAATTCAGATCGATCTGATCTGACAGATTGTGATACTGACGAACGCCCGGTATCTGGAATTCAGAGACGCTCTACTGTCCATATATCTGTACCTTAGAGGTAGACAATAGTAAGTCCACTTTTAGAGGTAGACAATAGTACTTTTTGAGAATTTCATTTCTGTACCTTAGAGTCTACCCCTAGTGGACTTACCTCTACCTCCAAAAGTGGACTTACTTTGTCTACCTCTAAGCTACAGAAATTTTGCGGGCAGTGGGCACACACATGTCGGAATTCTGGCAAGGAATAGGTATCTTAGTAGTTACTTACATAACTTTGTATGAATTAGCCTCCTGAGTCTGGGGTAGGTATTTTTCGAATTTCTTCTTGAAACTATTTTGGCATGGTGCAGCATACTTCTGACAAAATATTAAATTATTGGTTGTTCTAACTAAATGTTCTAAAGTAAAGACAGAAGTACTCAGGAGGATAGATAGACTGTGAGGCCGTGTTTGAAGATGTGGTGCCTAATTACCGGAGCGTGTGAGACCAGCCTCGGTCTAACTGAGACTTGACGATTTTCAAAGACAGGTGTCTTCGATATACAAGTTAATTCCTTAATTAAGTATAAAATAAATTAACATAGATTAATTAAAATAGATAAGTAGATCCCTGCTACTTACGAAAATTCATTTGTTATCTGTAAGCACGGTTTTAGGTATGCCTTTGATAAACATTCCAGAAGAATATACATAAGTATATTTGTAAGAATCCTTATAAGTTATTTATTATAGAAATGTATAGTTTTAGGGCTCGATTTCAATTTGCACCCTAACGTAAATCAGCGCAAGCTCCAACTGGTTGTTTAATAAGGTACCTACATACTTACATTTATGTGAAGCCCTCTTTTAAATGTTCTTCTCTTTTTTTCATTCTTTTTGTTGTTTAGGGTTCCGATTTTTAAAAGGAAAAAAAAGGAACCCAGGATCACTTCGTTGTCCGTCCGTCCATCCGTCTGTCTGTCCATCCTTCTGTCAAGACCTTTAATATCGAGAACGCATGGACGTATCAAGCTGAAATTTATATCAATTGCTCAGGTCTGTAGTTCCATATAGCTGTGAAAAAATCAACCTTCTAGGTCAACGAAACCGAACGCCTGTGAAATTTATGGATTTTCATAGTAGTTAATCGCAATGGACCCAAAACCGAATGGGCTACTATCCGTTGGCCTATTGACACGAAGCAAGCTCTTATAGCACGAGTAAAGGGAAAAATCTAAAAAATGCAAACTGTCTTTCTACAAAAATATGTAATTTGGTTTACATGGATGACATCATTTTTTTTATGTAGAAACCTATTAAGTACACCAGTTACGAGGTAACAATTTCCAAGTGTGAAACCCTTGGTCCGCGAGTCCTTCTCGCGCTTGACAGTTTATTTTATTCTCGGTGCACACACACCCCATTACCCTCAGGTCAAGAATTATCTTCCTTACTTCCGTATTGTATGAACTATGCTTATTTAAATTTTACTTATGTTGTCTTGCTGCATTAATTTTAGTTACTTACAGGTACTTAACTAGTTTGTTTTTGTTTTGGTTTTGAAATAAGTTTAATATACAAAATGCAAAAAAACTTTATTATTATACTAACTGTGGCTTAGTATTTTAGGTATCTAAATTATATAAATTAATTAAGACATTTAATTTTAATGTAAATAGGTACATTTGTATTACGAAGGTTGTATTGTATCGAAAATTAGTGAGATTGATAAAATTAGCAATAGCATAGCATTTAATATTATGATATGAGTATAACCTGCTCGTATATGTACATGTTAAAATGCATTATGTTTATAAATGGTCATTTCATTTCATTTGCTTTTTCATCTCATCAATACATAATATATTTGTGGTTAATTCCACCGAGATACAGGGTGACATTTAATTAGCTGACCATATTTTGGGGAATGATAGTACCCATCATTATGAACAACTTTCACCATAAAACTTTTAGTCGCAAACGAAAAAAAAATCGTCTCTCAATACATTGCCCGATCAGCTGATTTCAAGTTACTATGGGAGACCCAAAAATTTTTTTCGTTTGCGACCCCAAGTTCCTTGGGGAAAGTTCTTCATAATGATGGGTACTATCATACCCCAAAATATGGTCAGCTAATTAAATGTCACCCTGTATATTGAAGTACCTAACCAAAGAACTAATACAGGATTGTAACAGAAAGGTGTACTTAGTCATATTTTAGGGGGTTCTTAAGGACATAATTCTGAGCAACTTTCACAATGAAACCGATTTGATCAGGGCAACTTTAATTTTCACTTCTCTATACAAATGAGCTGACCGCCAGGACCAAAACGTTTGAAAGTTGCTCAGAATGGTCTCCCTCACTAACAACCCCCTAAAATATGACTACACCTTTCTGGTACAACCTGTAGACTGTAGAGACACCTATTCTGTTGGTAAATACTACTTTTCTTAGGACTTAGGACCTAGGTAGTTTTGTTAAAATAATATGTTCCAGGTTCCTGTCTTGTATCTTGTACCGCTTGTACGTTCTAATTAATATACATGCATAATACTATAACCGTCTTATTAATAAAAAAACACTACTCTGTTGTTAATACTTCCTTAGGTACTCTGAGACTAGTTACTCTCAGGTTGAACTCAGAGTAAGATACTTTTACTCCGAGAGTAGAGTCAGTTAAGTATCGGTTGAAGGAGCATTATCTCTCTCTATCATAAATATAGAAGGTATTTTAATATGTATTAGTTTATTTATGTTAGGTTTATTTATTTTATTTTATGTATCTAATATTCATGTAGTATATTCAGTAGATTAGTAATATTATGATTTATTTATGTTTTATTTTTCTCTTACTTGAGCACATAGGCCTACCTACTTGTTCTGTATCATATTTTTCTCTGTCCATCCTGGGTTTGCTGGAAGAGATATTCTTGCCTTTGTAAATGACTTCTCTGTATTTTCTGTTTTTTGTCTTTTATGTGCGTGCAATAAATATATACGAAAATAAGTGCTAAGTACTCATTCCTTACACCATGCTTAGGAAGTAATATATTGACCTACTGCTCGGAATAAAGTTACTACAGTTGCTGATTACGTCTGTGTTTATTAATAAGACGGTATGTTATTATTACAACATTTACAACATACATGCTCAAACATATGAATATGTTTTATACTAACGCCTTTTCCTATTCGGGGTGGCAGAGGCACAATTTTGCCTACTTATCCAATAATCCATTTGCGTTATCCTGTACTTACTACCTAATTAATGTAATGAATACCTAAACCAATAACTACTGTTTGGCTCTCTCTATCGATTTATTTTAGCAACTAGCAGGTTAGGTATTAGTAATACCTAAGTAATTAATTTCGTTTATCTAAATGTTTGAAAAATTAGAAACACAAAAAAGCGATGTAGTGATGAAAAGTCAATTACCTTGTATCTACTATTTGTTTGTATTTGTGGCGTCCTTATTGGCCGAAAGAAGAACCCTGTACATGCTCATACTTAATAGGTTCCTATCCTACCACTATCCTACTCTACTCAACTAAGATTTAACATTCACCCACGGAATATTTATGTCAATAAACTTAATTGTTATTAAATCTATTTGTTATTTTGTAAGTAAATTTAGTAAGTATTGTAAAATATCTTTGTCTTGTTTTACAAATATCCCTGTTTCTTTAGTCTTATTTTACGAATTATATATTATAACAAATATTTCGTGAATTAATAAATCAACTATCCCTGTTTCTTGCATTAACCTACTAACATATTTTACCTTCATAATATTGCTTGTCTGTCACTAGAATGTCAAGGTACGAATTCAAAATAATCCTTTAAAGAACTTAGGAGATTATGTTTAGAAAGCACTTCATCATTGATACGCCATCTAGTAGGTTGAGAAGTAAACTAGGAAACACGAATAGAGGGCGCCACGCATCCTCAGAAAATACAAATGACGCTTTCCATAGCATCCAAGATGGCGGCGAAAGGGAGCTAGGCAGGTATAGTATGTGCATGTGTTAGTGTGTACGTACACAAAATTTCACGTTTGACCACTCTGGACACCAACACAAGCTCACAAAACCGGGTGTGCGCGGGGTGCGGGGAGTAACGTCCATGAAGTTGTGTCAGCATATGCGCAAACGAGGTGCGCATTCGTCGCGTGCGTTGTCGGGATTCTTTGTGCCATTCTTCGCATACCAATAAGAGTATATTCTTTAAAAATACAGTGTAATAATCGTCTAATCAAAATTCGCCCCTTCACGTCACCTTCTAGCACCGTAATAGGTAAGTGAAAAATGTAATTTCTCTATTTTTCATACAATTAACCTGAGATTTCGTGGATTTTTATTCGGGAATGCCAAAAATGCGATCGCAATCCTGCAATATTTTACATAGTTGTCGTGTTTGCTACGTTTGACTTCCGGTCGCCAGGGTGTCGGCATTTCGCGATGTAAACATTATTTTAGGTTTAGGGTTCGATTGCATTTAGACAAGCTGTCAGGACTGAAGTGTGCTCAAGGTGCTTTGTGTTGTTAATTTCGCTTGAGTGTGCTTACTCGGATGGCGCAATTTTCGAAAGACGCGGTATGGTATCGGTCGTCCGCGATATACTTCAGTCGTGTTGTTAGCTGCATGCGATTTGACGTATTCTGCGCGGGGTGATGTCAAAAGTCGGCTTATTAGATAAAATGTCAAATGATCTTCATGAAATGTGAGAGTGAATGATATGAACATTAATTGACAGTGTTTGTATTGTTGAAGTGATTTTTCTGTCGAGTGACATGGACTGTTTTTACTCCAAGTTTTATCCGAGACGTAAGTTATTTATTACAAAACATACAGATTTTAAACGTAAATAAACATTTTATAGTTAGTTAGTACAACTATGCCTTTTCGCAACAACCTCATTTGTTATTTCCTATATGTGTAGATTCAGTATTTGGATACATATTATTCACTTTTTTGCATTACATTTACCTACATAATTTATTTTTCAATGAATTACAAAACATTTTAAAACAACTTTGTTCTTCATTAATATACTTAGCTTCAGTAACACAGTATACCTACCTACTAGGTAAAATCATTTGTCCTACAAAGAATATCAAAATATTTTACAAACAACTAATTAATTCATTATTTATATTATATAATGATATTTATTATTAAGTATGTGCGTAACAAAAATTAAACCTGTATTTTTTACGAAGTTTAAATAATGATAGGTATCATTCAAATAAAAATAATTGAAATGAAAATTATGATACAAAATACTATGCTTTTATTTTTGGAGAATTTATTGATTCTTTGAAAGTTTGATTAATTACTCTGAATACACGGTGGCGCCGGAAGGGTTAGTAATGAAATAATCACTATGATAATGTGTCTCATGCTAATCACTAACATGAGTCATGTCAGAAAAGAACAGAAGAACCTTAGAGGTAGACAATAGTAAGTCCACTTTTTGAGAATTTCATTTCTGTACCTTAGAGTCTAACTTTAATGGACTTACTATTGTCTACTTCTAAATTGGGGGGCTGTTAGCCTGTTACTCACGACTCTCGATGACATCCGTAGAAAATACATCCCACCACCCTTCACGTTCTCCTAGATTTCATCTTCTCTAATTATAATTACGTATCCGTAACCGCAATCGGTCGTACACACGTATACTATATCATATCACATCGCCGCTAAGAGCAACAAAACCTCCTCAAGAATAAGTTAACCTGAAAAAATTGTGATCTTTCAAATAAACTTGACACTTGCATAATTAATCTAAAAAGAGTTAGCACGCCATTAATAAAAAGGAGAAGCATTTATTTTAATATCCTCATCCTGGTTATAGGTAGGTATTATATTGTGACAAAAGTTTACTGATTTATAGTTGAAACAATGAAACCGGTTGATTCATAATAGTACCCCCTGTTGTGCGACTCGCGACGCACCCACTGGGAGGCCATGTGCGTGACTCTCTTGACCCAAAATATTGACAATCACTGATCTGACTGATGCCTATTGTCTGACAGCTAACCAACGACAGTTTAAGTGAACTTTAGAAGGACATACTCTAAAGTTTAAAAAGTATATATGACCTAGTACGGTCGCCTGCGCCTAAAAGTATCCGGGCGGTCGTATTACCGAGTGAATCCCGCTTATACTGGTTGTAGATATACTTTTAGGCGCAATCGACCGTACATTTTTTTACCAAAGAAGAGAGTTTATTTTTTGTCATCCTCCTTTCAAATAGTGAATTTCAAATTCAATATGAAGCGTCTTCAGTCAAAATTGGTAATGTTCATTGAATGGTATAACAGTTATCAATTAACAATTTTACTATAGGATTACTGACACAACTCGAAATGAGAGCGTGATAAATAAACGCAGTGTTTGATGAAACGAATCAAATTAATTAGATATCATCTCCTGACTAAATCTCAGAAGCCATTATTCAGCCAGCCCTGCACCCTGTGTGCTAGAATAATAATGACGACTCGCCAGCCATCCGGCTCCAAATAGGCTCCCTCAGATCTATGTGGCGTTTAGTGATCTTAGAGATTGTGGAGAGTTTCATTTTCAGTATCTGTCGGTGTTTCGAATGGTTGCCAAGAGTTATTTTGGTCAATACGGTTGATGTTTTTATTGCGCGTCGCGACGCCGACGGCAGCGCTGCACGACAAGCAATAAGACGTGTAAACTGCTGACACTTTAGGGCCCTCACGCGGCGTCGCACCTAATGGCCGTTTCGGGACGATTTATCACGTATACTGTCGTAGGGAAATTGAATTTACACCATTTGGTGATGTTCACCAGAGCAGACTGTTCACGGTTATGTTCTTCTTTAATTAAAACCCTCCAATGTCAGCATTTTATGTTGGTACCGATGTTAAAATATTTGCTTAGCCAGATTTATTTACTTTCCGGGTAGAAATTAGATGGTGAAGTAGTGGTGTCAACCAGCAGATTAAGACCGACATATAATCGATACAGCAATATGAATTGCATAATTACCAATAAAACTTCGTAAGAAGGTTATCTTACGGCGCCTCACAAATAATTAGGGGTGCTTTTTTCATGTGTATTTCAGGATATACTCGGCAAATCGTAATCAATTTCTGGTAAGTATATGTAATTTGGCTTTAGTTTAATCTAGGGTTTTCATGTTGGAAAACGTGTTTGGATAAAATTTCCTCGAAAGAAAATAAATCCAAAGTCAATACTCAATCATTTATTGCACTCCATAGTCATCCCTATTTTCCAATATTTTTTCCTTCAATACCGCTGTAGTAACAAATATGATCTTTCTATTAATAATGTAATGTGGGGAATTTTTGCTACTAGCGATTTGAATAATGAAATATAATAGTTTTATTTTTCGTTTTGGCGCTTACGTTGATTCAGATATATTGTGAGCGCACAATTGCCATCCCACTTATTCCTGATCCCGAGTAATATTCGCTACTCACTTCCGCAATCTTCGTTGACCATGGTTTGTAATTTTTCATACCTCGCCTTAAAAGAAAATTAGCTGATAGTTAAATAAAAGAATCTTAATTAATTTAAACGGTTCTAAAGGTTTTTTCAACGGATAAGATATTAACCGTTAGAAAAATATTACTGCTTTTTTATCGCCATGATCTCCGATGAAACACATCCAGAATCAAGTTAGCCGAGATAAGTTAGAAAGTCAAGATGCATGTGCAGTGCAGCGCAGGCTAATTGGCGGGCCACGGAACGGTGTGGCCGGAAGCTGTAATCGTAGAGCTCGACCCATTCGCTTACACGAAGGATCGTATTATAACAACGTTCTGCTATAAATACTCGACCAGTGCGCTCTAAATTATGTATTTAAGTTAATCACCTATCGACTTTCACGATAATGGTCTCGCAGAAGTTCAAAAGGGTTGCCTACTGTTTTGCAATAATCGTGGGCGTGTTTTCCCAGATAATAATTAAAAACATAATCCTGTAATAAAACATCTATTATTCATGAACAACGGACCACCTCAAATCTTGCCCGGACGCGACGGCCCCAAATGCCACGAGGAGGATCTTATGCAAGCTTCGGCAAACGCCCCGTAGTGGTGGCCAATTTTTGGAAAAATATTATTTAATTTGCAACAATTTACTTAATTTACTACTTAATGCTTCCACATGATAAGAAGAAGATTCATGAAACGCACACACTTAACACTGGGTAAAGAACAAGAGATGTTCACTACTCCCTAAAAAAGGGCGAACCCTGTCGTATAGGATGAGCAGGACTTCCCTGCAGTATGTGACTCTTTAACAATTTTAGAAAATGAACAGATTAATCTATACATATACCTAGCCATAACAGTTGCATCATCATCTCTCACTTACACTCACACGCACACATAACCTCACACACGACGACAAAACCCTACACACACTTCCCTCTCCTCCCCTCCCGTCCCGTCCCGTCCAATATCTTATGTATATCACCCCTACCCACATGTCTGGCCTATAAAATATAAGTCATTAATTGGCCTTTGTTTAGACTTAATTATCCTGCCTATATTCAACTGTTTTTGTGCTGTTGACTTTGTAAATTGTAAATAAATAAATAAATAAAGTTAAATATATATAGTTCTCTAGCAGTAATTAGTAAAATGATTTAATGTATACAGGTAGTATGTATTTTATCTATTTTAGACTTCGTGGTTACAATATTTAGAAAAACAGAAAAAAACACGTCACGAATTAGCTCGATAATCAACCCAATCATCAACTCAAGATCAACACTGTTATCTCACCGTCGTCGTCCGTCTGTATTTTTGCATGGAAATAATAAAATTGCCTATCACATTATTAATATTTATATGAAGACGTTTGCATAATTTTGGTTTTATTTTAAATCATTCCAAAATATAAAATTATACTTAAAAATGTTTATTTCAAAATATAAGTGAGCCAGATACAACGTTCTTGCGTCGCAGTCGCGGCGCGCAATGCACAGTATGATTTGATTATGCACCACTGTAGTAGGTAAATAAATAAAAGATTTATTTAATTAGAAATAGTAGTTCTTAGTAAGCATTGTAATATTTAGGTGATTATGATTAGGTGACTACTAAACCACCCACGCACGGAGATATACAGGGTGTAACTTAGAGCTAGTCATATTTTATTTCTGAATAACTTTCACTATGAAACCGATTTGATCAGAACAACTTTATGTTTCACTTCTGCATACTTAACTTCTCGTCTGAATTGTATGGAGAAGTGAAAAATGCATTCATGACCCAAAGTACTGTAATTTCACTGTACTGAACAATGAAATTAAACTTTATATCCTCCATATTAGCATAATTTATTCATTTTGCACTGCCAATATTTTCATCAATTTCGTACCGCCCTTTCTCTGCTCGGTATTCAATCAACAGGAGACGCCCCGCCCTCGCCAGTAGGAAATACTCTCGGTTCTCAGCTAGAGCGGTTCTCGAATCCCTTGTAGGTACCTGCTGCCGCTTTATTGACCTGTCGCAGGAACTCCCTTTAATCCTCAAACAACCTTTGCGGACACGAATTAAACCTAGAGGACGGGATTATGGGACGCGTATGTTTTTAAGGGTTGACCCGACGGAACGGTTACCATTGTAGTTTTTGAACGGGCGGCGATGCTGTGTTGTGTAATTGTGTTGATTTCAGATGCGTGAAATGAATTAAAAAATAAATCTTATCTAAAACTATGAAGGATTAGCCAGGAAAGAAAGGAAAGTAGGTATCTTAGATTTCCAAAATATTAATTAATATCTGGTCATTAGAATAGGTATAACGACTAATGATACCTAACTAATACTTTAATTGTTAAATGAGAAGCTCGCAGGTATTAATAAGAATCTGTATCAAGCATATTGTTTTACATAACATAACATAGCGTCACGCTTTTTCCCATACGGGGTGGCAGAAGCGCAACTGTGCCCACTTTTAGCCAGTGATTCAATAGGTACTCCATTTTGCGTGACAGGTGGCAAGCCCATCGCCGCAGCTATGATGATGAAGGTTCCCTCACGATGTTTTTCATCACGTTAGAACATCCGTATAACGTACGTAAGTTAAATGATTTAGAGTCTGGCTAGTAAAAGAAGTCCAAAGAAAACCGCGGCAAATTTGAAAAATCTTAATGTGGCCACATTTACTGTACACCGAATTAACGGAGTTGATACTTTGATGTTTTTATTTTATTGTTCGATACCTATTTACTCTTATGACTTGGTTGAAAAAGAGAATATTATATAAGTAAAAACGCGCGTTCGTAAATTCATAGAGCATGGGATGGGTTAAGTAGGTACCTACTGAATATATTTTTTACCATGCCTATACAGTTTCCCACTGCTGGGCAAAAGCCTTCATTTCGAGTATAAAGTAAACATACTTAATTAATAAACTTTATTATTCTGTTATATTAAATAATTCAAAACCCGTATTTAAGCCACCTGGAAACAGTTATGAGTATTTGCAATCAACCACATTTAAATAAATGTATAATATCCAAAAGAACAGAATAGTAACTGAAATTAAAGAAAAATAATAAATAGTCAAGTAAAGTATCAAAATGTTGTAAGCCAAGTATAAACAAAGTAACAATTCGTTTGACAAGTAAATAATGTTGCCATCATCAAAGTTTGAAAACTGCCAAAGGACAGGATTCGCTGGCCAGACTCTATCTCATTGGTACATGGTCAGCACCGGGATTCGAACCTGCATCTCCTGCGTGAGAAGCAAGCATGAAACCCACTAGACCGCGGAGCTCGCCGTCGTTGTCGCTTATTGTTTTAAGTTTAACCATCTGCTCACAGTGCATCAGATAGTAGATTTATTTACAGAACTCTTCTGAAACTTCACAGAAATCGCGGTTTTAAACTTTGCTCAACAGACTTTGATAAAACAAGTTCAAGATGACTGACAAATTTTGTAGATCTGAAAACACCTACACTGTGTCCTTGTTTACTCTGAAACATGGTCTCGATTGTCAAGCTCGTGAAGCTGAAGCAATAATCCCATGCTGATAAATATGCTGTCACAATCTGAAAAGGAGACGACGTGAACCAGGCAGCCGTCCACATTATGTATTTCATCAATTTATTATAATAATTGTTTATATTTCGTTGTTTCCCTCTACCCATTCATTCTCCCATACAAATGTAAGTCAAAGAATGATTATACTTTTTCTTTTTCACATCCACTCAATCATCTCTATTGACGTCATCGCCATCTCATAATCCAACATTACTGTACATCATAGACTTGTTTGATAAAAAAATGTTCTTCTGGAGTGAAGATATGAGTGCGATGTGTCCAGCCCAGTAGCCTCGCTCTATTCTCGTTCACCTATTTGTGGATTACCACTCTTGCGTGGAATCCCTCACACAACAAGAGTGTAATGAACCGTATCATTGGTGGATTAAGGCGCAAATTGCTCAGTGGACATTTTCGTCTTCCAACCTTTTGTGTTGACGAGGGTATTCGAAGCGAAAGGACCACTCCTTGCCTCTTATTTATCTTAATTTTGTTCTTGAAAGGATTGACAAATCGGAATTGCTGCTGCGTTGTGTTCTTTCGTTTTCATTCGCACTTTACACAAGCTTTGTAAGAACATAATGTAAATGTAATACTCTATAGGTACACCACATGAAACTTAGGTACCTACCTATTAAACACCGATACACCCACGGTAGCGTAAGGACAAAAGAGTCCTTGGAACAATATTGACATTAAAATTATAAAAAAAAATACATTAAAATTATTTTGACAGTGGGTACCAAGACGTCAATGAATGTCTAATTTTTGACGTTGGTACCCACTGTCAAACTAATATTAATGTATTTTTTTTTATAAAAAAAATGGCTTGAGTTTGGGGTTTAAGAGTCTATTATCTTCCATCAATCATATACATAGGTATAATATATGTAGATATCTATAGAGTCACGCTTAATTAATTACTTCCCTAAAACAGTAAAACAAGATTGCCCATACTTAAAGCTAAAAGCTGTGGCAGCTATAACTATTGTAATTGTAACCTAAAATATTAAGTGGAATTATAAGTAAAATACCTACTATACCCAGAATGAATGCGTCTGAATGTAAATTAATTACAATGCCATACCGCTGAAAATATTTATCTCGTTGCAAACTGTTTCATAGCATGCAAAAGCAACAGTTCGAAAAGGGCAAATTATAAAATGAGAAATCTGAAACCCGGCAGAGAGCAATTATAAATTCATTACTAAACAAACAACACTTTAAAGCTACCGTTAACAATCTCGAACAAAAACTAAAACTAAAGTGATTCAAACACAACACAAAAGCCGAACGCAACAAATTGCACTGAACTGGAGGCAGTCAAAGTAGTCATACAAAGGTGAGCGAATAATTTAGTCGAATCAGTGCACCGTATCTACTACGTTCATAGGAGGTACGCCGGCAAACCTGATGTGAAGTCCACTTTATGAGTTCCCAGTTAAACTATCGTTATACGAGTGCTTAGTTCGAATTGTTCCCCGCCCTGCCGCTGCAGTTGGCTGGCGATTTAATTAAACTTGTTATTTTGTGCGTTTTATTTCGCAATTGGGCGCATGTTCATTTTGATTGTCTGTACTTGTTCCTTTTGTATTGCTTGATTTTGTAGGATAGATTTGAGCCTTAGCTTTCAGCAATAGGTACCTTGTCAGGTATTCTATGCTCACGCGTAATTTTTAGACAAAGCTACATCACTGACTAACTTTTCTGTAGCAACTGTGAGTTTGGTGGAACAGTGGCCATTAGAACTGATATTGAAAATCCTCTCTCCAAATGTCAACGACAGCAACGATGTTGTACAGCAAACAAAAATAAATGCGAAACTCTTAGAGAAAAATCGCAGTGGAATGCAGAGTCAAAGGAAAAGTTTGCGGGGGAAGAAAAAGTGCTCATTGGAAAACTGTCTCGCGTTAATTGAAACATAGAGTGCAAGAGACAAATGTCGATAGGAACAATTACGAAGTTTATGTCGCGCTTCATTAACTTGGGGCGATACCTACTTAAGTTGTGTCAAGAAAAAATCGTATACGTAAGTATACCTTATACAAAAGCTCATAAAAAATAAAGGTACCTATTAGGGGGCACGGCAGTGCCCCCGCCAAGTCGAGCGCGAAGCAAACACTGCCGTACCATCCTTTACTGGAACCATTTCGCCGCATTTTCAGGCCCCTATTTGAGAACCTCTGGATAAGACCAGAACGCAGAAATTTTCGTCATCTAGTAAGCTACAATCACATACTTAAAATCCAAAATTTCAAGTCTGTAGGTCATTTAGTTCCGAAGTTATTCGAAAGCAAAGTTTCGCATTTTCGACACTCACTCACTCATGATCATCATAGAACTAGTTGTTAGGTATCCAACACTAGATGGGTCTGCCAGTCTTCTAACTCGCGCTGGTGAAGTGTTTTTCTATTAGTATATAAAATCAATTTATCTTTCATTCAATGGTAAGTCAGTCAATGGAGTCTGTCATACTCAGGTACCTTATGGGGGGCAAAGGTCAAAACACCAGTACTTCCCATAGACTCCGGTGCTGAAATTTGGTGCAGAGTTAGGTTTTAATAGCAACATAAAGGGAAACTATACAAGGTGACTTTAAAATATCGATCTATACTTTGGGAAATGATGGTGCCCATAGAATAATATGAACTTTCCCCAAGAAAAAAAATTTTGGGTCTCCCATAGTAAATTGAAAACAGCTGATCGGGGCAATGGACGGGACGGGACGGGACGGGACGGCACGGCACGGGACGATCAATACTTTGGGAAATGATGGTGCCCATAGAATAATATGAACTTTCCCCAAGAAAAAAAATTTTGGGTCTCCCATAGTAAATTGAAAACAGCTGATCGGGGCAATGGACGGGATGGGACGGGACGGGACGGCACAGAACGGCACGGCACGGGACGGCACGGGACGGGATGGCACGGGACGGCACGGCACGGGACTGCACGGAACGGCACTGGACGGGACGGCCGACCGACCGACCGACCGGCCGACCGACCGACCGACCTCATGGACATTGGCACCTCCATATTCTCTTGTGGCCAAGCCTACGTGGCGCTTTCACGAGTAACCAATCTTCATGGGGTGCACCTAATAAATGTTGACTTCAAGAGTATAAAAGCTCAAGCTTCAGCGATCACCGAATACAACCGGCTTAGGCGTAAATTCCGCGCCGATCTTTCAGAAATTAAACCGTCTAAACCGTCTAAAAGAATAAATAATGAACGCGAATGGGCAATACGAAAAACTGTTGCTACTGTACAAGAATCAGAACCGGAAAAAAAGAAAAGAAAGATTTGTAATAAAAAAAAACTGCTCCTAAAAATTAAAAAAAACTGTGTCAAATAAGAAAATCTAATAAAATAAATGAATATACCCACGTTTCTACAAAAAGAAGTGAAATCCCACCAAAACATTCTGTAAAAAACTAGCCAAGTCTCGATTATCTCTCAAAAGTAATGAAATCTAGACAAAGGCGTGCCAAGTCTAAGGTTCCTTACTGCGATTTCTTTATTATTATAGTTAATGTTGTGTGACTTGGCCGTTTAACATTCTTTATACGTTAGTGAGTACAAGTCAATTTTGAACTGCGTCGTATTAATTACAATAAATTACAAGTTGCAAGTTTCCTGATAGTATATAAAGGAATTCTATTTTAAGCAAATTAGTATGTAAAATACAACAGATATAACATAGGTAGTTACAACAGATATAACATTACGTGTAAACAAAATTGACTTGTACCCACTAACGTATAAAGAATGTTCAACGGCCAAGTCACACAACATTAACTATAATAATAAAGAAATCGCAGTAAGGAACCTTAGACTTGGCACGCCTTTGTCTAGATTTCATTACTTTTGAGAGATAATCGAGACTTGGCTAGTTTTTTACAGAATGTTTTGGTGGGATTATGATTACTCCTTAGACTTCCTTGGCATAACTATAGAATAGACTTAGTGAACAGAATAGGAAGGGCTTAGTAACTACGCAAACCTTTGAAAATTGCGTCTTTCTTCGACAATTGCCGTCCCATCCCACACAGAACACAACACGTGTACTTACAACCTAAAAAATTTCCCGAAATAGATTATTATTATGTCACTTTTCCTTGTTTTTACGGTTCCGATCCTTAAAAGGAACTTGACCGTTTATTTTTTGTGACTTCAGTTCCATTAGCAACTGTTATAGCGATCTCTTAAATGACGGCAAGTTCACTTCACAGGTTTTGTCAATTTTTGACAAAATCTTTATTATATTGTCGCAATTTCTAAACCAACAAGTATAAAGACTCGTGCAGTGCCGGCTGGTGACCCGTTTCATTTTATATCTTCTCAGTCTGTACTGATCACTATCATACCTAAGAAGTCGTTCTTTGTTCATTATACTAGTAGACACAGCGAACTTTACACAACTGAAGTAAACATGGTCTATTATAAACTCTATTACTCATTCTGTTAACAAAATGCGAACGAGAATCACGAGGCTTGTCATAAATAAATTGTATGTTACTATCGGTATCTAGTATTTAATCCGGAAAGATACAAAGTGAATAAAAATAATGATCTTTATCGCAATACATATACACAGTTTCATTTCATCCCACTTACTACAATTTGCTTTTAAATAATCAATTTCAAGTATGTACAAGATACTTTCGCTAGACAGCGTGTTGTTTGTTATTAATTTAATTTGTAAAACAGATGAACATCGGTAAGTCTTCTCTCCAGAACAAGATTGATGTGCACAGTCCTCCTCAGTAGACGGAGTGCTGCGCGGCTGTCGCACGATAAATTAAACGCAACTCACATGTGAGGTAGCGATATTAAACCCACTGTCATCCTGCTCTATCTTACACCATGTTCTTATGCAAGACAGGGATAAATTGCTACGACCCGACCATGCGCCATGATCCTTTTTTTCTCCCGTCATTCCACGAAGAGCCACACCGTTAACTCTGTCCTAATGATGGCACAGGCTATGAGTAGTGCAGGGCTGCAGGTATACTAATATTAATATAGAGCCTGTGTCCTATCATCAAGTCTTGATATTTCATAATATATTTTGATCCCATTTTCTCAGTATTTCTCCAAAAGACTGTTATTTATTTACTCCAGCATTGGAGTACAACATAAGGCCTTTTTATGGCTTAGTAGAAACCAATCATCGACGACAATTTTCAAAATACCTAGAAGTATCATTAACTTGCCTTGGGAAGAAGTATTTCTTACTAATTTAAGCCGAGTATGCGAATGAAGCCAACTGACCAGATAACTTGACCGGCCATGGCGTATCTGGGATCTGTAAATGGTTACTTTAAGTCTCGATATGCCAGGCATTCCCATGGAATGTCTCCGTCGCTATGCCGTACTTGTATGTGCTCGGAAGGTCTGATTTTTTCTTATCGCCGATGCATTTTCTGCACGTTTTCAAAGCGAACGACATCAGCAGCAATTTAATGTTTAGTTTCGCCGGTTCCATTTTGTTGTATTGCAATATTTCCAATTGAATGCTCGAACCGCAGTGGCAAACATTTCCGTGGAAAGGAGGAGGTTGGCGTGGTGGCAATTAGGATTTTTTCCGTCATCGGCGGGTTGTATTCTTGTTGGATGATATTAAGCCCCTCGGTAATACGTGTGCCCACGGCGGCGGCGTGCGCCGCTGCCGTCATCCATCACGGGGACTGCAATCGTCCCGCTGTCACATGGACCCGGCATCTATTCCGGGCTCCGGCGCTCCGTTTTCGCAAATGATTCTCGGAGCAGCGCCATCGCCGACGTGAGATCCCGCATCATCTACAGAGACCGCTCTGCTTCGTTTGTGTCGACAAATCGTTTCTTGATCTCCTTCTTGTACGCAACAAGTGTAATGGAGACTGATAGTTCCTGATAATCATTAGTCAACGACTTCTTGCCTATAAGGCGTACAATTACAATGGCGATAATTATAGGTATACAATACACGCCTCCGCGCAACAATCCACGTGCGAGCGGTTTATAATTTTTCTGGCGACGATTTTCCCACAGGGGCGGCGCGTCTCAAACGAGCCGCACCCGCCCTTTATGTGTTTTTTGTGGCGGCACAAAATACCCCAGTGGAAAACATTCAGTGATAACTGGCAACAATCGCAGCCGGCGGATGCTCCCTCCCATTCCGCGCATACCGCGCGCTGGACTCTGCGTTGCTTTTTCATCCAGCACCGCCTGACCAACCGCTCTTGAGACTAGCCGGTTGCCGGTTGCCGCGTGACTCTCACAACGACCACACTAAATTACCTTTTTATCTCGGACAGATATCTTATTCTGTAAGTCAACGTTTTACCAATAAGCAATATCTCTCCGCTCGATCCACTGACGGGCACAATCCAGAACTGACTTTTCAATCTATCATGAAGATCTACAAATCCTGTTCATGTACTATGCCGGTGGCAGCAAGATGACTTTGTCAAAAAAGTTGTTGACTCTGCGAAATGATCAAGAACATTCGTATTGCGGCGCAGTTCATTAGCGGAGCGCGCTTCAACCCCGCGAATTTCATTGTTCTATTGTTTTATTTCCCTGCCGTCCGGTGCTTACAGGAAGATATACAACACTAGCTCGCCGCTCCCCGAAGCACGCTTGACACCTGTAACAGCACCGACATTAGGAAAGCACTTGCCAAGATAAAACCTGAACAATTTACGCCTTATGGCCGACGAAATCACAGGGACGGAACAGTTTCATGCTCCGCACCAGCGATACAAGTAACATTTCTATTAATGTGCCATTGTTTCAATCATTGTTTAGATTTATGTAGCGATAAGTTTTCGTTAAAAGCATTTAATGTATATTATAAACAAGCAAAGCGGTAAGGCTGCTGCCGGTAGTTTTTCCTTTACTAAACTCTAGTGCCCCGTCAGATCTAAAGTTCGATTGTAGTCATTTGTAGTAGCTATCAACTCGTTCAATCGCCATTCGACAAACAGTGCTTGTTTTTTGGAGGCAAAATGGTCGATTTTTGAAGTAAAACTTCTTGGGGCACGGGGGTAAAATTTATTTAACCTCTCAACTGTGGGTTATTCATATATTTGCTTTTCAATTGCTACTAGGCGGGTGCTATCACGAGTGGCTAAGAAATGTAACGGAAATTGGAATCGGTGACGTCAGGGTCGGCTGAAGACTTTTAAAACCGCAACTATTTTCAATACGGTTTTTAACTAATCAGATAAGATAATAATGCATTCGTACAATAAAGAATGTTAATTAGTGAGAGAAAAACCTGATGAAACGTTAACAAATAAAAATTATTTTAAGCATTCTTCCACGAGTTCTTGATTTCCGGTATGGCCAAGATGGCGCCGCCGCCGCCGCCGCCGCTGGCTGGGACAAACAAAAACCTCTTTGTTGGAACCGGAACTTATGTTTGACAGCTGTGCGATGCGATCCATACAGTTTGTAAGAAAAGAGTTTCATCAATGTCACACGGGTCGATATGGATTTCTAAAACAAGCAAAGCAATGCATACATTTGAGCGAGACGGCTTAAAGACGTGACGTCAGATGGTATATAATCTGAGCGAGATGCAAATAGTAGTGACGTAGTGACACTATTGAATGAGTTAAGTATATCACCACGAGCGCGACAAATTGTAGATAAGGAATGGTGGGAAATAAATGACATGACGTATTAAAAGTAAGTACAAGTATAAAATAATTTCAAATAATCGGACGTCTGAAACTTAAAAGTAACTTGAAGCAGAGATTGGATCTCAAAATTGGAAATTTAAATCTCTTTTAGTATAGGTAGGTATAGGTGTATAGTATAGGTACCACTTAATGATCTAGCTACAGAAGTTTTACTTCTAACACGGGTACGGTGCTACACGCGTATATTTTTTTTTACTATAAACATGCTCACGACAAGAGTTTACTTTGTACCTAGGTACATATCTACTTACCAACTGACTATTACTTAATTAAAACAGTACTTAAGACTATTGAAGTATCTGTTTGAAAGTAACAAATGCACCGATCCAAAGAAACTTTTTTGAATGTTGAATGGAAATTAAGTCGGAGAAACGTAATTTTATGATTATTTATGGTTAGAATATTGAATGGAAGATTAGCCTTCTGTAAGAGCAGTCTTAAAATTTCTCAAGGTGTCCCATTGCCTCCTCTGTTAATTACGAGGATTTGAAAGCAAATCTTTTCAAAGGACCATGTCTCCGTCTTGGGCAAGACAGTAATCATTAAGAAAGATAAATGTTTGTATTTACTTTTCAACTCTTTTATGTCTAGGCGTAGTGTTGTCTCTTACCATCTTGCCGTACAAATCTCACGCTAGACGTATCGCTGTTCTAGTTTAGTGATAATAAATCGTGTGTTTAGTGACGCAGTGGCTTGAATAATTAACAATAGCGGCATTAAACGCGATTTCCAAACTAAGCAGCGCAGCGCAGATCGTTTGTCACGACGCAAATTGCTATTTATGAGGATAATCTGTACTCTAAAAGCCGTCAATCGCATTGTGTGTTGGCGTTCGGCTTTGTTATTTCAGTAAACGGATTTAGTGCGAAACGTACCTATTGAAGTCGGGCAGCGTCTTTAGCTCTACGTCACGCAGTAGCAGACGCCTCACCTCGCACGCAAAATATACACTAAACAACCGCTACGTTTTACGTTCTAACATTTACAGCTTCAATGGAAATTCTCGTGCACGTACGGCGCAGTATTGACGTCATAAATGGCTCGTAGTTATTTAGGCAACAATCGGTCGGCAGCGGTGGCTCGGATGGGCATTTGGTCAGATTCCTCAGCAGGCAGTCGCGGCAGCCACGTGTGCCCTGCATGCCTGCCAGCCTGCCTAGATCCCACCGAGCTACTCGCTGCACGTTGCGAATTTAGGCCCCTATGCCGAATATTCCATTCCATGCAATGTGCAAGTCGCAGCCCGATTACATGTGTGAGTAATTCGCCATACGTAGAATTGATTCGGTCGGCCATTCGATTGCGCTCAGATATTGTTAACGCTTTAATACATACGCACACAACCGCTAATAGAGAACTATTGTGTTTGAAAACGTATGTAAGTAGGTTTGAAATGCGCTTTTTGTTTACGGAAATGCATTCATCATAAAATCCCTCGTCGAGTGCACACAGTATTTACTTACTAAAACTTTTTTGTTGTTGTTGTAGGTAAGTGACCAAATGGAAATCACAATTCGGTGATTGCACCACTCTGGACATGATGCACCACCCGGCTGGATATTATGCGAATCTCGGTATGTAAGGCTTTTTGACCCAGTTTATATTATCTACGATGACTCCTAAGCTATAAACACAGGTAAACATTGATATAGGTACTTAGAAGATTTGCAGTGAAGCCTTCGTCTGCCTTGAACAATCGTATGCTTATTATCTTGAACACGTTATCGGGAAACGTTATCTTTCAGGGAAACTATTGTTTATGTTTTAAGATCTATAGTCATTGCAATCAATCAATCAGCCCACACCTACCCACTGCTGGGTATAGGCTTCTTCTCTACCATGCCATCCGCTCCGGTCCTGTGCCTCCCGCATCCACCTTGGCGTTTTGCGGTTCTGGGTAGCATTACGCTTGTTTATTCTAAAGTAGGTACTTAATGAAATCATTTTCTTCTCTGCCAGGCGACATATTAATATTACGATACAGAATAAAGGATCATATACAATTTTCCCCATAATTACATCTGGGTTAAGATTAGTTTCAGCTCATCGAAAACTTAGTTTTGTATTTTCTATTCCATTATTCAATTTTGCCACGACAAAAAATATGTGTTTATTTAAAACAAACATTATAGATCTTGAGCCCCGTTGTTAAGTTATAGTAGGAGGCAATTACATCGAACACTTTGTTAACCCTGAAAGAAGACACGGAATAAATGAGCGTAATTCAGTAGATACGTAGGTAAGTACTTTTGCCACCGAATAATTAATCGAGTGAAGTAAAGCGGTGAACTGGAGAAGCAGGAGTTCAATTGATTGGCCAATTACCCACCGAAAACGTTAGCCGAAATAATGACGCTTGGGCTTCTAGTAGGCGCTGAAATGTTTCGGTATCCTTACTTATAGAATTCAGATAAAGATTCGCAGAGCAAGGTAGTATCATTGAATCGTAATGATATATTGAAATAATAAATACTTATACACTGAAGACATATTTCGAGCCGCAACATCACGGTCACAGACAGCCATAATGATAGCCGATCTCCGATAGGAGATGGCACTCGAAGAAGAAGAAATACTTATGCAAGCCTATTCAATATTGTATGAATATTATGGTTAACAGTACAGCAATTTGGAAATAATATCTAAGTATATTTCAACGGCCACATTGAACCTCACCAAGGAGGTTCTGTATTGTAACAGTAGAGTCTACATGCGCATGCGACATTGCCTTTAGGCACACACGAGTAACGTCAAGCAAGTTTAGAAATGTCGACTTTATCGCTAGAAATAACCATAAAATTATGATTTATTAAACGTCGCGGCATTGCCTCGTGTTATAAAACCGACGGTACCTATGGCGCAAAATCGCACCATTTCTCTAAAAGATGCGGTTTATTTCTAGCTCAGCGAGTTTTAACAGCTCTCTGTTACTTTTAAAACAGTCGTAATTTACCCAATTGATGTTTATCGCAAAGTAATGGCTCAATACTGTGCCGTAAAGTCACAAAATCTTTTAATAAAATCAGAAATGGTTCCGATTTTTTCGTAATGCGATAAGAAGCGATCGGTCGTCGGTCACCCAAAATTGACTTGACCTCGACACCTATGAAAAGCGTTAATGACGTGAAACGGGGAGCAGTGGAGTGGCTGCTGTCGTCGTTAGTCGTTACAGTTGCAGTATAATGCACGCTGTACGTTGAGGCTCGAATGCCCACGCCACCTCCGTGACACAACAGCCCTGGCCCCGCCCTGCCTTGCCATGTTTCCCTCTCGCACCTGCCGACCCAGAGCGAGACAGCCTCATTCCCTCCGTCGAAGCCTCCGCACCGTACTGTTTCCAAGAAAAGCCAACTGTTATTATCCGACGCGGATTGTTCTCGACCTCTCGCCGCTTTTATTACGAGGATCTCATGAATGAATCCCAGCACCCGCAGGTGTATACCCTGCAGCGCGATTTTTTCGGCAGTAATTGCCCTCTTCTAAATTCGTATACTTGGCCAGCAATTTACGGCACGCCAGACGATAATTTCCAGTGGCTCGCAGCTCGGGTTATAGACGCGTAGTTAATTTCTTTTCCTTTCGCAGGAAGTTGCATGATGTTGCCGCCGTTTTCGCCTTTTGTTTATTTGATTGGCTCAGATTATCTTTGTCTTGTACCTACTCGAACAAGTCAGCTCAAATTTTGGATGCATACAAATCGTATCATCAATCGATCAATTTCTCATTGGCACCAATGTATGTGATAATTTCAGCATGAGTGGGACGATAAGTGTTTGCTGCCAAAGATTGAATAATCGTATCTTAACAACGCGCGTCATCATCATTGGGAACAAGATTTTTATAAATGTCAACGCGAGCACGATAGGTAGGTCTATGTATTTTACTGTATGTATTTTCGGATAGTCTGATTCTGGGTACCGAGATTAATAAAAAAACTTAAATGTATGAAACATTTAATAAAAAATAAATAAATAAATCGAAATGGTGGGAATCGGCCCAGGAGCGAGATGCATGGAAACGGGGAAGAGAGGCCTTTGCCCAGCAGTGGGATGCTATAGGCTCATAATAATATCTAATAATTTAAAAAAATATAACCATAAACAAATGCAGAGACATAAACTGAGAGAGGATTATCATCATCAGCTGCAACACTTTATTATAAGTCCGCATTAAAAACCTCAATGGGACCATTAATTAGACCCAAACTAGTTTGGAAGCGTGACAAATCTGTGCGGCGCTCTCGGCCACGCAATCTTGGCAGGAGCCTCGCATGATGGATTCGATGCGACAGCAGGTAAATATAGAGGCTTCCTGTAGCTATTAGAGCACTTATTTATTCCAATCAGGTACTGAGATGATAAGTTTTGTCGATTAGTATGTATATTATTGCAATATTTGGTAGGTACTGTCTTGACTTTTGCGGAATCAGTACAAAATCGATGTCATTCCAATTAAAATTTAACATAATGTTATACTACTAGTACTACTATCTACGAGTGCTCCTTCAAAATAGAAAATTTCCTAATTAGATACACTGTAGCTACTAGTAGATCGAATTCAATATTATCCTCTTTAACATTGGCAGAGCTGCTGTGTCTTCACACTAATCGATTAATAGTATAGAATCATCTGATAAGAAGTCAATTACAATAAAAGTACTTGTAAGTAGAGAAAGTAATAGGACCATCGACGTATAAAGGAGCTCTTTCGATCATTGCCGCGGATCGGAGTAGGCTTTCGGGCTCTGGCATTAAAGCCTAAAGCCTTAGTTGGGTTGGACAACCAAACCGAGTGGTCCAACCGGTTACACCGGCGCGGGCGCAGGCTGTCGTAATAACAGTAGCCTTAACGATTGTTGGCCCACGATAAATACAGGGTGACATTTAATTAGCTGACCATATTTTTGGGAATGATCGTACCCATCATTATGAAGAACTTTCCCCAAGGTACATAAGGTCGCAAACGAAAAAAAATTTTGGGTCTCCCATTAGTAACTTGAAATCAGCTGATCGGGGCAATGTACGGGGGACGAAATTTTTTTTTCATTTGCGTCTTTAATTTTCTTGGGTAATATACTATCATTCCCCAAAATATGGTCAGCTAATTAAATGTCACCCTGTATATCTTGTTCCGCCGTTATAATACGCCCGCAGTCGCTGTCTGCATCTTTCTTTGTCTTTCTCTAGGACAACCCTTTTGAATAAGGACTGTATCAATAAGACGTGGCTTTGAAACCTTGTTTACAAACATGACACAAAATTCAACAGATGGTTCTATTGAATATTTTGAGTTCCACGTCCTCTACAAAACGCTTGGTGGCAGTCTCTAAAGGCTTCCTTCTATGTTTTCTCAAATCGTTAAAATATAACAATGTTTCTATATTGTATTCTACTATTTAATTAAACACTAAAATCTAGGTCAATCCTAAAATTGCTACCAGTCTTCTAAACAAATACGACAACAAAACGTGATACTAGTAAAAACAAAACAATCAGCGCGAATCAAGTTCATCGTAAAGTTATCCCAAGCAAACGTTCCATTATTAGTTTTATGAATTTGAATTTCTAGCTGAGATATCTAGATATATTTTTGACATATTCCGGCTTGGGCGAAGTCGAGCATGCGATATTCTGAAATCTCGCAAGACGTATTTCCACGCTCTGTAGATTTTAGTTACGATTTGCATGTCACTCCACTGCCTGCCGCCAACGCGGCCGAAACGTCAATTTCACTGCACCGTAAACTCAACACATTAGCTGATTATTCGCAGTAACTTCTTCAGGTAGAAGCATGTCTTTGCATATGGGTGAATCCGGTGCTTGAATCTTTGTGAGTTTTGATGTAATTATTAAAATTATTCCATTCCCCAATATAATAAGTATAAGAGTTAGAGTGTGCAAATCAGCAGTAGAGTGCTGCGTTAGACAGGTAGAGTAGTGCATGCGCACATTACCTGGCTGAGCCCGTTAAAGTGTATATAAGTACATATGTTAAATGGGACGTTAGTGCGGCTCGTCAATTCAATAACTTATGATTTAAAGAAGGTGTAAGTACCGAGATAAAAAAATAGATATTCGAATTGTTAACTTTCCTATTCAAATGAGCTCCGTAAGTCGAATTAGGCCCCTAATTCTGTTTTAATTCCCTTTTTAACCGACTTCAAAAAAGGAGGGGGTTGTCAATTCGGTTGTATGTTTTTTATAAATTTTTATAATGTTTGTTACATAGCAACTGGTAATATTTATGAACCAATTTCAAAAAATCTTTCTTTGTTCGAACCCTCGAGTTTGGTCCCATTTTTTGAAAATCAGGAATCGGTCCAGTAAACTGTGTTTCACCAAATAGTTCCTTTGGATCAAGGCATTTTCGTACTTAACCTTTGACAATAAAGTTTTCGACAAAGGAACTATTCGATGAAACGCAGTCTAGTTAGGTTTCTAAGTACATGAAAAAAACTGTGAAGTTTAATTTGTTTTTACCTGGATGACATTATACATCCAGTCTTTTTGGTTTTTATGGTCATTGTCGCGAGATAAATTCCAGCTGTTAGGATCGTGTATTCGTTTATATTATGTAATACCACAGATAATATAATGTTATACTAAGTAATACGTATGGACTTCACTGTCAGGAGACAGATTTCGTAGGCTCGTTTTCGGGTCTGACGACATTTGTGTACCGAGCGAGGAGGACAAAGTGATAGGTCATGAAGTCATTTTTAGGGTTCCCATCCTTAAAAGGAAAAAAGGAACCCTTATAGGATCACTTTGTTGTCCGTCTATCTGTCTGTCTGTCTGTCTGTCTGTCTGTCTGTCTGTCTGTCGGTCGGCCTGTCTGTCTGTCTGTCTGTCTGTCTGTCTGTCTGTCTGTCTGTCTGTCTGTCTGTCTGTCTGTCTGTCTGTCTGTCTGTCTGTCTGTCTGTCTGTCTGTCTGTCTGTCTGTCTGTCTGTCTGTCTGTATGTCTGTCTGTCTGTCTGTCTGTCTGTCTGTCTGTCTGTCTGTCTGTCTGTCTGTCTGTATGTCTGTCTGTCTGTCTGTCTGTCTGTCTGTCTGTCTGTCTGTCTGTCTGTCTGTCTGTCTGTCTGTCTGTCCGTCTGTAACGACCCCTTTTCTCAGGAACGCGTGGAGGTATCATGTTGATATTAATATCGATTACTCAGGTCTATGGTCCCTTGGAGCTGTGAAAAAATTAAACTTCTAGGTCCACGCAATCAAAAGATACCGCGATATTATGTCATAATTTTGCTGACTTTGCTGAATTTGTATGAACACGCGTGGAACTCGCAAGGGAATCAAAACCTAGAGGGTACTTCCCGTTGACCTAGAATCATGAAATTTGGCACGAAGCCAGGTCTTATAGCACAAGTAAACTGAAAAATCTGAAAACTGCAAATTTGTGTCTTTCTAAAAAAAATATTCAATTTGGTTTACATGGATGACATCACACTTTAGTTTTTTATGTGGAAACCTAATTACACGTGTTACGCTCTCCAAGTGTGATCGGAACCCTTGGTGCGCGAGTCCTACTCGCACTTGGCTGGTTATTTTTTTAAGTTGGTGAATTATTATTTCATCCTCACTAAAAGGGGAGTGTATAACATAGACTTGTTAATTCAGAGTAAATTATACTCAAATGTTAGGTTTAGAAAAGGTCCTACTTTGACCAAACAACCAAAAAGTATATTGCTCTTTTAATCAAATGACGGTATTATGGGACTGTGTATGTACTATTACATATTATTATCCTCAAATTAATTAATATAATTACAAATTAAACTGAATATAAAATAGTTAACTCAGGGAAGTACAAGTGCAGTTCCTCATAATTTTAATAAATATGAGTAATTACGCTAGTATCTACGCCAATTAATAAAGCAATACATTAGAGGTAGGTAGATTAGTTTAAAATTTAATGTTTTTAGTTAGTTTGTTAATCTTAATTTTACCAATAGATAAACTATTGTGTACAAACAAATCATAATTAAATCTAAAATATAAATTTTATTGTGTTGGCGGAAAAAACACGTAATGATTCGAGGCACGAATTTTTCATGTAACGAGCATATACAGACGGAAAATTCCTGATATCGCGAGATAACTTTCTTCAGCTGCTAATGTTCGCCGGCCGCTAAAAACTAGACGATTGGTTTTGACACCTCAAAAATAGCCCACAATATACACACAGTCATTCATTGTAGAGTTTTAGCAGGTACTATACTTAGGTGTTCGACATACAACGTATTTTCCACAGAATAGTGAGTATGACTGTGAATGTACGTTTTTTGTGGTCCATCAAAGATATTTTGAATTATGAAATCATTATCACATTATATTTGTAAACAAACAGAAGTTACGCGGTGTTTAAAAAACGCCATTTGACCTGAGCCCGCCCTTACAACTTACGACACTAATATGATATCTTAATTTACTATCTATCAATAAACCGACGTCAGAGTAAACAAAATGTACAATACCTCTACAATACGCATAATCTCCACACGCGTACTTCATAATACTTTATCAGCAGTCAAGATAAGGCATTTGAGACCAGAACCAAAGTAGTGGTGGGTGACATCATCATAGCGACAAACAGTTCTGGAACCTTGATAAAGAAAGTGCTTCATAAACTGATAACGCAAAAAAAAAATTGCTAATGGCCACTATTCTTGACATCTCACTTTAAAATTTTAAGTAAACTAAATGACCTGTTTCAATTATTCCAATAAACGTCATGTGACGGATACTAAGATTCATGTGACAGAGTCATCTGTAAAACATACAAAAAGTATTATTTATCTGTTCAATGGGGCAATTATTACTGGAACAGGCCCTAAATGTCTTGATTTTTATTTGGCTTTTATAATCCTAAGTGACGTAGGGACAGACGGTAGCACATAAAGGTTTTTAAAAGTTCAACACAGGATCGATGCCGGTGAGGTATACAGCTAAGTCTAATTGCCAGAGACATGAAGTCCAGACGAGGGAAAAGGACGTGATCGTTTTAAAATTGGTCATAATCGGTGATCTACAAGTTTGTTTGGTGAACGCAAGTGGTAGAGCAGATCTAGTCGAGCGCGACTTGGCACAGACAGGAGCATATCGGATTGAAACTCGAAATCTCAAACCGGTTTTCTAGGCTCTTGTATCCTTCTCCAACACCGTGGCTGGTGTATGCTCTGCCTCGTTCTGTGACTCACCAATTCTACGTATCGCCCGTTCGTCGCTGGGCGTTCTACACACTTCATGGCCATCGGCGGCGGCGCTTATTTCGAGCACATTTTGACTTTTGTGACATTTATCGGCTTGCTTTTTAATTTTTTTATATGATTAAGATTTTAATAGTTACTCTTTTGAACTTGTCATCTTTAAACGTATTTATAAAGCGGATTTCATGCATTTATACACTTGCGTCGTTAATAATCTCTTGAGCTTGTTTTTCATCCGAAAACGTCGTCCAGGTGAAAGGATATTTTATGTGCCATCATTAACATGGAGATTAAGAGAGAAATTTAGAGCCCTTTAAACGTTTACGTGTCATTTGGCTGAATTTATATAAACACTTATGCGGTTTCTCGTAGGTTGTGACGTGAGTTATTTTGAAACTTCCTCTCTCTGCATCTGTGCTCGTAAATTTTCGGTAAATTGACTGTGTTTTCAGTTTTACATGTTTGTTTATGTTGTAGATTGTTCAGCTTCTAACTGAAGTCGATCATATATCAGCGATACAACCTCACGGACGCAGTCCATCGGGCTTGCTTTTTACAAGTGGTCTAACTTGTTAAAAGCATTTAATACGAATTGTATTTGATTTGATTTCTTGTGGTGCCGACTGCCACCGTCGTCGTCGTCTTCGTCAGTCCACCGCTCGGAGGTGTAGAAAGAGAAAGGAAACATTCAAAAGTAGGTAATGTTTTTGCTGTTCTCGTTGTTGCAATAGCCGAGCGAGGGGTGGGGCGAGCAGCAAATGGGGGGTGGGGGGAAACGCGGGCGCATGGCATGAATCACCCGAGCCGAGCGCATGCGTGGGCCTGAGCTTATTGTGCTTGCCTTTTCCATGCACACCTCATAGATAACATTGACTTTTTCTTTTACCTTCATCAGCAACTGATTTCGTTTTCAATGATTCACTGTGTGAACTTTGCTTCATTTTTTATTGCGACTACGTAGTAGGTATACTAGTCGGTAAAGTGCGTCGTCACAGAGTTTAACGTTTGACGTTTAATATTGCTTAATTCAGGTTTAACGACTAACAATAGACGTAATATTATTATTATGTTTAAGAAAATGGTTTCTTGGTATTGCAATTCCAACGGCAAGACATTGTCTCATCGGAGCTTTGTTGTATATTTCTAGTAAATTAATTATACACTATATTCTATTCCTCTTTCATTATGGATTTCCTGGAGATTATTATTATGATTAATTATTACAAACTTACTATAAACGGGGCAACAGGGTATACGAATACGATTATTAGTAATCAATCTTATTTTAGAGTAGGTGACAACTAAATAAAATAAATAAAAATCTACAGAAGATTATTTGATCCACTATACCTACATCATGAATTGATAATTGAGTAGATTCGTCGAAGTCTTATTCACGGAAGTGTCGCAAACTCGCACAATGTCAATGTGTTGCATTGCAATGCAAAACTACATCTTTTGATGACGTTTTATTACTAAAATTATGAGAACTCCTTGTGAATTTGCCTTTACACATCATAACAGTTTATTGATGTCGAATATATCATGTTATTTTAAATGTAAGTATGTACCCGTTTAATAACCTTGTAAGTCGAAAAAGAACTATATTTAAAAATAATAATAAACACTTTATACTTTTAATTAAAGTACGGAATTTCGAAAGTCCTACAAAAATACATAAGCATTTTAAAATAACTACAAATAAATAATTCTAAAATGAAAAATCTAAGGAATTCGCTGCAGAGGTTGAATACCAGCCAGCAATCGAAGATTTTAATCGCAATGCCAAGATCATTTAAAATTAAATGTTTCAATAGAATATATTTTGTTCATCGACCTTAGGTTTTGTCGAGCGGGACAAAAATACAGTTGTTTGTGTAATATGTGCTTTCATCAGCTAGTCGTGTGCGCATTGATCGTGCTTGAAGCGTTCGAATTAACAGACGAATGAACCGTGAAGTGCAATGAATGAACAATCAATATCTGTTTACTATCGTAAATAATTTAGACTTCATATAGCGTAACTGTTGAAATCCTAAAATAAATAATAGTTGTGATCAATAATATAAATAATCGGGTGGCTCTTTCTTTACTTTACTGAGACTGAAGTGAAACTCTTATTATGTACTTTTCTCTCATATTCTTATATTTCAAAATTCTGAATTTAAATAACTGAATTTTGAAATATAAGAATATGAGACTCTACGATTCGCAGAAGCCATGTCATGTATAGTGTTTGACTTTGACAGTGACTACCAAGACGTCAATTAATGTCTATTGCAAGGGGATGAGAACTTAATTTCCCCTAATTTTAATGTCATTTTTGTTTCCTTTTCGGCCAGGAGAATGACAATCTCTAGTCTGAAAGGGCTTAACACGTGATTCCATTTTCAAAATTATGTTCGTATGATAACCGCCGGTTTCCGGTTATTATTTTTATTTTGAAATCCGTAATTCAGAAATTGGTTCTTCATATCAGTTGCTAAATAAGCGACTTTGATTAAAATAGGTTGATACTGTTTTATTCTCGAAATGGTAATACCCCGCCATGTCTACCATACAAGAAGTCAATTTAATTGCTCGATAGTGATGGAGATGGAGCTAAAGCTGAAAATATGATTATCATGGCAGAGCTGAGAGAAAAAGACTTTGATTTGAACCAATAGATTTATACATATCAAGAAAAGAGCAGTCGGTCGCCGATCTTTGAGCTTGAACTAGGTGCTAGTGCAAAGCTTCATGAAAAGTCGTAAATGGCAGCTTATTACTCGTACCTGCTATTTACCGTCGCATCTTAACCAGTTACAGAGTTTACCGTTACATAGGTGCAAGTCTTCCTCTGTAACCGAAACAAGTTAAAAGACTTTAGCACTCTTCAAGTCACCAAACCAATGAATACTGTTCGCGTCGCCCAAAAACTTTTAATTTATTATTAATTCGGCATTTGTTTATAAAATCGCCATTTGCATTTGATGAATAATGCAAACAAAAGTTCAAGCTAGTCTTGGTAATGAATAAATAAGAACACAGGTAGCATATCGTTGTTCTGCCGGGTCAGAAACTTTAGAACATTGAGATGGTTCGATATTTATTATATTGTGGGCGTTAAAAATGTATACTGGTTGGGAGGCCAGGAAGTGAAACTGGATGGATCCTACCGCTCAACAACTAAGTTTCACAAGCTTGCACACTTTTACTGCAAAACGGCCGTTGTGAACCTCATTCGTACATGCTAAATGGTGGATGTTTTGGTGGTATATTATCTTGGTTCGGAAGAACTTCTTCCTTAGATGATTGCGCTGATAAGAGTTCTTAAAATACTGTGTGATACGATTTTCTGCAGTCATAGTCATTGCCCATTCCTGGATTTTTTAACCCCTCCCTCGCCCGACGAAGGAAAAAAGGGGTGTTATAATAAGTTTGACGTGTGAGTCTGTCTCTCAGCACGTGGAGCGTAAACGGGTGAACGTTTTTTTTTATTCGAAAGTAGATTTTTTGGAGCTGCTTCTTATGGTACCATTGAGCTGGTGTGATGATGGAGTTCGAAGATGGGAGTGGGAACCATATGATGCTAACTAGAAAACCCGTCGAATTTCGGCTCATTCTTGTTGTGACAAGCCCTTTGGGAGTTTGGTACCATCGAGCTGATCTGATGATAAAGTTCGAAGCTCAAAGGTGGGAGCTAGAACCCTGGGATGCTTAATAGTAAACCCATCGAGTTTAGTTAGGCTCATTAGATTCGTTGTGATGAGACCTTTCACCTGATGATGAATATGACCTGGTAATGAAACTGGTTTGAAAAAAGACTGGTTTTATGCGGGGATTTTTAATGCTAAATATATTGTATTGAATGAAAGCCCATCTTTCAAAATGTGCGTAGCTTTTAAAATTTTCAAGGACATTCAAAATATCACTGATTGATGGATGATAGATATGTATTTGAAACCTAATAATTCATTCGTTCAATTGAAATACCTTTTGATATCGATGCAACGAAATAGAAGAACGCATGTTCACCTGTCAACGTGTTGCAGTAACATTGGGGGCACAAATCAGTTTCGTCACGACACCGCCAGGGGGCGTCAGGGGCGAGAGGGGCGCATGCATTATTCAAGGCTCATTTTCTATTCGACGTCGACATGGTGCCCGATAAAAAGTTTTCGTTCTCGTTTGACAAGTCCGACGCCTGCACCCTTTGTACTTGCATCGTGCTATACATGTCCCTCCTATAATACACGGGACTTTAACCGTCTTCAAACTTGTAAATGTACGTTTCGGAACAAAACACAGCCCTTTTCCGTAAGCCTGGCTGTTTTAGGCTGACTCACCCAAAAGCATCTCGCAGACAGTTAAAGTAGCGGCGTTTATGTTAATTCAAGAAAACAAGTTTCCGATAAACAAACGTTCGTTCAGTCCAGAATAAAGTGTACACTGTAGGAGTTCAATAACTCTACATGGCATATTATGGAGGTGAAAGATCAAACTTCTTAACGATCCTTAGGCCAGCGAGTCTCGACACTCGCTAATAAAACGCGTGATCGATTTGTCCTAGTTACTCGCAACAAGTTAACAGGCTAATGTCTCTATTTTCTTTCTATTTATAAATCTCCTGACCAAATTATTAGCATCATTTTGCCTTGAGATCGTGTATGATCAATAACAACTCGATTTGCAAGCATCAGCGATGAAGAAAATGATGTGTTAAAAATCCTCAGGAATACTTCTAAGAAATCGGAGAATAACACTCGTAGAAACTCGGAAAAAATTACACAGAGTTCTCGGAAGTGAAATTGCACCGTGCGAAGTTGCAATGAGCGCCAATTCGAGGGAACAACGTTGTACAGATACTATATATTACTATAGTTGAAGCGTCTGCGATTGTGTGACTGAGCCAGGCTAAATACAAGCGGAAGAGAGGTCCGTGTGGCTGGCTGGCACAGTGCCCGTGAAAGGCCCCGTTGTGGTTCGCGGGCACATTGGCCAAAACGCTGCAAACATGGCGCTTGAATGACTTTTAGGCAAAAGGTAAACAGCTTAAGGTATAAACAGCTTGAAGATAACAGGTAAATATAGCTCCACGTAGAAGTGCTAAATTTTAAAAGGTGGTGTTTGAGTTTGGAGAACTAGAAAACCAATGAACGGACATAATTACTTAAAATTTCAACATCTACGAGTAAACACCAATATACTATGATTTGTATAGCTAATGTCTAGATTGCTGAGGAACCGATAAAATTGTGATATACTGAATTGTTAAATTGTTGGCTTCACGATGTATTTTGGTTGGACGCCCATAACTTTGTAAATGTGGCGCAAGCCGCAAGTCCCTAGCTAGAGCTAAAGCCATAGGGCATGCGTAGAGCGGATGGATAATTTTGTGCCACGGGAAAGGTCACACAATATAGTAATTATGTCTATGAAACTAATATTTTGCTATACTTACTCATAAATTGAAATCTTACGGCTTACAATAATACATTTTCACGTATAACACGATAACATTAAATTGATTGAGATACTTTATCGGCTTGTTGCGAATTAATAAATAAGCCATGGAATTGTTTCGAAGTGCAGTTGCAAATTCGTTGTAAACGCAACAGCTACTTGTAATAATGACCCGCATACTGTGAGTGAACCAGTGATTGTCGATGTTGCAATCTGCAAGCGCTATCCGCAAATCGCGTAGTGGTCGTGTCGTCGTCGAGCGCTCGTTCATTTTCCTAATTACTGTCAAGATTTTTCATTACGAACGCAATCACTTGCTTCCATTTTAACTCGACAGAGGACATTAATTGTCTACTTGCTTCGATGATTATGAGTGACTGTCCAGTCCAGGTGAAGAGATGTTTGTCGTCTAGTTTTGAATCAGTTCCTGAATACGTATTCCTCGTATCCATGGCAGATTACGTGCATCGTTATCTCGATCGATTCACAAGACGGGGCACACTCAACGGATCGACAACTAGCTTAAATGGGAAATCAAGTCGACATACCTACGGACCTATGTCGCCAGAGCCTAGTTTTTCACATTTATAAGTCCTATTGCGACGATGGAATTCCAGCTAATAGTCGCTGGTAGCATTCTGCACGCGCTACGGACGTTGTTGCCTCGGCAAATGAGTGTAATTTAGTAAAACCTTCTTGGCTCCGTCACAGGAGCCTTCTAAAGCTGCCGCTTTTAGATGCCTATTAAGATATTGCTGTAATAGACGAAACATCCAGTTAATTGAGCGAAATATTTAGGCTGCTATTACAATTAAGCATAATGAATGATATGTAGGAGATGTCTTATATGGCGTCGTCTGTATTGCAATAAATCAAGTTTTCCGAGAGATTATACGGCATTTTATAAGTCAAAGTTTGCTAGCCGTGCAGGTGTTATCGGTTGGTCTTCGCCCACACTGTAATCACCGAACCGGGCGCTTGCTCCAACTACAGCACATCAGCAAGCAACACATCAACAACGAGCGACCGGCGCACACCACACCACACTACGCCACAATCTATGCAAATCGTCGGTTCAAACTTATTGCTCTCGCCTCGACTCCTTTCCAAATGCATACTAAATAGCACCAACCACGCCGCCTTTTGTTTTCAGCCTTTTCATTTAACCTCACATAAACTCTGTTTGCCAGCAACGTAAATTAGACTGTGTCTACATAAACGCGTCAGTGTACGGTATAATGCGATAAGCGTGGGTAATCTTTGACGAATCACCTTTACGTAATCGCTTCCAATTTGCAATCTAAAAATTAATTAGTAACACTGTTATCGGATCATGTTTAATGGCAATTGAGCTTATGTTTCAATTTGCTTTCGCAATGAGAACCCGTGGCCCTCCATGCCTGCTACGATCCCATTTCCCATGGTGTTCTAAGAACCAGACCCAGAATGTAACGAGAGATGTTACCACCACTCTTCCGCATTGACGCGAGTCGCATTGCAATCCAATTATGTCTGATGCCGTCGAGAAATATCATTGAGATTAGCTATATGAATGTGAGACTTTTATTAAATGCAGCCATCGTGTTTAATGCACCGAGCGTACGCGCGTGGAACCAATATGGAAGAGGACATTAGCTGGAGCTGGAGCTGCATTATTTTCCGCTCCTAAGTTCGATGCTAAATTCGTTTACTTTTTTCCCGTATCTTTTTCTGTATGAATATTGATTTGTTGTGTCTGTTGGAAGTCAACTACATATTTAAACGTGGAATTAAGTCAATAGGTAGTCCACCTAACACTTGTTCTTTTTTAGATTTTTGAAAATTGATATGCTTTATTTTAAGGATACGAAAATCAAACCGAAATCGGTAATTACATGTTATAGACTTGCGTAAGCACAGGAGCTGATATACCCTCTGCAGCTAATGTCAGGGGCGTAACGATTAATCGCACCAAGAGAGTTGCATTTACAGTGCGTACACGGTCCGAGGTGTCGTTGACCCCGGCGAATTGGCAGGCGGATTGTCTCTCTCGCCACAGAACAGCTGCACCGTCTCCGAGCCCACACCGCAAGCTAGCAACAGAACCGTTAGCACTGTTAATTGCAAAGCGACTTTTCTTTACGACCCTTCACTACCCATTTCTAGCACTATCTCACTGTAAACCCCGGCTCTATTCAGCTTCACAAACTATTGTTGCATAGAGTACACTCTTAGCCGGCATAGTCTAACTTAGTTAAGCCGGTATCACATCGGTACTACAGTTTCAATGCAACTCAGATTGATTCGATTATCCGCGCGCACCTCCGTCTTCGTCTTATTGGGCCACTCGAATTCCCTTCATTACACCTACAGTCTACACCCTACACATACACAGCCTCTCGTGTTGAAACTGACCTAACTTGACTGAGATTTTGGTATAGACTATATAGATAGAATTACTTAGATGATACACAGCTCAGCTCAGTGAAAATTACTTCGCATAAGCAACTCCAAACTACGTACGAGTGGCTAAGCTAATATCAGGAACTTTGTAACAACAGGTTAGGTAGTTCAGCTTTAGATCAAGATTTTGGGTAGGGAACCTAAGTAAATTTCACGTTTTCGAAAAATAAAACACCTACTCAATACACTTTAGTAGTTTCCTACACGTGTCAACAAAGCAAAATGTTTTGAGAAACCTTGTAGAGAGCTTTAAAAATCACGTCAAACTCACTCAATATTCCATTGACAACATTTCGAACTACTAACGACAATGCGGGAAGTTGGTCATGAATTCATTGTTTTTAACGTTAGAGACGCAAGTACTCGGCAACAATAGGATAGAGAGTCACGTCTTAAGTGTACTCAAACATGGAATATAAATATTTCTACTCGTATAAACCAGCGTTTGTAGCCTCTTCATTAATTTTAATAGCTATTACTCCATAGATAGTAGAATCACTCGCACAGTCTAAATGCATTCAATTATATTTGTTTGCGGACTTGCGGTTATCAAGAAAGTTGTGAGTGTAAGATGTGGTGGTGGTGGTGGCGGCGCGACGTCGCGTGTGGCGTGGCGGCAGTGGCGTCGCGTCGTCGTCGTCGTCGTGTTTTCGCAACGTAATTACCACTCCGCGGAATATTATTTGTATCGATTAACCGTCAGACGAGAGTGTCGGTGCATCAGACCTACTTAGCCGTTGTAGTGTGGCCGATGCTCAGCTATCGTATCGGTTGCGTCACTGCAATTTTCTGCAGCGCCACATAAATCAAGATATCTTTTCACATGGACATCGCCGTCATAATTGCAGTCGTCATATTTATTTTTTCTTATATCTTCACTGCGTTTGTGTTTTCTCCTCCATTTTGCTATGTCTGCTGGCCAGTGGTTTCTTATCTGTCTTGCACACTGCGCCTGGAGCGTTCCACGCTGACGCTTCGTTTTTACGCCATGTGAAAAGTAACCCGAGCATCCGTTTTGCAAACGAGATGATCGTATCGAATTTATAGGTAACTTCTAATATTTGCAACTTCTGCTTACTCTCAATATACAGCCGTTGGTATAATTGCTACTTTCATAGTGCAACTTTTTAGATAAGTATACAATACACATGTTTTGTAAATATCCTTTGCGAATATAACTTTAAATTCAGGTGACATGGCTTGTGCTAGGGCGTCATACACATTATTTACATACAAGGAAGCCGTTGTTCCTGCTCATTCATGGCTGAAGCGGGCTGGCTCGGCCCCGCTCTGATTTATCGCCTTAATTTCATAAGTATCTCTTTGTTAGGAGGCTCTATCTATTGCGCCTATAATTCAGGGCGAAAGGACCAAGCACCTCGTCGACGTTTTTAAGGCCGTTATACAATCTTTCTTATAAGCCTACGGTAGGTCCTACCTACTCAACATGTTGAAATAATGGTGCTTTGGGTGGCTCTCAGTAGATTAGTATTAAATGATAATAATTTAATTCTATATTTTAAACTGGAATTAGAATAACTCTTACTCAAATCAGTGATTTTTCAGTGGTGAATGGTGACTGATAAATAACATTAACCAAATGAAAATAAGTATAAGCAAGTTAGTAATAACTATGGGATTCGTAATTCGTAAGGCGATCGCGGTCGTGCGTGATTGGTTTGTGCTTTGTCATCCTCCAGCCAGACATTGCCAAAGGCTAGGCTAATGCATTATCCAATAATGTCTTATAAGGGCATCTTGTATATTCTTTGTAAACATTCTTGAGTACCTACACGTATGTACATAATTCATCAGGAGGCAATGCAATCGCGTCGTGTAGGTAACCCATTGATGTGACCTTGTTGCAACAGGTAGATTCGAGTCACGTCATTAGGTTTATCAGTGAAGGAATTTTCGCACGGTCCCGATTGCAGTGTTTTTTTTTAATGATATTTAGCTGTGTTTGCAAAATTCAGACGCTCCATTAGAATGAAACCGTATGTTGTACCTAATTGTAAGACGATCTTGAATGTCCGCAAAAACGAACATTCAGCAATCTGAGTCTTAATTCGCAGCTGGCGAACCGAGCAAACTGGATGATTCATAGAATCTATGTTTAGCCTGCGTTGCGACTCTACTCTAAATGCGACTGTCTAAAGTTTAGTTTTCTGGTACTGCACAAATACATAAGCCTCTATGTCACGTGTCCACGCCGCCAGTTCTAGTTGGCAAAGTGCAACCAGAGTTTACCAGAGTGACTCAGGGTGTGCATAATAATAATAATCGATGTTTTACGTAGTTGTTACAAATCAAAACGGTTTGGATTCAAATCACATTGCCTGTGGTGTCCCCACTATTTAGGGTTCATTACCGTTGTTTAATATCCTATGAATGTACTAATTTTGCCCAAGAGAGTACAAATTACTTAAACGCATCGGTATAATATCAACACGCAAAGAGCATGATTTAGATTCATTGTTTTGGGTTTTCAAACTCTATCAATAAAATGTGATTTTATGTGATTTGATGATATGCACTGTTACGTTATGTAGTAGGTATAAGTAAGTGTACGTAATCTCGGGATAAAAACAATATGTCTTCTCGCATCACTACTGTAAAGAAAAGTTAAAAGCATGTTTTCTTTTATTTCCTTTCTTATCACAACATTCCTATTAATTACACGCAAAACTGGCACAATGGCTTTTGTTCCCTTGCATAACGTTTGCGTGGTAGTGCCTTGGGTGATAGACGTAGGTTGCAGAGCTGTGTGATCCGACCGGATTGTCCACGGGTGAGGATAAGGAGTATTGACGCATGGGCGTGCAGCCGCCACGTGGCCATCTCCGTCACAATCACAACACTGCGCCCGCGCTGCCTCGCTTTGCACACAAGTTTGTAAACATTCGCGATACATGATAAACATTTATTTTATAGTAAGTATGTTTTCGCGAAGTGTCTCGCGCTTGATGCACCGCTTTACACATTTTGTGTGGAGAGTTGACATCTTTTGAATGGTGGAGGAAGGCGTTTGGGGCATAGATTTTAAAGGTCTTCCAGAGCTTGGACATCTGTGGGAGCCCTTTAAAATCTCTACAAGGGAAATTCTGTATAGGGCTTATGCGAGGATCGAGATGCCGCAATGTCTACTACGGACTGCGACCATTATTAATTTACTCCACCATATTAGATAAAAAAATCGATGCCCTCATTTCGTAGCAAATAATAAGGCGAGAGTCGGGGTTGCGTCTATTGAATAATTAATAGAGCAGGGGGACCAAAACGCCTCACCGATTTAATAGTACGATGGAAACCAATAGGTATAGGATTTTAATGAGATATTTCAAAATCGCCACGCAATTTATTGAGGCGTTAAAAGTTTAACAACTTCTCTCCTCGTGTGACGAACTCTTCCCAAAAACAAACATGGAAACCGCACTATGCGATGGTCCGATTTGAGCGACGGACGCCCGGTAGAACGGGACGGTCAACCTAAATTAATTAACATACTTTACCAGGCGTGTAGGGACACAGGTGGACGGAGCCTCCCCGTCCCCGCCTACCCTACCTCGACTCGGTCAAAAGCACCGAAATTGTTTTCCTGTTTTACTAAGTATTATAATTCAAGTCTGTGTTGCTATTAATTATGGGGAACATTACGAGACTGTTTTGTTGATTTAGGACTGACTAGCTGACGCCGGCAACTTGGTTCGCGTTTGTAGATTTGATTTTAATTGGAGGTTTACCATAAGAGCTGGTCATTGAGTAAAATTACTCATTGTTGAATCTTTGATCCCAAGTAGGACAAATTGTTATGTAATATTTATGTTTTGATTTGATCAGTCGATCGTTGCAGAAGGACCTAAAATAGGTAGGTAACACCACCACCACCTAACTTACCACTCGCATAGATCTAATAATAGACCCTTGAAGTATTGTATTATACCGCGGCGGTACTACCGCCCACACGGTGTAGATACATTAGAGGTACCGGTACCTATAACTCTTGATAACCCACCGGGTTAGCATGTTAATAATAACATAACATTTAGGGCGGTATAACATAACATAACGTTTACCTAGAGGGGCATACATTGCTTCTGGCCCCACACTAGGATATCTTGTATCGTGGGAACCAGAAACAGCGATATGACAAATATCTCTGAACATCCAAGGCCTCGGGATTACATATTTTTTCGCTTTAGTTAGATCTGCGAGCTTGGGGTGGTTTTATTTTATTATCATTGTCTTAGGAAATGATAAATAATAATAAAAGTAAAAAAACAGCCATTGTAGACAGATCGCATACTAGTAAGTATACCGTGTCATGAGGACCAAAGCCACGTGAAAAACATAACACTATCAAAACATCATACCTAAACATAACTTAATTCTAACCCTGGCCTCACCTCTGGCATCAATTTATTGCGCATCTCCATAATGTACGACGCCCCTCAGCATCAGGAGTTCAATTGCGATAAAAATTGATCAATTTCCCATCGTAAAGCCCTTCGCAGCCCGTGGTAATGGGTGAGCGATGGGTCTGATCTGAACTGAATATCATCAACATACGACTACTGGTGGGACGGAAGACAGGGTTGCGTTACGTACGGCCATTTAGCACAAATCGAGATTTATGGATAAATCATTGATATGTAAGTTATGATGCCATAAAACTACTAATTTATTGGTTTTATGGTCTGCGATGAAGTTTTTACTATTGGGTAGATTGAATCTCTGGGTTATTTCAGGATATCTAGGACTAGGGTAAGTATTTATTTGCTTACCAATTATCTCGTGCCCGCGCACGGGGAGGGAGGGTTCACCAGGTTACTGAATAAATAAATATGGTACATAATCTCAATCTCAAATCTATTCGCAAAAATTTAACATAAATAATGTTTAGCTGAAATAAACTAAGTAGTAAGTTAATGTTGTACAATATGTAATGTAATGTAGGTAGACGGGAGTAGTCCCAGCCGGCGCGCGCGGCGGCGGTGGCGGGCGGCGCGCGTCAGGAGGGGTCCTTATTGCGGACACTTGTCATATCAGTACAATGAGAGCGGGGCATCGAAATGCTTTATTATTTTAATTATCGCCCTTGCAATAGGCCCTTTGTCGGGCGAGGGTCGAGCCACGAGCCACGTGTAAGTACCAACTTCTCTGTTGAAGAAGTAATATATATTTTTTCAACGCTCACAATCATAATTACTCCTATACCCTATCCAATATAACAGAACACTTGACAGCTAACCTAAAACTTCATAAAATCCACTTTTTAAACACTAGGTATGTTACCAACACAATCGGAAGGAATCGAAATTGTTTATTGAGTTGAACTAACAGAAGAGTTGTCATCGCTTTCACTGCTAACAGCCCCTATAGATATTATTATTTGGATTTTATGAAGTTTTAGGTTAGCTGTCAAGTTACCTGTTATATTGGATAGGGTATAGCGCGGGCTGTATACAATACTCCATTTTTAGTCCTTCTGATTTACATCCATTGAAACGTGACAAGTAAATATTCCGATAAACCGGTAGTCTGATACAGATCCCGTACAATAGATAGGATTTATGAAGTAGCTGAAGCGAGCGACGCGAAGGCGGGCGCATATTTTCCCGCTCTCAAGTACTGATCTTCATAACGAAATTCTCCGTTTTGATATTTTTATATTATAAACGTTTCGTACCTGCATATTTCTCGCAGTAAATATGAAAATTTCCGGAATGTCTACGACCTCGCCTCTTGGATCTTGAGGGAACAAAGCTTGTTCGGCATTTCGATATTTTGGAGTTCGGAATGTTTCAGCTTGACTTTTTCAGTCTTTATTGTGCTGATATTCTACCCCATGTTACAAATTTAACTTATCGTACATAACTTAACATCCTTGGTCTTCATGTGGCTGTAGTATTTCATTTTCCCTAGTTTGGTGTAATAAGCGGTGACAAACAGTACTACTTATAATTGGCAGTTTACACTTTACGCATCCGAGCCCATAAACAAACAAGCGAATGACGTCATATGGCATACATTATATTTCCGAAGACTGTTGGAGTATCTGTAGGTGGATCCTTTGATTGATTGTGGAGTAAATAGAAAGATAATCTATTTAAAACTTAGCTGAGGTTAGTTAATAGCTTCAGTAGAGTAGAAACCCCGATTCCATTCCCATTCGACATTTGAAATCGGTTCATAAATAATATCAATTTCGATGTGACAAACATTAAAATAACCGGCCAAGTGCGAGTCGGACTCGCGCACGAAGGGTTCCGTAATATTATCTATAAAAAACCGCAAAAAAAATCACGTTAGTTGTATGGGAGCCCCCCTTAATATTAAATTTATTTTGTTTTTAGTAAGTATTTGTTATTAAAGCGGCAACAGAAATGCATCATCTGTGAAAATTTCAACTGTCTAGCTACCATGGTTCAGGAGATACAGCCTGGTGACAGGCAGACAGACAGACAGACAGACGGACGGACGGACGGACGGACGGACGGACGGACAGACAGAAGGAGACATTTACACAATAAGTTTTCGGATCAGCAAGGTAATGTATGAGATGGCTTACTACAGTGTTGAAGACAGGATACAAAAGCGTATTAAAAAGCTTCCGGTCAGTGACAAAACCAAACGGAAAGCTTCTCTTTCCTGCCTTCAATACTTCTAGTAAACTATATCGTAGTTTCCAAACAATGTGATAGACGATTAATCGAAGGTCAATTAAAAATAGCGGCACTTCATTGGCTGAAATGAGTTCAACAAGTTGTTACAGCCAATTATTTCGGAAACCGGGCAATATCTCTCGGAATTGCCTTGCGTAAGCGTATGCCTGAAAGCATGTCGCTGAAGTGATCTTTGGTTGTTGCAGCAGCGAGCGGCGCGCTCGCGGCCGGCACCATTGCGTCCCCGTGGAGCGCGGCGGCCGGCGCGGCCGACACCAACGGCGCGGGCGCAGACGCGAAGCATCTCGACGTGGGCGACGCGAGCGACGACGAGAAGGTAACACTTCAGGCTTGACCAAACCAAAACAACGCGTTCAGCTCGCGGCCGCGTTGGCGATCTGCTGGGGCCCTACCGCATAGCCGCTGTCGGCATCGGCTTCGTGTTTGACTTGCCGTATTGTCATAATGATAAAGTTCATTCTTGCGGCTTTAAACACGATGCCGATGCCGACAGCGGTTGCGCGGAAGGGGGGCAGTTGCTTTGTAGGTACGAACTTGCACTGCACAAGGTTAAATTCGTACACAATAACTGATCGCCACTATGCACGCCCGCGGCCGCGGGCTGACCGCGTTGACCGCGTTCTTTCTTTCTTAAAATATGCGAAAAATAGCGCCAATAGAACCCAGCCATGTCAGTTAAATAACGATGATAGGTAGGTAGGGTCCTTTTAATTTGCAGCATCACTAGTATTTCACGAAGTACCTTAGCAAGTCATTCATAGCTCGCACTTGACCGTTTATTTTTGTAAATATTGATTCTCTCTTGTAGTCTAGACCTTGGTCTGGATCTTATGGTAATAAGGAACCTTAGTTTTATCAAAATGTTTGTTCTTTCGTTCATTAATAACAAGTCAAATATCCACGCAAACGAAGCTGCGGGCAAAAGCTAATATACCATAATACTAGTTAGTCAACGTATCTACATAATATCTATTTAGCGACCGGATATATTTTTAATTCAAGTAGGTATATCATGATTTCGCGGAACTGTGAATCACTCTGTTTTTCGATCGCACGCACAGCGTTATTTTTATTTTCTTTTGAGAATAGAGGCGAGTCCATTAATTATAATGACGCACTCTTCTCTTCACCTTGCCTGAAGTGAGGCCGTGGCATCGCAGATGTTTGTTTCTTACATCTGTTTTATGTACCAATACTACCGATGGACCTACTATTGGCTTCTCAAACTGTCTTTGATCACTTTGATTCGCCTAAAGAATGATACTAATGTATGTCGGTTCTATGTAAGCCTGTTGATGTGCCATGCATGACGCAGCAAAGCCTTTACGATTACCACCATTTGTATGTTTGTTTCTTGCTCGTAAATGATTGTTCCACCCGTTTACTGCCGTAGCATCAAATGTCGGAATCCTCGTACTTTGTAGGCATGGCCCCGGCATGGCGATACAAAAGAAACAAGTAAGCGTATATCCCAAATGGCAAGCCAGGAGCACAGAAGAGATAATCAGGACAGGAGCACTTACTCGGGAGTCTTTCTTTCAATTTAATGATCTTGAGTTCTTAATGATTGAACGATTGCAGAAACATTATTTGAATCATTAGCAGCAATAACAAAGATTGCCCCTTTGTTTCCAGGATCTGTCCGCAACAGATGCGGAAGGAGTATGGAGTCCAGACATCGAGCAGAGCTTTCAAGAGGCGCTGTCGATCTACCCGCCATGTGGCCGGCGCAAGATCATCCTGTCGGACGAGGGAAAGATGTACGGTGAGTCCGGTCATGTGCGATGTGCCTTTTATACACCACCACGTTCTTTTAACCCTCTTGGCAGAATACTTCGTTCGTTCGCTATACCTTATTTTTTTTCCAAAGAATAGATTATTATCATTATTATTAACCGCCAATTTCAATAACCTGTCTATCCTCAATCGGGCGATAGATAGGGTTAAATTTGACGTACTAATTTGCATAGCAAAACTGTCAAATCTATCTCTGGTAATGAGAAAATCATGGATAGATAGGATATTGCAAATGAACGTAAGACGATCTATGTAAGTATGTTATGCTTGAAATCTCACGATGCCAGCAAGGCCTACACTACAATATTCTGTGATTGTAACAGTACGATTAACCCAGAGTTTTACGAAACTATTTTGAAAAAGTTGGCACTTAACTAATTTAATCGCGACAATCTCATAGGATAGTCATTTGTTTCAGTTTCTAAGCATCTGCTTAAATTAAAAAAAATGTTTCGTGAAACTCAGGGCAAGACACCCAATTATCTCAGTGTGATAAAAACTTCTATAAAGTTCTGCTGTATTTTCGGTTTAAGCAGTTTCATTCACTGTCTTCCAAAACCATCAACCTATTGCACGTGCCACGTGTCAATTGACATTTTGAGCAAAACATGTCTTTATTCTTTTGAGTCACTGCATCATATAGCGTTATCAAGGCCTCTGCTCGAAAATGAACAATGGGTAGTGGCAGAAGACAAAAGCGCTGGTATTGATGTCAGCCGACAAAGCTGTTTGCGCAATAGGATTCCGTGGAAAGACGTGAACAGACAATTATTATCTCTCTCGATCGGACCATGTCGCCGAATTGGGTTTGTCTCGTTTCTCTCAGTCTTCAATCCGATTCAATAATTCGTCTTGCAAACTTGCAATAGGATTACTTGACACTCCATAAGGGAAACGGAGTGGTACTGCTGATTTTTTATGATATGTAATAATAGAAATACTATATTTGATGTAAACCGTGATAAACAATCCGAGACTAATGATCAGCATTCAGATTAAGACCGTTTCTATCTCTCAATTAAGAGTGACATCCAACTGGTTATACATAAGATCTTTCGCCTGGCAAAGTGCCAGATTGCTAACCTAGCCACTCTGTCGCAATCTTATGTCAACGTGGTCATCAGCTTTTCTACATTTTGTTCTATTTGGATTTCCGCAGTTGGTATAAAACGTTCACATTAATCCCTTAACTATCATCTCGAAAGACAGGATGTTCTTTCTATTTTGGAAACGCTGATATAAAGAATCTAAAACGAACTCAAAGTTTATCCTAGATGTTTAATGGTGCCTCTGCCACCACTTATAGGAAATGTCGGAACGCTGTATATTTTTACCGAATTTACCCTAGGTACATTAAGATTAAGGAGTTAAGCGTTCGTGTTTAGGTCTTCCATCTACGAGGAGTCAAGACGCTCGCTGTATTATTTATTTATACCTATGTAGGTGTGCAAAACGGGACTAAACTGACGATTCGCAGAACCCGTAGTGGAGTCTCGCTTTTGTTCAGGCGCTTCTTCCCGAACGACGAACGTCACAGAGAAAATAACTTGTTGAAACTTTATGAGAAGACCTTTAGATAGACGATTATTAACTTTATGGGGTCACAGGGAGCAAATACAATTAATAGGATTTACTAGCTTCTTGTGTATTTCTCGGCTTTATATTGATACAAAAAGTTTAGCGATCTCTTGTATCGGACTTACTCTAAATATTATCATAGATATTGTATTGCATCTTCAAAGACATTTCAAATTGAAAGGCACATAATATAGTAGATACAGAATACATTAAACAATATGTCTTTGCTAGCCAAGCTAAGTTGAGTCATGCACGGCATTGGATAAAGAAATTCACCGACGGCAAACTAGAGCCTATTTGAATAATTACAGCCAAAGCACGGTTTCAGCTTTTTTCGCAGGATCAAGTAGGGGCGAATTTTTTCACGTCACAGTGTTAACTTGGGAAGCTCGTTAGCAGTACGTGACGATTGCTTGCTACTATAAGAAACCTTAACTCTTCAGCAAATTAACTGCCGGCGTTGTAAATCCAGACACTTGGGTATACTCTGTCATTCTTTTCAACGCTAACATAAGCGAGAGCGACGATGGACTAATGAGCTAATGAAGTAACTTAAATAGAGTACCTACCTACGCTGAATCATTGCAGCGTTATTATATTAGAATATGCATGTAAGTGCGACTAAAGGCCTACGCAAACCGGGACGGTATGGCAAGTTTTTACCAATGGACATTCATACGTATCCCGCGGGATGCTTCGGCATTATTTGATAGCATATCAATTTATGTCTTATTTCTATAGGGATACGTTTGAATGTCCATTGGTAAAAACTTAAAATCCCTTGCCATGCCGTCCCAGTGTGCGTAGGCCATAAGTCGATTCTGGACTGGCTTAGGGAATGCAAAATTAAGCAGTGAACCCCGGAATACTAACCATAACATAATATAGAGGTACGCCTTAACTGACAACTGACAACCAAGCAATTAAATTATATCAAAAAAAAAACAAAGCAATATACTTCATATGCTACTTTTTTGTCGATACACCGTCGGAGCGTCAAAACATCAATGAATGTTCATTGATGATTCGACACACCCACTGTATAAACAGTGTAGCAAGCACGCAACCCTAATATAAAACCGGTGTATAATAAAAACAATAATTTTCGTTATTCTAACAACAGTGTTTAGTGCAAATGGAGCACAATTGACGTGGAACAATTAAAGGCTGGCTGCCATTACAGTTCGCGTCGCCGGACGCACATTAGTACCGCGGACATAACGTCCCAGCTTTAATTAAAGGACTGCCCGGCAACCGTACCTACCGCCAAGCCAGATGGAATTGCTAAACAAATTTACAACGGAGACGATGTGTCCACCTTAAGTGATTTAAAAGGCGGAAAGAAATGCTTTACATTTAAATCCTCCGACTTTAACTGCGGTGCAACAAACCCGTGACACAATTTAATTGTTGCCAGGAATAGACTTGGGTCCAGTTTAATAACGGCTTTTATTGACTGTGAAAGCATAGTGCTTGTAATTCGAGGGGGCACGCCATATAATAATTGCGGCCACGTGTCGTCCGCACAATATGCGACCACATTACTGGAGGACGTGTCTCCCGGGCTTAATCTAACGTTGGAAGTACGTCACCCTTGTCCGCGGCGATTCATATACGATACGCACCCTCGCCCCTCGACCGTACGGAAACAAATCTACAGGAAATTGTCTTCTCCACTTCACTGTAGGCAAGAAACAATGCGGCACGGCAGGCAAAATTACTATTGAACACATAAAATCTGTTGAAGTTTAATTGACAATTGAAATGGCACAGGTTCAGGGTCAGGGGTTTTATTGCCACCGTTTGAAGTGTTCATCCTGCGTGACCTACTCATTAGTGGCAATATTATCAAGCGTCGAAATAGTTTCGACTTTTTTGTACATATTTCTAAGTTCAGCGACGCGACGGTTCAAAGACTTGCTGTTACTTTGTCCAGTGTTGTTGCACAAGCGAAGAGATTCGCTGTAGTATTGAATATCTAGAACATAGTTAGGTGGTAGTGCCCGCTGGGTTGCTGCATGCACGTGAGAAGCAAGTTGGCGAGGTTGTTTGAAGCACATGCGGTGCGGTATAGTTGGAGCAGTTCGCCTACAAAGCGGGGCTCACGGGCACCGTTGCTGACGCGTTCGTGAGTTAAGACATTCAAAACCGCTCAATATCCCGGGAGTATGAAAGTTTCGTCGGCGCACGGCTTCACGTGGTCCGGAGGGTGGCGGTTCGGGCGGGCGAGGGGTTCGCTGGGAGGGCTAAACTATGCGAAGAATGCGCAATTAGTGAGCGAGCGAGCGTGTAAGGGGCCCGGTCGCGCCGCTAGGCGGCAGGCGGCGAGCGAGGCGGCGAACGTAAGAAAATATAAAGATGGGGCGGGCCGCCCGTTGTTTAGCGCCCGCGCGGCCCCGCCCGCCCTCGGGCATAACTCCCGATTGTCTCCCAAGAAATCCTCCTTAGGCTCGTCGCAACTCAACCCTTCAGCGCCGAGACGTTTCTCTCGCATATCTTCTGTTTGGGTCAGCGTAAAATTGTGCCACGGCCCTTCGCATTTCAATACAAATCGAATGTTCATACATCGTTTAAAGAAAAAACCTATGAACTTCGAAGACCCTCAAACAGCAACGAAAACAATAGGTACCAATTAAGGCATGCCTCGAGTACAAGACGTCGCTAATGTGTTTCTGATGGATGTTCAATATCTCCCTATTTCGAATAAATTACGTTGAAAAAGCCCTGCCCTCAGGACTCTCATGTTTTGTTTTGTGCGTCGATCTTACTACCTTGCCAATCTGCAGACAATGCCCGACGGTGAAGTCGGATACAAATACAAAGAACATGATATGATATTATGATTCATTTTCCGTAGACATAGTGAATATTCATGAGGATGCGCACACGCACGATTTCATCGTCGCGGGGAGCGCGAGAGCGTGGCTGCGGCTGCATCTTGTTGTTGGCACCGGACCAAATTAGCCAACTAACGAACTAATAAATAATGATCTCTTGTTTTTCTATTCACTGTGGAATAGAAACGTTTCGAGCCGAACCTTCTCCGCGGTGCACTATTTATAGGCGGATGCACACGACGTTTCGGGTGAAAGCACTCTCAATGCTCGATTCGCAGCCGCGGATGTCGCTAAGTGGAAGCTGAGCAACTTGCTTGCGCTAACTCCGAACAACACACAGGCTGTTTATTAGGCTTACTAATTCGTGTTAATAGCAATTTGTTAAAGTGCTCGCACTACTAATTATAGTTTTACGCCCTTCGTGAAACTTTACGAGGAACGGAGCCATAATTTTGTAGCAATTTCAAGAATGCTAAGCTAGTAAAAGTTCTTAAAAAGTTTGTTTCTTAAGTTTACGCCTTCGTTCTATTTTCACGTGAAGAATGATTTAGTGCTATTTAAATATTTGCGTCGGCATTCTCACACGAAATAATTAATTTTGTGAACAATTCCAAGCGTTAAATTCGGTGAACGATACGCCACGATTGTACGAGCTAGAGTTATCGGAGTCTGATCGATAAATTACTCCCACGGAACCACATGGTCGGCTTACATTTATACGTACCTATAGTGCATCGCCTCAACGAGCAAGTAAGGGGTTAATTAAATTCGCACCAGCCGCCTCTCGTCGTCAGCGCATTCCCCAAATTCAATGAGATTTCAATTTACTTTGGCCGGCTACTAACAAAGTCCGTTGCAACTTTCTACGAATACGAATCGATATGTGTATTCCTCATAAATATTTTAATTTTCTTTCTATTTGGTTAATACCTTGGATCAAAACATAAGCTCTATGCCGACCACTTCCCATTGTGACAGGGTTTATAATGTCAATTTCCTGTTTTGACCTCCTCCCTTGTCGTCGGCTTCAAATATCTCAATTAGTCTACTACTTAGCATTTAAACAAAGCCTCATAGGTACATGAAATTGAGAAATTTCGCAAATGTACCTAAGCGAAACCAGGATTAAATAGCACTATCGGAAATTGAATTTATCAACCGATGGCTCCATTATTAGTATTTGTTTATATTCCTCGCACCGCCCGCGACCGAATCCGCCCTACATTCCAGCTTCCAGCCTCCCGACTGCAGTTTCAATCAATGAAAATAGCTATTCAAAATATTTTGAAATTTGTTTCATAACGGAGCTGCAAACGGGCTTGGTCCCGGATTGTAGCTCTCGTTTGTTCTGTTTCAGTTATGCGAGGCATTTCGCGGGTATGTCAATTGGGGAGCGAATGCGTTGATCTTTTCATATGCAGACAATTCACGGGTTGATTTCCTGTTGTTTCAATGTTGTGCTTCGGTTTCATTTACAGGAAGGAACGAGCTGATAGCGAGATACATAAAACTGAGAACGGGGAAGACTCGCACAAGGAAACAGGTGTCGTCACACATACAGGTGTTGGCGAGACGGAAACTGCGCGAGATTCAGGCCAAACTAAAAGTGGTAAGTAAATGCTGCATTCAACGATGATTTGAATGAGTCATTTAAGAAAGTGAAAGTAATAAACCAATCGCATAATTTAGGATGGCAGTATGATGAAGGATAAGGCAATGCAGTCGATGAGCACACTGTCTAGTGCGCAGATCGTGGCCGGGTTGCCGCATCCAGCGTACCACCACACGGTACTTGGCCTACAGAAGGCATGGCTTCGTGTTCTTACACAGATATTATAGCCTAATATAATTCAAGCTTCGATCTACGGGCATGCGACCATCAAAAACACATAAACCGCATTAATTAAATAACCCGATGTTTTCTGTTTACTTGCTTTACTGACTATAAAATACATCATTAGTTTGTGGTTTTCAATTTATGGAATGGCTTACTCAGTTAATGAATCACTGTGACCAGTAATAGATGTTTTAGAGATGTTATGAGATTTAACAACTATAAATTAGATGTTGAGCCATGTACAAATCATAAAATGAAAAACTAATGTTTATAAAAGTGTTGTGTTGACTGTAAAAGGATATGGGCTTCCTTAATAGGACTTGGGTTGTTTTGCTGCTATAACGTATTTTTATTTCATTTCAGCAATTCTGGCAACCAGGTCTACAAGCAGGCACGTCACAAGAGTAAGTATCGACACCTCAAATATTTCTAAGAAAACCACTAGAAAGCAGCGATTTTCAGTTTCAACATAAACACTATTTGACGAGATTTTAACAAGCTCATCGTTATGGAAAGAAATCTTAGCTTGTATTGTCACGCAAATCCAAGCGGCAAAACCATGACCGTCATTAAAATCGACCAAACTCATCAGACTCAGCCACTTGAGAAAATGATATCTTTGGCAGCTTCTCCAACAAGAAACATGTATTGTACTTAGCTTTTTTATTGATAGTTATAAACCGTACACCCAGATAATCCCAACCTCCATGCGCTGAAGCGAAATCTGTGCCTCTACCATATTAAAATAGGCAATATTTCCTCAATTCCAGCGTAAAGCCATTCCCTACTGGCGGCTACAAGGGAGTCCCGGGCGTCGGGGGAGTGGGTGTGCCTGGAGGCACCGACGTCGCGCCTCCGCCGCCATGGGAGGGCAGGGCCATCGCCACGCATAAACTCAGGCTGGTGGAGTTCTCCGCGTTTGTGGAGCATCCGAGAGATCCTGACACGGTAAGACTAATTCATTGATTGGGATATCCTTTCAAATGCATTGCCTAGATTACGTCTCATTAACTTTTATTGTTTTATACCAAGATAGACGACGGCGACGACAAAGATGACGACCTCTGTGGCGCGAATTATGGGTTCGAATCCCGACTGGGGCAAAAAAAAAGCCCCAGGTCTAGGATATTTACATGTTTGTGATGTCGCTGTTTCTGGTTCCCACGACACAGGGTATCCTTGTGTGGGGTCAGAAGCAATGTAAGTGCCTGTATGTAAATGTTTAAGATTCAATGTTAGCTTTGTTTACGAAGCGGTTTCGATTCGCGTTTATAATATTCCTTTTCATTCCTTTCAGTACCCCCCGAGTTCTGCACCGGCACAGCATCTCTTTGTTCACATAGGTACAGCGACGTATGCGGACGCATTATTAGAGGTAATTTATCAATGGACCATTCCATATTCTCTTACTATTGGGTTTAATATACCCTGCAGTAACTTCAACATCGGATTCAAGAAGACTTAATACCGCATTTAGATCTAATTTCAAATTCATAAGAATTTCCGTTTGTTTCAGTCCGTAGATGTAGCGCAGATAAATGACAAATTCCCTGAAAAGAAAGGAGGTTTGAAGGAGCTTTTTGAGAAGGGTCCAAGAAACGCGTTCTTCTTAGTCAAGTTCTGGGCTGACCTCAACACAAGTAATCTAGACGACCCAGGAGCCTTTTATGGAGTCACCAGTGTGTAAGTAAATAATTATGATGTCATCCAGATATACAAGATATTTGCGAGATAAGATAACATGTAAAAAGAATCGCTGAGTGTGAGACTTGAACAACAGGGTTTTAATAACATCACCGTAGCAATCGGGCAGTGGATTTAATAAGCAAACAGGTGCGAAAAACTTTGAAAGTGAACTTTATGATATATTAACTATCGGTTAATAGTTGGTGGAATCCTTTGGCCATATCGAAGTGGTTAAAAAAGTTAAAGTTTTCTGGTTCTTGGTGGTTTGACCAACATCTTTAACAATGTTATTATGTAAATTCCAGATACGAAAGCAACGAAAACATGACGATAACGTGCAGCACAAAGGTGTGTTCGTTCGGCAAACAAGTGGTGGAGAAGGTGGAAACGGAATACGCGCGATTCGAAGGCGGCCGCTTCGTATACCGCATACAACGTTCACCCATGTGCGAGTACATGGTCAACTTCATACACAAACTGAAGCATCTACCCGAAAAGTATATGATGAACAGCGTCTTAGAAAACTTCACTATACTACAGGTACGACAAAGCATATATAAGATGATAAACTTTTGGGTTTTAAATAATCTAATACTATCGGTTTATTCCGGGAGTGGTGTAAAAATTGGAATGATGCTCTAACATATCTGATGCATGCCGTTTATTCCACAGGTGGTGTCAAACAGGGATACTCAAGAGACATTATTGTGTGCAGCTTTTGTTTTTGAAGTGTCGAACAGTGAGCACGGTGCCCAACATCATATCTATAGACTCGTGAAAGAAATTAATTAAATGAACTTTGCCGCTGCGGCCAGTTAGGCGACTCAAAAAACTTATTTTTTCAAAATCAGATACATTACGTAATGATTTTTGCAATAATTTTTCTAAAGTGTGAGGGGCTTGCATCTACAAATAAGAAAAAAGTCGCTCATTGCTATTTATTACAAGATCCCAGAAATAAAAACAGCTAGATTCTTAAAACAACATCTGAGTAAATACGTGACATAGCAAAATGTGATCTGAATATTACGCTATAAGTATTTTTGTAACTAAATGTTATTATATAGCTCAATTTACACTATCTATCACCATTCTAAAGAACTTCATAATGATTTCGATATGTTTGAATATGTGGATATTCTATCCCTATTTTTAACTAAATTGTTGGAGCTAGTTTACATAAAAAACTGTTCAGAGTTTCGTGTAATATAATGTGAGATAATAATGATTAGAATTGAATACACACAGTGCCTCTATAATTATGTTACATTAACATAAATTACTTGAGCATGTTTAGTCTTTTACTGTGAAGTAGAGACGAGCAGTGAAAAGATTAATATTTAGTATAGAGTCGGCATAAAATAGGACTAGTTAGATATATGTGTAAGTAAATGACAACTATAAGTAAAATAAATGTTTACACACAACTGTTTGGCTAATGATGGTACAATTCAGCTTGTCTTCAAATAATTTCCCGTTTGTTCCTTTGCTAAATTTTCATCTTTCTATTCATTCTTTCAAGCCTTGTTTTTTTACACTTTACAGGAGTTCAATTTACTTATGGTTTGCTGTATTCAGTTTTATACATAGGTTTAAATTAGCAACAAGTAGCCATTTTTAAATTTGTTTAGTTTCATAAATAACGCCTTATGTTATAGTACTGGTCTTTGCCACATTTCAAGCCTAAGCTGATAAAGCTATAAGCAAAATTGTACATAGGTTCTCGGGATTATAGAGACGTGTATTCTATGTAAAACGTGTTCACGTTTACGCCCAATCAACCTGATAAAATCTTGCTATGCACGACATTATTTTTAAATTCTTTGCCAATAGTTACGTCCACGCCTTTCCTTGATACCTGTATTAACCTAAGGGCCGATAAGGGGAACTTCTTGGCAGCTGCGGTCTAGGTGCTCATAATATCCGAAAAGATAATAATTTTAAATATAAGGATGCCAGACCACCCTTGCTTTCAACTTTCAAAGTACAAATGAGTGTCAACATGTTACTCAAACGGCCTGCCGAATATACCATAAGTATTTTACGTGGCAATGATTTGATCTCTCTTTTAGTCAAATATTTTTAGGGTCCTCCTGTCGATGCGGTATCGAGCGTTTATTAAGTTTTACGCAGAGTTAAGTTTTATGTGCATTAAATAGTATTTAGTTCCAAGACATGAGTAGGAAAATATTATCTTAGATAATAGTAAACGTAAGAGATTTTTGTATTTATTTCATAGAGTTATATTAGATAATTGTAAAGTGCTTAGACCTAAGTTTTTTTTAAACATGGCAATATTAATTCAGGAAATATTCAGAAAAATCGTCTTAATCGTCTTACAGTAAGTACTTAAGTTCAGACATTTTTGGGTAACGTGCTACAAATGCTTGAATTTATTGGATTATTCAAAAGTATTAATTTCTATAACGCTAAAGGGTTTAAATTTATAAATACCTTTGCAGTTATCTGTAACACTTTGAGAATGACTTGCAAGAGATCTGGTTTAGTTGTGATTATTATAATTTTGTATATAATTTATCTTACTCAAATGAGATTAACTATTCGTATTCGTATTCGCCTCCTTTGCAATGTAAATTATCTAGTTTTTCAAAAACTCAGGCAATACTCAATAATTCCATGTAAATAAATAAAGATCTTGTGTTTTGCGAGTTTGGGCATTACCCAAACGATAACGCTTCAATAAAAACTTCTTTCATATCGACAATCTGCCATATCAAGATTATCAAGAGGAAAATATAAATTTTTGGTCAACAGTCTTGATTGAGGAAGATCATTTGCATTGCATTAGTTATGGAGCTGGGTGATGAACTGGTCTTTTAACCAGATAGTCCGTAGTAATACAGAAATAGCTCATGCAACGTTAAATGTTTCCCGACATTTCCAGATGATGATGTACAGTATTTTGAAGAAAATATTACGTTAAAGATTTGTATGAAAATTTAATTATATTGTCTTCATAAAATACGTTGTATTATTTTACCCAGTCTTAAGAATTTATCATTCCTCATATATTTCCGAAAACATTGGCCAGAACCCTACTTTAGAATAAGCAGTATATTTTAAAGCCGAATTTATTCGGACGATTTAGTAGAGTGGTGGCATGCATTGAATGAAGTCAATTTACGTAAAACTCAGCTGCGAATAAGGATAACTAAGTGAGAGCTACACAAACCCAATCGAGGACACTTTTTGACCCACTAACAGGCCACTCGACAGCGACTTACGCAGTGAGAACAACTTGACTTGAGGAGATCGATCGTGAACTCGTTAAATACTGTAAATATTATTGAGACTGATCTTTGTTTGGAGCCATCAAATAACTCCTAAAAGCTGAGCTCTGTGTGTGGCTTATATTCGTGCGTCAAAAATAACAATTGATTTCGGCTTACAGGAAGAGAAGTAAGCAGCTCCCATTCAGGGGTAAAGATAAAGATAAATTATCTATCATTTTGTTTTCCCAAAATTGTAATCCTTTATCAATTAATCAAAAGTAGTAACTAATTAGGCTTGTTATCATTTAAGCTGTTCCAAAGTCAGATAAAGATTTGGTGGAGAACATTTGTTCTCTCAGTGGCCGCCCTAGAGGTATTGTAGAAAATATACAAAAATCTTTGAGCTACAAAAAAAATACAGATTTAAATTATAGCGACATGGTGTAAAGTTGCTTTAGTGTGTGCGATATAATGTAGCTGCTTATTTGTTTACAGATGTCGTTCGCGACTAAGTTAGGACTTGTTTCGTTCGTCGTATTCTGTTCTATACTTCAATTGGCAACATGTGGTAAGTAGGAAAGTTTTTCTCTAAGTACATAAAATTCACCAAGTTAAACAGAAAAAAAAAACAGGCTTCAGGTCCCTTTTTAGGGTTCCGTACCCGAAGGGTGCCAAACGGGACCCTATTACTGAGACTTCGCTGTCCGTCTGTCTGTCACCAGGCCAACCAGGCTGTATCTCATGAACTGCGGTAGCTAGACAGTTGAAATTTTCACAGATGATGTGTTTCTGTTGCCGCTATAACAACAAATACTAAAAAACAAAATAAATTTAATATTAAGGGGGCTCCTATACAACTAACGTGTTTTTTTTTGTGCGGTTTTTATAGATAATGGTACGGAACCCTTCGTGCGCGAGTCCGACTCGCACTTGGCCGGTTATTTCTTCCGCTCAAGATGCGAGAGTAATACACACAAAAACGAGCCTCCTAAATATGTATTTTGGTAGCCAAGTCTACAAATATTACACAATCTAAATGTATTACATACCTCTACAAATATTACACAATCTAATTCTACAATCCTTATATCCAGAATTCATCTCATTCTCCTAAACACCACATAGTCACAGGAAGGCAAAAATACGTAATTTAGCCTACCTGGATGACGTCATACTTTTAAGTTCAGTTTACGCAGAAAGTAATTGGCTGATAATGACCGATTTCATATTTTCGGAAATTTAAACCAACAAATGGGTCACCCTTTCAAATAAATTGGGAATTTTCAAACGGTTCCTATACTTATAAAACAAGTTTCGAGTTACATCAAATACAATCGAACTGCGAACACCCGGATTTTTTGAAGTCAGTCAAAATATATATTTTTGAAGATTTACACAAAACCTTAATAATTTCTTCGTATTACAGAAGACCTGCCATGTCGTGCTCGAGACGTGGGTATAGAGGGGCGGTCCATAGTCTGCGTGTGCAATGCTGAATACTGTGACACAATCACTCGGGAGGTGCCAGAGGCTGGGACTTACGTCGTCTACACCAGTACCAATGTAAGATAAAGTGGGGCATAGAGGCACCAAATTGGACAGCCTCTACGCTTCCTATTTATATGGGATTTTTCGGCTTGAAAATTTCTGAAGTTTTTACTGTACTATTACTATATTAACTTAAACGTATGTCTGTCTATTAGTCTAATACCTGAAAGCTAAGATAAATTAAAGTAAACGTTGTTTCTAGGATGGACAAAGATTCAACAAAAGTTTCGGTTTGATACAAACACAAGACTCAAACGTTGAATCTGATGAAGACGATGAAGACCCTGATGCCGAAATGGTGGAGGGTAAGATTTGTGACCAAGCATTGAATTGATTAGAGAAAAATTAGAATTCTTAAGAACTAGGTACTTAGAAGGAAAGGGAGAGCGAGAAAGAGGGAATAAGCTTATGTGATGACTTTAAATAATGAATACCTAGGTAACGTTATCAATGTTATCATTGTACCAACCAGTATAATACGGCACCATGAAAATACTAAAAGATATAATTAAAAGTAACGAGTAAGTTTTAATAGTCCTTCAAAATATTTACAGACATAGGGTCGGCAGCACTCAGGCTGTTCATGAACCGACGATATCAATTCATCGAAGGATTTGGCGGATCAGTCACCGACGCTGCTGCCATCAACTGGAGAAAACTCTCTGATGCCGCACAGATGAAATTCATTGAGTAAGTTGATAGAAAGATTGAGAAACCGTTTTAACTTAACTTCCACGGTTTATAGATTTATGATAGACAGCAACTATGGCTTTTTAGGTTTGTCTGTTCATTAAGTCTATTCATGTGTGTTTACTGGACCAAACGGAAAGGACTGGAGGACGAAAGTATAAACAAGCACTTTATGCTAGCTACGAATAACATCAGAGTTTAGAGACTTTATGTTTAATGTTTTATTTGATATTTCCAGCTCATACTTCAGCAGCGAAGGCTTGGAGTACAACTTGATCCGAGTCCCCATCGGGGGCGCAGACTTCTCAACCCATCCCTACACCTACAACATGGAACCACGGCATGATGCCCAGCTGTCCAACTATTCGCTGACCGAAGAAGACCTGTTTTTCAAGGTAAAGTTTCTTAGCTGATGGCCTCGAATCTCGACAAAATGTCGCATTTGTCTTGTCGGCGACGCCTATTTGATATGTATTGTATGATAAATATGGCATTTCGTGCCAGTGGGAGCAATCAAAAAACTATTGGTATTCGAGTTCCACAAGAGACTCAAGAACCGAGGATACTTGAAAGTTTAAGAAACATTACGAAACCTTTGGCCAGTTCAGGAAAAATAAAAATACCTGATGCAGCAATAAAGTATCCTTCTGGATCTCATGGTCGGCAAGCAACCAACACCACGTCAAGACTTTCACAACTCTCATTACTTATAAGGGGTACTTACCTACTAACACTTAAGTGTCTACTATAACCACAGAATAACTAATAGTACTACGTACAGAAGGTTCACTCCCGAACAAAAGTCAAGTTGGTGCAAAAAAATATTTGTCTATGCTACTGCATTATGCTCGCATACGAAATTGAAACTTATCGTTTGACACGAGCGTTCATATTCCATTAGACACCGCGACACGAAGCCGATCACGCAGGGTTGCGAATCGCACTCAGTTGTTTTCGGCGTCATAGTTTACACGCGGCTAGCGCGCGCGACAAACACCGACTGGCGCGTACAGCCGGCCGTAGGTACCTCGAAGTGAAACCCCCCTGCTATAACAATTTCCAGCTACCCATGATCAAGCGCAGCCAACGTGCAGCCACTGCCGAGATCAAAATCACAGCAAGTACCTGGTCCCCGCCCACCTGGATGAAGACCAACGACCGAATCACCGGGTTTGGACAACTACGCCCAGAGTACTACCAGACATACGCCGATTACCACTTGAAGTGAGATTACTTGAATACAATAATATTGTAGGTAATCGAGTGTAAAAGTATCCCTTTTATTAGGGTTTCGTACCCGCAGGTTGCCAAACGGGACCCTATTACTGAGACCTCTGTCTGTCTGTCTGTCACCAGGCTGTATCTCTAAAAACAAAATTTTAATATTAAGGGGGGCTCCTATACAACTAACGTGATTTTTTTTTTGCGGTTTTTTTATAGATAATGGTACGGAACCCTTCGTGCGCGAGTCCGACTCGCACTTGGCCGGTTATATTTTAGAGTTCCGATTCTTACAAGGAAAAAAAGGAACCCTTATAGGATCACACTGTTGCCCGTCCGTCTGTCTGTCCGTGTGTCACAACCTTTATATATCAAGAACGCGTGGACGTATCAAGCTGAATTTTATATCAATTGTTAAGGTTTGTAGTCACATAAAACTGTGAACAAAATCATCCTTCTAGGTCAACGCAATCGAACGCTACGACCGTTTACGCTGTAAAATTGTTGGATTTTCATAGTAATCGCAATGGACCCAAAACCTATAGGATACTTCCCGTAGGCCTACAATTATGAAAGGCCCAAAGCAAGGTCTTAAAGCACAATTAGTAAAGGGAAAATTTTGAAAACTGCAAATTTCTATCTTTCTACAAAAATATTCAATTTGGTTTACATGTATGACACTATACTTTAGTTTTTTATGTGGAAACCTAATTACACGTGTTACGCTCTCCAAGTGTGATCGGAACACTTGGTGCGCGAGTCCTTCTCGCACTTGACCGTTTATTTATATCTCCCCGTGGATAAAAAACAAATTCATCAAAATTTCTAATATCAAAGTGTGCCAAATATCCTTTCCAGTTTGAACGGGAACTATGTTTTTTTTTTACGTAGCCTATAATCCTTCTTCCCCTGCTGTGCATGTGATATTTTGTAATTTAAATTTTTGACATTTTTGACATTTTTATTTATTTTGTAATGTATGTTTTGACATTTTTATTTATTTTGAATTGTAATTTTCTTTTGATTTTATTTGACATGTAATTTATTCTATGGGTTTTTATGCCTGCAATAAATGATTAATAATAATAATAATAATATTATGTGTCCCACTGCTGGGCAAAGGCCTCCCCATTTCGAGCCCACACATCTCTAGTCAGAGCTAGATTGACCCACTCTGGTTCGAACGTGTCCAGGTCGTCCCGCCATCTCCTTCTGGGCCTTCCTCTACGCCGGTATCCGTCTATTAACTATGATTAACCAAGAATAATTTAGATAGGATAAAATGTCATCACTGTTTCGGCAAGGAAATTTTTTCTCTATGAAAAAAAAAATCTGTTTGCTTTCTAGGTTTATCGAGGAATATTCCCACGCAGAGGTCCCAATTTGGGCCATCACGACGACAAATGAGCCTGTCAACGGAGTTATACCCCTTGTCGACTTTAATTCCATGGGGTGGTATCCGTCGCAACTCGTAAGTACTTCTTAATAGTCCAATTAGATTATTTCTGGGACAGTTTCCCTAAAAATCCAACAGAGGACTCTGAAAATGAACAGATTTTTAGAATATCCTATACTCTGTGGTAGTTGTCAATGTCAGCTCTCTAATTGTTTCACTGCTCTGTGGTTCTTGTAGCAAGAACCACAGAGCAGTGAAACAGAGAACAGAGACACAGAACGCGACTCTGATTGTTTCTCTGCTCTGTGGTTCTTGTTACAAGACCCACAGAGCAGTGAAACAATTAGAGAGCTTACATTGACAACTACCACAGAGTATAGGATATTCTAAAAATCTGTTCACTTTCAGAGTCCTCTGTTGGATTTTTAGGGAAACTGTCCCAGAAACAATCTAATTATTGTTTACCATTGAAGTAGGTACCGAAATGTTATATCTACTCAAATGTACAACCCATTGAACTCTTTACTTCCCTCTTGGCCAATAGCTCTTGAATTTTAAGGAATTTTTGCTACAGGCTTTCTAGTGAGCAAGTTAGAGCTGTCAGATTTGCGATAAAGTTATAAAAGGTACAACATTCACAAAATAAAAGGCCCATTTTGGCAGTTCACGCCCATGAAGTTTTAACACCTAACGCGTAGGTACCTAATACAAGCGGTTTTCCTAGGTGCAACTTGTACGCTTTGCTTTTACGCGCAACAGTTGGCTTTTATTACCTACGCATTAGGGGTTAAAACTTCATGGGCGTGAACTGTCTAAACGGGCCTTTTATTTTGTGAAGAGTTTAGTAGCAGGCGGCCATACAAAAACACAAGAGTGATGAAGAGAGTAAAATCTAAACAGTGTTCAAACTAAACACACATTGAGATTTCCTATTTCAGGCTCATTGGATCTACAACAACCTTGGCCCAACAATTCGAAACTCTCGCTTCAACCAGACTCTGATCCTTGCTATCGACGATCAGAGGTACATGCTGCCAGTGTATTTGGCTGGGGTAAGTGATATTCACGAAATAATTCAACAATAATAAGTAACGCAAAGACGCAAGACGATGACGACCAGTTACATGATGATGATGATTTTTGTTCATGTAATAAAAAAACCGGCCAAGTGCGAGTCGGACTCGCGCACGAAGGGTTCCGTACCATTATCTATAAAAAACCGCAAAAAAAAAAAGTATGGGAGCCCCCCCTAAATATCAATTTAATTTTAATTAAATTATTTATTTTTTAAGTAAATAATATAGGTACTCAATATATTGTGAACATTTTAAGCGTCTAACTGCTACCATTATCAATATCGAGCAAAAATGAGCAAAAAAAATCACGTTTGTTGTATGGGAGCCCCCCTTAATATTAAATTTCTTTTGATTTTTAGTATTTGTTGTTATAGCGGCAACAGAAATACATCATCTGTGAAAATTTCACCTGTCTAGCTACCATGGTTCATGAGTTACAGTCTGGTGACAGACAGGACGGACGGACGGACAGACGGACAGCGAAGTCTCAGTAATAGGGTCCCGTTTGGCACCCTTCGGGTATGGAACCCTAATAAAATAAATAAACTTTTGCAGATGATCTCAGCGGAGCCCCGGGCATTCGACTACATTGACGGGTTCGCCGTGCACTATTACGGCAACTTCGCGCCTACGTTCATCTTGTCGAGAATACAGAACCGATATCCCAACAAAATTCTGCTTTCTACAGAAGCCTGCGAAGGTAACTTAATCAAGAGACAACATGCTCTACATAAGTTACTTTCATTAGTAGAGTCGGAAACACTGTTCTGTAGGTAAGACACATAATTGAAACAAAAAGTAAACTTTAGAAAAAACCGACTTCCACAAACCCTATTTGATTAGATTGAGTTTAATACTAACTGTAACCTCTTATCCCCCCCCCCCCCTTGGGGAATTAATTTTGTCAAATCCTATATCAGTGCTACCCCACGCGACTAAGGAACCCCTGTACAAAGTTTCATGGCTCTAGGTCCACCGGTTTAGGCTATGCGTTGCCTGCCCGTCAGCCACGCATTGTATTTGTACCTAGTATTGAGCAGATCTGGTGGCCATATGTGGTCTTCATCAGCAGTTCCGCATCACAATATTATGCTATGTGCATTTGCACGAGTTATTATGAAAAACACAAAAATCACTATAGGTCTGCCTATAATATTTGAAGAGTTCTCTCGATTTCTCCAGGATCCCATCATCAGATCCTGACCTGGTGTCAATGGGACCACCCTTGAGGTATTACCTATACGCCGAAAAAAGATTTGTTCAAATCGGATCATAATTGGCGGAGTTATCGCGTAACAAACATAGAAAAAAAAACATACGGGTCGAATTGAGAACCTCCTCCTTTTTTTGAAGTCGGTTGAAAATGTATATGCCTTTTGAATTACAGGTCCAATGCCTTGGGATCGCTTGAAAGTGGAGATCGGCTCATGGAGGCGGGGGACGAGATACGTCAACTCTATTTTAGAGGCGAGCTATACTTATTGACATTACTTCGTTGGAAAAGTGAGCAAAATTATGCCACTGTCACCCCAAATGGGAAAATGGCGTGGTGCTATACGCATGTTCTTCTTAGGGCTCCGTACCCGAAGGGTGCCAAACGGGACCCTATTACTGGGACTTCGCTGTCCGTCCGTCCGTCTGCCTGTCTGTCTGTCTGTCTGTCACCAGGCTGTATCTCATGAATAGTGGTAGATAGACAGTTGAAATTTTCACAGATGATGTATTTCTGATGCCGCTATAACAACAAATACTAAAAAACAAAAGAAATTTAATATTAAGGGGGCTCCCATACAACTAACGTGATTTTTTTGAGGTTTTTCGTAAATAATGGAACGCACGGAACCCTTCGTGCGCGAGTCCGACACGCACTTGGCCGGTTTTTTTTTTAATGGTAAATTCAAGGTATACCGTAACGTCTGCGTAAAGTGTGCCGCTCTCAAACTAGGGCCTGCTCCCTGTTCCCCAGGACCTAAACAACTACGTTGTCGGCTGGATCGACTGGAACCTCTGCCTGGACCCTGAGGGTGGACCGAACTGGGCAGACAACTTCGTGGACGCGCCCATCCTGGTCTACGGAGATCAGGATGAGTTCATCAAGCAGCCCATGTTCTACGCGATGGGCCACTTCTCCAAGTTCATCCCCCGCGGTTCCAGAAGGATCCAGGCGTCGCGGAGGAGTCTGTTGCGTGTCCAGAACCTGGCAGTGCTGACTCCGGAGGGGAATATTGTTATGGTGCTGCAGAATGCGTAAGTTCGAGAGGACAGAATCTATCTATAGCCAGCCCCCCACACCTATAAATAACTGTTGAGTTAACTCGAATTGAATAATATTATTTATTTAATACTGATGCTTATCAGAATATAAAATTCTAATAAAGACGAACCTTTTTGATTCTGAGGCTTCTGGCATGGTTATTAGGGTTCCGTACCCGAAGGGTGTCAAACGGGATCCCATAACAAAACCTCCGCTATCCGTTCATCCGTTTGTCCGTCCGTCAGTGGGCTGTATCTCACGAACCGTCAAAGGAGAGGGTTAAAATTTCCACAGAATATGTACATAACTTTTGCCGCTACTGCAACAAATAATGAACTACAAGAAATATAAAAAATAATGGTGTTCCCATACAATACACTAAACGTGTTTTAGTACTTTTTCTTACGTGCGGAACCCTATTTTATTATTTGTTTTCGCTAGGTAAATGGAACTTTAGGGTTGGTGTCTCGCTATCAAGTTTTATGTGACTAACCCTAATAAATACAAATGGCCACTAGCTACAGACATTCCAGGAAAAAGCTCTACAGAGTAAACGAAAATAATCAGAGTGCATGCAAAAATTAAAAGAACTGACCTTATTGTAACGAAGAACTTAAGTTTTTTTCTATTAGATATCACATCTTCATACTCTTCCATTATCAATTTATCACTAATTCCCAAATTAGCACTTTCATTCTTCTAACTTTAAGCAATTCTTCTTTTCAGGAGAGACAATGAAATCAATGTTCGCGTTCGCATCAACAGCCAACTGTTTATCGACATCCACATGGAAGCACAATCACTGAAGACTGTAGAAATTGCTCTATGAAACAAAATAATTTAATTGAATATTTATTAAACAACAATTATTAATTAATGCACAAAACATTTTATTCAACAACTACCTACTATAAAACTAACAAGTTCAGGGAGAGTTTACACAAGACAAAAGAATTGCACAAATCGCAGTTCTGTATCAAATACTAAATATAATTATTTACCTATCTGGTAATAGACCCGTCGATTTTTTTTAAATCGACTTCCTTTAGCGTTTCAACGGCATTTGGTGAGCCATTTAGGCAACATGACTTTTCCGATGTAAAAAGGTCTGCCGAATGTTGAAATTTTGGCTCCTCCTCCCCCCCTTTACCTCCTTTTTAGGGTTCCGTAGAGAAACAAGGAACCCTTATAGTTTCGTCAAGTCTGTCTTTTCGTCCGTCCGTATGTCACAGCAACTTTATTCCAAAACTATTAGGACTACACAGTTGAAACTTGGTACGTAGATGTATTCTATGAACCGCTTTACGATTTTTATACAAAAATTGAAAAAAAAAAAAAATAAGGGGGGCTCCTTATACATGAAACTGAAACCAAAAATATTTTTTTTCATCAAACCTACATGTGTGGGGTGTCTATAGATAGGTCTTCAAAATGAAGTGGAGGTTCCAAAAACCATTTTTGCTCAAAGTCAATCTTTAAAGAGACAGACCCATGCAAAGTGGAAAAAATTGTGTACCCCCCTCTAACTTTTAAAGTAAGAGAGTGATAAATCTATAAAAAATATATGCTGTGTATCTCAATATAAACTTTCGATGAAAATTGGTTTGAACAAAATATAATGAGCAGTTTCTAAGATATAAAACATTTATTAAAAACTGCAAAGATAACTTTGTCATTCATACAAAGACTATGAAAAATAAAATTACAACATAAAAATCCAGTCTAATAATTACATGATACTACGGAACCCTTCATGGGCGAGTCCGACTCGCACTTGGCCACTTTTTTTTCCTCGTAATGTCCCTAACCGCAGTTTTAACCATTTTAAACAAAAAGTACCTATTGTAGTTAGAAATTAAGTGTCAAGGGCAAAAATTATCTTTATGAAATTTTCTATATTATGATGGTGTATAATTTTTTGTGGTAGGATTTATGGTTTGTGAGAAATGTCTTCCTGAACTTCATCATTTTTTTATAAGCATAATGTAGCATCCTACAATGCTTAATAGCTGCTTATGAGGCTGGGAGAACTGTGAGTCTGTGAGAAATATTGAAATATGAACTCCACGCCGCCGTCTCCTTGGGTTTTGTTTTAACCTGGATGGATCCCTAAGGGGCGGGCGGGCAAGTCTGATAATATCTTCAGGCTAATTACCAAAATAGTAGAATGTCCGCAAGCTCTTGATTCACATGTTGGATGGATGCTCACGTCATTATTGATGGACAGGTGCTGGTCATGGACATCGGGAAACCAAAAGATGCCTATAATTTCGGAGACTTGGCCTCTGGTGTGCAAACACTTATTCGCGTATTTGTCCAGTTCCAGTTCCTGGGTGGACTTCTGGGTATCAAAATTGAGTTCAGCAACCCCCAAAACCTATGCCAGGACACCTCACACACCTCTATTGACCAGAGTTGAGGCTCCGTTAGGCTGCCATTTTGATTTTTGGCAAAATTCGGCCTGGCAATATTCAGAATCGAATTACTACTTCAGAAAAGACTTCAGGCTTTATTACTTCAGAAAAGACATGTTGCCAAAATGGTTCATGAAATGCCATTGAACTTGAAAATGTAAATACACATAAACCACTGTCTATACGCTAACTTAATTTGCAACTAAAGATGCGATTTTATCAAGTGGCCATAGACGGAAGATCACTCTGCTCTTTATTAACCCTTGTGCCACTGGCCCGTATGATCTGGAGTCTGCTGAATTACTCGAGTTGTCCCCTTCTAGCCACACATGGCCTCGGGGGACAATGGTCCTTCGAAGGGAAAACATCCCTCCCACTTGGTCACCGGGCAAACCGGTGATTCTTTTACAAATGTTCATTTTAGGATTAGTTGGGCTCCTAGCTATGACAATATCGCCACGCTGCAACCTTAGCAGTCGAGGTGTAATGTGCTCAGTTAGGAGGATGTTGTTGGACTGCAGAGTGGGTTCCATAGATGGACCAGAACACTGAAACAAGAAAAGTTATATGATAACTACCATTAACGATATAACATGTATAGCAGGTATATTGTGGTTAGTCAGATACTAGTTTGTGAAGAAATTGTACTTACCATTACAAAATCTCCCACATATTCAAAGGTACAATGGGTGACACAAGCATATTGCAAAACGTATCCAAAGAAGCCGCAAGCTTTACCCAGGAAATTCGGGAGGGACATTATTCTTTAGCTACGGACTGTTGTGTACCTACTTAGGTACCTACTTAGAATATACAAATTACACAATACTTTCACATTGGATTATCATTGGCACGGTTACACATCTTAAAATTTTCCGTACCTACAGTACACACACACAATATTAACTTGAATAAACTCGACCAGAGAGCGAAACCATTTCACATTAGCATAGTACTGCGGCAAAGTTTCACTAAAAGCAGAGCTTTTAGAAATGAAATTTTGGTAAATAAATAACCTCAAATCAAGAAAGAACAAACGTCATGCATGTTCCGAACAAAATATAAACACAAAATCGAAATGTAGAGTATACAAACTGATCATCAAAATATGTACTGTAACTACAAGCAATAAGGCTCGTTTTACCTTTTTTATTACCAACCGAACAGTGGACCGAACGAATACGAACATAACGTAGGAAAGTGAGGGACAGAGCTATGCGCTATATATAGCTTCACCTCTCTCTTACTTTAAGCCATAAACAAGATAAAGTTATCTTTGGTCCAAGGTCCAACCCAAGCGAGCACTGAGCACGAGTTATTTCAATTGAATCTTTCTATTTCTGTCAATCAATGGTAGAATTTTTTGTTTCATAAGCGGCAATACTCATTAAAAATAAGGCATTGTCATTTGACTTTGACACTGACGTGACGGTCGGTCCTTCCGTCAAGAATCAAGATATTTTTTCACAAGTTTTTTCCTCATTTCATTCTTTCGTTTCATTATTGTTCATTCGTAATTATTCGGCACGTCGAATCAGCATTTTGATCTCTGTGCTTCGTGGTGTAAAACATTTAAGAAGAGAAATTAATCGTTACCAAATAAAACTGAGAGTGTCGTTTATTGAAATTTTAGTGATTCACATTCACACCCTGACTTTCCTCTCGACAATATCGCATTGTTTTCCCGTGAATTCATCGAGCGTGCACATTGAAAAAAAAGCTTGTTTTCAAATTCCGTATCAGGGTTAAATGTTTACGTTTTACCATAACCACTGTGTTTTATGTTTGTGCCCTTTATTATCTTTAGTTGGTGCTAAATCGATAGCCAACTTGAGCACACTTTAAATTTTGTGGTGATACCGTGACATGAGTGTGCATTTTCAACATTGTTACTGACACAAAAGACAGGACACTAATGGGAGTCAACAACAGTTCCACTATATCCATTTATTGATAAAACTACATTTGTAAGTATTGTTTACATTGACCCAAGTACCTACTATAATGTATGGAGTGCTATTAGATGTTCCCTGCTGATGCCTGATGATGATTCATGAATTTATAACCCATTAAAAACTCTAACCTGGGTGCTAGCCCCACTTTTTTATTTGCAGTGATTAACATTAACTGATTTATTTTATTTTATTAGACCCATGCCAAGATCATTAGATACAGTAGTAGTATTGAATCAGGGAGTTGTTATTATCACGTTTGCATGGACCTGCTGATAATTGCTATTGTGCTCTTTGTTGCAGGGGCAGTTCTTTTTATTTCTTTCTAAGTGTACCTAAATACATGAATTTTACAGAGATATTTTAAAAGTAATGACCACTTAGCACTAAACAGTAGTTTTTTTATGAAATTGAAGTAGATTTTTTTTAATACCTAAAGTCTTCACAAAATAAAAGGCCTGTTTTGATAGTCCACACCCATGAAGTTCTAACCCCTAATGCATAGACTGTACTGACTGCAGTGCACCAATTTGGGGCTTGCTTGTACAATTGGCCGAGGTCAGATTTAGGTTGAGTTTTTGGTGAATGAATATTTAACCCTTAACCAGGCCATGATGATGCAGATTTTTAATTGGTTCTCGCATATATTACAAACTCGCAAATACTTTTGTTCCTATCTTCGTAATTTTTTTGGGTAACCTGAAATCTTTGCCTCTGCAATACTTATATATTCCTGAACAATAATATTCAATAATCTTTCAGGCAAAATGGGGAGGTTTACGGGTAAGAAATGTCGGCTGCTGTCGATGCTCTGGCTGACGGGCAGCTTCTTCTTCGTGGAGCTGCTCGTCGGTTACATCACAAACTCGATGGCTCTAGTGGCCGACTCGTTTCACATGCTGAGTGATGTTGCGGCGTTGGTTGTCGCATTCCTTTCAGTCAAAGTAAGTATGGTCAGTGAGCATAAGCATAGCCTATAAACTTGTGAACAACAAAGAATAACATATATAAACATATATAAAAAATTAAAATTGTTGTGATCTCAATTGAATCACATTTTTATACAGTGTCATGTGATTGGATAAATATGCAGAAGGCAGAAAGTAAAGTAAATTTAGCCCGTTAATGTCCCCACCGAGGAGCACTGGCCTTTACCTGGATATGAGTAAGATAGTGCAATTTAAAGTATCGTCATAGAATTTTTGCATTATTTTTAAATTTTCTATGTTTTATTAGGGATGGTATGTTAGCATATAAAAGTACCTATGCTTAGTTAGCAGTGTGCAACGTGTATTGTAACAGGGGCTTTATGCTGCACTGGGAAACGCGTTGCAATTGGATCTCGACCGCTTCTTAAACGCCCGAAATGGCGTCATTTGGTATCCCGGTAACACACCGCAAATGGACTGCCAGTATTCGCAAGGCGTTTTTGAGGCATTCTTGCAAGGCGGACTTGCAAATTGCTAATGGAACGCTTATTTTAGTAGCATTTCCCCCCTGTTTTTAGGGATATCAATTGTTTACACAAGAACATACAAAGACTTTTGATAAAATACATTATCAACCTTGACTTGATGCTGTGATAAGCCTGATTTGCGATGTCGTTCTTTAACACCATTTTGACATTCCCCACTTTCACCAATCTCGCGACAATGGGCTTGCCTCCTGTCACTCAGAGTAAACTTATAACTAGCTGAACATGTTCTCAACTTGCCACCCTATAACTGGCTGAACATGTTCTCAACTTGCCACCCTATAACTGGCTGAACATGTTCTCAACTTGCCACCCTATAACTGGCTGAACATGTTCTCAACTTGCCACCCTATAAGGGAAAAAGCATGAAGCTATTTATATAGTCGGTACCTATCCAATATTTGTACGCCCTTAAGGGTAGGATGTAGCAAGAACAGGGAGCACTTATCCAGTGGAGAGCGCATAGATACATTTTCCTTTGAAACACAACTCACCAATTTACGGGCGGCGGCGGGGGACGAGGTAAGAGAGCTGTGATTGGTCAGCCGCTGCGAAACTGTCTGGCGGCCCGTCATCGTACATAGGTTGCGTATGCGAACGTTTTTTGAATACAACAAATGTTTGACGAGCCGCATTCCCCCGCAGGCGCAGTCAATTGGATATACATATAGTCTCTGGGCAAGAACAACCTTTATTATAAACAAACAACCTGTAACCCAAATTCAGATAAATAAATGACTTCCAACGATCGCGTGAGTGACGTTTACCGGGGGACGCCAGTTCTACGCAGCTTAGTGCAACCACAGGGTGCTCATCCCATACAAATCAGAATTAGTAAAAAAGAGATTTGTACTTTAAACACCACATTTTCAGTTAACATACTTCTAGGTGGCGCTAATCTTAGAATAAATCCTATATATCTTAGCGCCATCTCGTGGTATTTGCAATTTTTCGATGGTGCTGCACCAAGCGATAATGGCCTCGAACTAAAGAAGCTTCCGTAGCATCTCAGTTTACGCCGGTGTCGCGGTGTCATATTTTGTTCTAGGTTGTCTATCAGTATAAGTAGGTATAATATTACAGTATCTGTGGTGCAACGAACCTATCAAAAAGCGTTAACTCCACCTGCCACCGCAAGCCAAAAGATTTTTATCTTTAATTTTTATTTATTACTTTATTGCACAAAAACATAAAAAACACGTAACATTTACAGAAAGATATGCACAAAGGCGAGCTTATCTCTAAAAAGAGATTTCTTCGTATTTCACATATATCAGAAAAAAACACAAACAATACAGAAAAGGCATGAACAAAGGCAAGCTTATCTCTAAAAAGATATTTCTTCCAGCAAACCCAGGATGGACAGGATACATATTAAAACTCAAAACTTTCTTCCCGCAAACCTAGGCATGGCAGTAAATAAACAGGTATAGAGAGGGGAGTCAGCGCACAACAAATGACTGAAAGTAATGACAAGTATGAATATATCTTTCGTAATTGTACTCACATGACAGTAAAAATAGCTTAAGATAGTAAAAAGTATGTACAAAGCTTATCTCTAATAAGAGATTTGGGTAGGAGACAGAGATGATAGGTAAGGGGAAGAATTGCGCGTACCATAAGACGATAATCTCTGTGTTTGTTTTGTCTAGATGTCACCAAAGAAATGGTCGAAGAACACATTCGGGTGGGCCCGGGCGGAAGTGCTCGGGGCGCTCGTGAACGCCGTGTTCCTGGTGGCGCTGTGCTTCAGCATCACCATCGAGGCCGTGAAGAGGTTCATCAAGGCCGAGGAGATTCATGAGCCGAAGCTGCTGGTCATCGTGGGGACCGTCGGGCTGGTGGTGAACATCGTCGGCCTGTTTCTGTTCCACGGTGAGTGGTGACGGGTTTGTAGGAAAGTAACTCTTTGCTTGGTGTAAAAACAGGGAGCACTTGTCCAGTGGAGAGCGCATAGATACATTTTCCTTTGAAGCACAACTCGCCAATTTACGGGCGGCGCGGGACGAGGTAAGAGAGCTGTGATTGGTCAGCCGCTGCGGAACTGTCTGGCGGCCCGTCATCGTAGGTACATAGGTTGCGTATGCGAACGTTTGTTGATTGGCGAGCCGCATCCCCCCCGCAGGCGCAGTCAATTGGATATATAGTCTCTGGTGTACAACAACAAGAAATGCTAGAAATTAAATGATGGCATCGTTTGCAGTCTACTGAGTGTTTTCTTCAATGACATATTTGGTTCGCTAATCAAAACACTCAATAGTGCACTAATATGTCACTTATGATGCAATTATTTTATTTCTAGGATTTCTTGCCAAGTTGTTGTTTGTTTAAACCCAACCTATTTTTAAAAGAGATCATAAAACTTGAACACCGTAAAAACCGGTCAACTGCTATTTAAATACGTGCCATCTGAGTCACTCGACATTGCCTGCGATTTGGGAGGCGACACGAACTATACTAACTAAACTAATTAAAATGGTGTCTTTGAAAATGGAGTCTGTGGCCACCGCGCAAGAGCTGTCGGATTTGAAGGTTGTCAGTTTAGTGCCTTTAGTTCCTCCTCTAGTTTATTGGTTTTGACACCTCCCAAATAGCCCCCACTGGCAGAATCCAGAATCATCAAATAGATGTAAGCAAATACAAATAAATAATACAAATAATTTATTTCGCAAAGCTTACATACTAATTACAGTAGTTGATGGGGCATCCTTTTAAGTTTAAATACCTGTGCCAGGATACCCCGCTCTTCCATTTATACCTAGGTTAATTTCTTAAATTTCTTAAATTAATAACAGATTCGTTACAAGCCACTAAGTATAACCAACAATTGAATTGAACTATCTGTGGGAGTTTCTTTGACCTTCATCTCTCACAGTATTCCAAAGTAGAGGCACTTCCCTGCAAAGCAAAACATTGAAGTATTCTATATAATAAACGTACATAATCATAATCAGCTATTTCTCAAATCTAGTTGCATTTACCTTATCGGATAACTAATACGACAACCTGGGGCCAATTCTGCTAGCATAATGACAGCTCAGTGACAATGACGCGACGTGACGGTGACGCTCAACTTTATAGGTATCCATTATCTAGCGGTTGTAGCATGGTTTTTAGCCAAATTGTTAGAAATGTTTTGTCTACCAATTACTCTTTCCAACAGGTAATGAACGTCGTCGTCGGGCGTCATTTTTACTGAGCGGTCATTATCTTAGCAGAATTGGGCCCCTGTAGTTGTCGTGTCGTATTTGTTACGCAAATATTCCCTGTACCGTAAAGTTAAGCGTCGCGTGACGGACCCCAGTCGGGTCCAATTACTAGTCAAACAAAACACACTTTTCTTATGCATTTTGTATGACTGAAGAGATGCCCCTCCTAAGAATGGAAATGCGCCGTCATAATAAGAGTTATACCTTGCGCAAGATAATATGGCAATAGCGGTCATTGACCCGCTAAGAAAATGTACCTATGCGATTTGACGTTTGCTGCCCGGGGCGGCGACTACTACTACAGACCAAGTAGCGATAGTAGCCGGGACTTACAGCTAAAGATACATTGTGTTGGAGTATGGCTTAGGCTGGATTTTACGAACGAAAGAGTAACTTTTACTCGAGAGTATCTTCTACTTTATCATAGACACCAGTGACATCTAGATCAGATCACCTCATTTTGAACTGTCATTTGTCATACAAGCTATCCCCGGGATAGTTATTCTCGTATAAGTTTTTGTTGGTGAAATCCAGCCTTAATCTTACTCGTATTCGGGTATAGATAGGCATAACCGCATAACGTATCAGCATAACCCACGCTGGGGGGGGATATTATTGGGCTACCTTTCATTCATTCTCATTATTTTTGAGCCTGTATGAAGTCATTAATTTTATTTTTGTAAATATTTGAAATTTATCATCATTATTTACAAACAATGTACTATGTATCTTTCTGCTAATAGTAGTGGGCACAATTGTGGCTCTGTCTTCCTGTACGGGAAAAAGCTGCCGCATGTTTTTTCCTTCGAACAAACATCAAATACGTACAGTATTACAGCAAGAGCGCGCCATGACTTGACCACTAACCTAGGCAAATTACATTTAATTCTTTAATGTAATTTGCCTAGGTTAGTGGTCAAGTCATGGCGCGCTCTTGCATAACGCGCATGAAGTAGTACATGCTCTATGCAAAGCTAATCGAAGTCCATGTGTAGGAAGGGTCGATCGGTCTGTCACGCCACTGTCAACATAGGTACAGTACGAGGCCATTGTTTTGGCACGTCGGGGCGGGACCCGAGTATGATACTCGGCGTTTGACTTGGCGGGAGAGAGAGAGAGAGCGCGCGAGACGAGACCCGACGTGCCAAAACAATGGCCTCGTACTGTACCTATGTTGACAGTGGCGTGACAGACCGATCGATCCTTCCTACACATGGAGTTCGATTAGCTTTGCATAGAGCATGTACTACTTCATGCGCGTCATGCAAGAGCTCGCCATGACTTGACCACTTACCTAGGCAAATTACATTAACCCCCAGAGTAAAGCCATTGTCATTCTCCTGGCCGAAAAGGGAAAAATATTGACATTAAAATTAGTTTGACAGTGGGTACCAAGACGTCAAAAATTAGACATTAATTGACGTCTTGGTACCCACTAGTCAAACTAATTTTAATGTCATATTCTTCCCTTAATAATTTTTATGTCAATATTGTTCAAAGGACTATTGGGCGTGTAAAGACTTTAATGTAATTTGCCTAGGTTAGTGGTCAAGTCATGGCGAGCTCTTATGTTCCCCATCGGTCCTAGCAAGTTTAGCTGCTAATTCATCTTTATTGCATATGGTATATACAGGGTGTAACAGAAAGGTGTAGTCACATTTTAGAGGGTTCTTAGGGACATCATTCTGAGCAACTTTCACTATGGAACCGATTTGATCAGAGCAACTTTAATCTTTACTTCTCTATACAAATCAGCTGACTGTCTGGACCAAAACGTATAGAGCAATGAAAAATATAGATGCTCTGATCAAATAGGTTTCATAGTGAAAGTTGCTCAGAATGGTCTCCCTAACAACCCCTTAAAATATGACTACACCCTTCTGTTACACCCTGTAGACTAAAGACCTACCTGCTCCAATGTCTTTTTAGGGTTCCGTACCCAAAGAGTAAAAACGGGACCCTATTACTAAGACTTCGCTGTCCGTCTGTCCGTCCGTCCGTCCGTCCGTCCGTCCTGTCTGTCACCGGGTCCGCCTGCACGAACCGTAATAGCTAGAAAGCTGAAATTTTCACAGAATGTGTATATCTGTTGCCGCACCAACCACAAATACTGAAATACGAGAGATACTACAAATTGAAAGTGGTCTCGGTACAAGATACGTCTTCACAACACGCTTGAAAAGTTTATACCAAGGCCATTTTGTTTTGGTAGGTACTTTCTTTTAATGAAACTAAATTTAAATGATATGGCAATGTCGTCCCCGGACTTCTACAAAGACTTTAAATATTCATTGATGAATTACGACGTCTCTATTTATTCTGTAGAACTTTTAGAAAATAATTATAAAATTAATAGTTTTTAATTACTTTTGTTTTCATACAAATCTCAGAGCTCAGAAATTCATTTTTTCCTTTTGGCCACTTCAAGTTTGGCTGCCAGTGATGTTTTAATTAAATACTCTTTGGTGCGTTGAAATGATGTTTTGCAGTCTGCATGACATTGACATAATGAGTGAGTGAACCTCATTGTACGGAAATTGTAGATGGGTGTCTCACGTTTTCCAGTAGGTTGTAGACAGTGCTGCTTACGGCGGCGTTTAGTAGGTACTAAAGGCCCTAAAAGCGCGGCAAGCTTTGAATCAATTCAAATGTTATTTTTCAACTAGCTACAAAGTTATTCTGACATAAGACGATAATTTGAACAAAACTTTTTGGGTATTTCATGAAAAATACAGTTACAGTTCACACATATACAGGGTGGAACAAACGAATGGGCCCTGGAGGGAAAGTACCTTAAAATCTCAAGATATCCGTCCATCCGTCCGTCTGTCTGTCACCAGGCCGTATCTCATGAACCGTGGTAGCTAGACAGTTGATATTTTCACAGATGACGTATATCTGTTCCCGCTATAACAACAAATACTAAAAACAAAATAAATTTAATATAAAGGTGGCTCCCATACAATTAACGTGTTTTTTTTGCGGTTTTTTATAGATAATGGTACGGAACCCTTCGTGCGCGAGTCTGACTCGCACTTGGCCGGTTTTTTTTACAGATCCATTACTGTACACTAATTAAATCAAATGTATTATAACGAAATATTGTTCAAAGTAGCATATATTGGTGTAAAAATATATTTCGATCACCAATTACGATAAAATCATAGCATTAATAGATGTTTTTGTTTTTATTCGCTACACGTGACTACTATCTTATTAGGTCAATGGACAATATCATTTAACAGGTTGCCCAGTCCAAACCACACCGGAGTAATATTGCACTAGATACCGCAACTGTGTCAAATACTACGAGTTATACAAATAGCGTAACACTAAAGTTTAGTTGTTTGAATTATTAATGTTATCAATTACGATAAATATCTTGTATCTTATATTATACTTAAAAAAATCACGTGTTGTTCATTATTCGTTGCTGCAGTGGCAACAAAAACACAAACAACGACCTAACAAAACCTTTTTCGTCCCCATTATATCTGGCCAGCAACAATCCATGTAGTTTAAACTATGTGGCCAGCATTCAAAGACTAACCAAACTCCTTGCTACAGAGCACGGCAGCAGCCACGGCCACTCGCACGGCGGAGTGCCTCCTCCAGCCAATGTGCGTCACCTCACCGAGATTGTCAACAGCAATGCGAACATGGCTCTCGGACACACCACAGAATCAGATGAGACTGTCGAGATGGTCCGGCCGAGGCCAGAGAAGATGCCACAGAGCAAGCAAGTCAAGCACAGCCACACAGACGCGGGACATATGAATATGAAGGGCGTCTTCCTGCATGTGCTGTCGGACGCGTTAGGTGAGTTGCTATTATTTTTCAGCGTTCGGTGTCATTATCACAAACGCCATGGTTTTATAGACAAAATACTCTTGACATATTTTTTTTTTATTCGTAGACGGGAAGAGACAATGTTTACCGTTGCGCATATATTACCTAACTGTGTGACATAACATAACATTTACATACAGGCTCATAGATTACTTATGGCTACATTATCATACTTTGTGTTTTGAGAACTAGAAACAGCAACTTCATAAACTTGGAAACATCCAAGACCTGGACTGATATAAAAATTAAGGCGAGGTATGAATAATTACAAACCAAGGTCAACGAAGATTGCGAAAGTGAGAAGCGAATATTACTCGGGAATAGGAACAAGTGGGATGGCACCTAATCTGAATCAACGGAAGCGCCAAAACGGAGAAAAAATAAGCAATTTCAGGGACACATTTCAATTTTCAAATCGCTGGTTACAATTTCCCACATATTACGATCATATTGACTACTACTGCGGTAAAATAGGAAAAAATATTGGAAAAAAGGTTTGACTTTGGATTTATTTTCTATCGAGAAAATTTTATCCAAACACGTTTTCCATCATGAAAACCCTAGATTATAAAGTCAAATTACATATACCAGAAATTGATTACGTTTTGCCGAGTATTTCCTGAAATACACATGAAAAAAGCACCCCTAATTTATTCATGAGGCGCCTTAAAAGGGACCTTGATGTTCCTGATCGTTGTAAAGACATATCTTAGGAGCAGGATTTTTTGGTTTCCAATTATCATATGATGCTGTTCCAAACCACTGTACATTTATCAATTACCAACATACCCAGTGAAGTACCCTCTATACGATTAGATTAATGACTGTTACACGACATTACAATGTAATTGTGTCAATTTTATCATCATAGCCCGATTTCTTGGGCCCAACGAATACGTTATAGATAGCTATAGGGTCAAGATAACCGTGTGGTAGGTACAGGATATGCAATCACATGACGTTCGCAGGCGATTCGTATAGTTTCGTATTTTTTCGTATATATTTATTGCACATAAAAGACAAAAAACAGGAAATACAGAGAAGTAATTTACAAAGGTAAGCTTATCTCTAAAGAGAGATCTCTTCCAGCAAACCCAGGATGGACAGAGAAAAATAAAATACAGAACAGGTAGGCCTATGTGCTCAGGTAAGAGAAAAATAAAACATAAATAAATCATAATATTACTAATCAACTGAATATACTACATAAAGAAGTACATGAATATTACATAAAATAAAAATATATAAATCTAACATAAATAAACTAATACATATTAAAATACCTTCTATATTTATGATAGAGAGAGATAATGCTCCTTCAACCGATTCAAACAGCTTCCATCACTCGTATATAAATATCGTTTAGATACATTGCGAGTGGTTAAATACCATACATTCTGCCGCGCGATGCGTCATCTGGTAAACCCACTTTGACTCCAATTCTTTGAATGAAATACTGTTTGTACCTAATAGATTGTCATCACCGATCTTACTGACATTCAAAAGCTCTTCTAGCTACTCATGTAAATAGCTAGGTACCTTTAACTAATTTGAATTGTTGTTAAAATCTTTAGTAACTTTAAAGTAAAATTTAACTTTGTTCTTATTTAATCTATTTCTAATTGTTTAACTTATGATATAATAAGACTTGGGTCAGAGAGCGTACTTAAAAGACGGCTTCAGCTTACATAATGTTAATAATACTCATGGTTAAACAATAAACATTTTTGATTTTGATTTGATTTGACCTTTACCTGTGAGCCGTCAGATACCGTTCTTTCTTGGTTTCCTACCACCTTATCGAATAGGTTATTCCTTCTACAACCTCGACAATCGTAATTGATTTTGTAATACTCGTACTTTCAATGAAGAAACGTTACCTCAGTTACGATATCGGACGTAACTAATCAATATTGGAGGGAAAGCATGTTGACATTGAAAACAGTCATTCTGAAGACAGCCGGTTAGGACTCTTGAATAACTGACTCACTGATTGATGAAGTATACAATTTTGATATCGGCGATCCTTTTAGTAACAATAAAATTGGTCGTGTCAAATGGGAGGTTTACATACATAGGTTAGGTTCCAAGAAGTCCCAAGATGTTCTAAGTTCTCAATAGGCTATTAGTTACTAAACGAATCGAATTTCTCTTTCAAATTCAAAACTATAAATACTCATTCAACGTTTAACTATTAGCATTTTCTTTGTCAGCAGTTTCTTAAATAATGTCACGCGCGCGACAAACTAATTAAAACAAATCAACAGAATAAAAAAAATGTACTCAACTCAATGTCCTTTGCATAGACCGTTAAGGTTATTAAACTGTGTCGTGTCTGAAATTGTTTATATTTGTATAGCTTTGGAATAGGACAGCAAATCGATTCGTAGAGCTGCCATTGTCTGTACATGTTTTACCCTTCGTAAGGTTATAATAAAGAAGTGCCTTCGGGGTATCCGAGGCCGCTAATTCGGCTTCTGTCTATAATTATGTCTGTTTCCACCGATATTTATAGCAAACCACCTACAGATAGTACTAAAATATATAGCGCAAGAATAATAGTTATCTTTGCAGCAAGACCTCTTCAGTTTTTAAGAAAACGAAGGTACTTACCAATATACCCTGTTAGTTATTGTAATTTATTGTATTATGTGACATGACTATGAAGTAGCCTGCATATAAGCATAAGTCACTTGAGTTGTCCGACTCGTGTATTTGATAAATAATTCATGTCCACAAGAATCTAGATTACAAGTATACAAGATACAAGTAAGAGATGACGATAGGCCCGATAGGTAGCTTGGTAAAGCCTTTTGAGCTACTCACAATATTCGAAGTTATTGTTCACACATGTCCTCCTTGAAATATTGTAGTTATAGCGTAGAATCTCTTCACCATTACGCAGTTTGAACTATTGGTAGGTAACCTTTTGTCGACGCGTCTTAGGAATTCATAAGTATTAAAATTGTTCGACGGTATGCTTCTGAGAGCCAACCTGTGTTTTAATTCTGGTATCTTCAATGTTTTATGTGTGTGTGTGTGTGAGAGCGCTTATGCAAATAAATAAATAAATACGAAATACGAATTCTTCATTGAAGTATTTTTCTACTTCACAGGCAACTTTCAACATTACCTATCATCCACATGTCAAAAGTCGTGACACGATCAAAATCATGACACCTGTCAAAATAATGACACCTTTCAAAAATCTTAAGGTCTCTCACGGTGCAATCTGTCTCGCGATTTGTGGCTGCAACTTGTTGCCTTGCAAGTCTTGCAACCGATTGCAGGTAGATTGCATCGTGAGTAGGCAAGTTGCAGGTTGCATGCAACAAGTTGCAGCGACAAGTTGCAGCGACAAGTTGCAAGACAGCTTGCACCGTGAGTAGAGCGCTTATGAAGTGTTTATGTGAAGTCATGCTTCGCCATCCCATCTGGGAAAAGGCATAATGTGATACCTCTATTATAAGAGAGTGCTACCTAACCAAAAGCTTGATATATTCTCAATTGAACTAAAACCCACTTGTGCGGTTGTAGCGGTAATAAACGTTATGTATACCACAGATACTATAATATTATACTAATACAGATAGACCACCTAGAACAAAATATGACACCGGCGTAAACTGAGATGCTACGGAAGCTTCTTTAGTTCGAGGCCATTATTGCTTGGTGCAGCACCATCGAAAAATTGCAAATATCACGAGATGGTGCTAAGATTTAAAGGATGTATTCTAAGATTAGCGCCACCTAGAAGTATGTTAACTGAAAACATGGTGTTTAAATTACAAATCTTTCTCCTCACACCATCTCTTTTTTTACGAAGGGTTACTAATTCTAATTTGTATGGGATGAGCACCCTGTGGTTATACTCAGTACTGTTGAAGTTAAAACTGTGGAAGGTATCTTTCCCAATCATTGGTTTGCCATTGACATAATTTGGAAGATACCCGCGAACTACAGCAGCAGCGGTGGCATTACCTTGTGCCAGTTCCAATACACCTCTTATCTTCATTAGCTAAAGATATCGAAGGAGCCGAATATCCGAATTACTATGATTATTAAATTTAATTTAAAAAAAGAACCCCAGGTCTTGGATGTTTACTTACATGTTTTTGATGTCGCTGTTTCTGGTTCCCACGACACAGGGTATCCTAGTGCGGGGCCAGAAGCAATGTATGTGCCTGTATGTAAATGTAATGTAATGTATGTATTATGGTTATTGGTCCAAGAAAGTACTTACTTATTTGAATTTTAATACTGTTTTAACCATATTGTGATTAATAAAACATGAATGATAAATATTTGTATGCTTATTCAGTGATGAAGATAATAATTGGCAGTTTGGCGTGGCCTTAGAAAATTTAGAAATATCATTCAGTCAGTATTATATTTTAATACACAATAAAAATGCTACATAAACCTAAATATTAGTACATATATTAAAAATAAATAGAGTAGAATACATATACATCCCAGACAGAATACATATACAGGTATCCCAGCAGATACGTTTGACGTTCTTTCAAATTGGTTTCGTGCTCAGTGTTAATGTTTCTCCTTACACCCAGGTTCCCTCATAGTGGTGGCGTCAGCACTAGTCGTCTGGCTCACGGACTGGGAGTACAAGAACTACATCGACCCGGTGTTGAGCTTGGTCCTCGTCATGCTAATCCTCATGTCCGTCTGGCCGCTGCTGCGGGAGTCCGCGCTGATATTACTGCAGACTGTGCCTACGCATATACAGGTACTTGCATACAGGCGTGTGCCACTCGGTGGGGACATTAATGGGCTGCAGTTTATACAGGAACATAAAGGTGTAGTAATATTTTAGGGGGTTGTTAGGGACATCATTCTGAGCAACTTTCACTATGAAACCGATTTGTTCGTTTCACTATGATACCTAAGCGAGGATGTATGGTCAGCTCTTTTAGTTGGTCTATCATAAATAGTAACAAGGCTAAATAATGGTTTAGATGTCAGATTTTTATTCCTATTACCCCGCCGTTCCTATTTACCCCAAAGTTATATCTCTCTCTCTCTCTCTCTCTCTCTCTCTCTCTCTCTCTCTCTCTCTCTCTCTCTCCCTCTCTCTCTCTCCCTCTCTCTCTCACTCTACCATGCCTATCCTATACGAGAATGAAGAGTCTCTGTCTCTTCCAGTCATCAAATCATACATGAATCTCGAGGTCCGTTTTTTACCGTTCGCCATCAGTATTTCATTCAAGCATATCTCTGGTAGTGTATAGCGCAAATCTTCAGTGTAGTGTTGGCATGGCACTCCACTGGCAATAAATAATACTCAGTCAAACGCTACGGGTGTAGCTAATTTGTACTCGTGTCAACGTGATGTTCGATGTCTCCCCTATGTTATGACAAGCCCACGGTTATCGATAACAGCTGTGTGTATTATTTCAGGTGGACGCGATACAGAGGCGTCTTTTAGAAAAAGTGGACGGCGTCCTCGCAGTCCACGAGTTTCATGTATGGCAGCTCGCCGGGGATAGGATAATTGCGTCGGCGCATATTAGGTACGTACTCATACTCATATATTTATTGCGTCATTGTGGTACACTTTTACAAAATTATATCCAACAATGAACCCTGTAAGGGCACTACAATGTCTTAAAAGCTAACTTACATCTAATATTTGTGATTGATAAATATTAGGTACCTATCTTAGTACATTTATCTAATGACCCGTTTCTACAAGGTGTAAATGAATTGGCGCAAAATGAGAAACTTCTTTGTTAGGGACATCATTCTGAGCAACTTTCATTATGAAACCGATTTGATCAGTGCAACTTTTTTTTTCACTTCTCCATAGAAATCAGCTGACCCACTCAGGCCAAAATGTACTGGGAAGTGAAAATAAAGTTGCTCTGATCAAATCGGTTTCATAATGAAAGTTGCTCAGAATGATGTCCCTAACAAAGTAGTATCTCATTTTGCGTTAATTAATTTCCACCTTGTATGTTTGTGACGTCGCTGTTTATCGTCCCCACGACACAAGGTATGCTAGTGTGGTGCCAGAAGCAATGTATGTGCCTGTATGTTAATTGTTATGTAATGTGAATTGTATATTAACTACATAGATCACTGTTTTCCGTACGGAGTGGCAGAAGCGCGGATTTGCGTTAAATAGTATTCCCGGTATTTGAGTGTAAATCTAAACAGATATTTTTAAGAACAGTCGGAATGATAACGTTCGTGTATGTTGTATGTAAACACTTACATGTGACGTCATCTTTTTGCAACTGCTGCTATACTATTTATTTACAAAACATTACATGTATATTTGTATAATAACTGTTGTAAAGTGTTATACGTTATTGAGAAACGACTTGAGGACATAATTATGCACTTGCTCTGTATTTTATTTGTTTCTGTTCATCCTGAGTTCGCTGGAATAGATCTCTTTTTAGAGATAAGCTTGCTTTTTAGGTTCCGTACCCGAAGGGTGCCAAACGGGACCCTATTACTAAGGCTCCGCTGTCCGTCCGTCCGTCCTTCCGTCAGCGGGTCCTAGAGCACGAACCCTAATTGCTAGAAAGTTGAAATTTTCACAGAATGTGTATATCTGTTGCCGTTCCACCAAAAAATACTGAAATACACAAAATATTGAAATAACCGGCCAAGTGCGAGTCGGACTCGCGCACGAAGGGTTCCGTACCATTATCCGCAAAAAACCGCAAAAAAATATGTATGGGAGCCGCCCCTTAATATTAATTTAATTGACCGAGCGAGCGAAGCGTCTCTGTTTCAGGTTTGGGCAAAAATGCTTTCGTATGTCCGGTTGTTCTCCTCTACAGGTCGCATTTATGAACCGATTCTCGTGAAATTTTGTGAGCAGGTTGGAAAAATAAATAGAATTTTTTACTCGAGCCAGTTTTTAGATTTTTTTCAAAATGGCGGAGATATGGGGTTTTAAAATGTAAAAAAATCGCTACAACCCAAACGGCTCGATGGATATTAACAAATGAGGTGTGGTTGGATTCGTAAAGACCATGAGAGTGAAACAGACTATATAATTTTAGTAAAAAGTCAATAGGTTGTATTAAAGATCGCGAAATGTAGTTTACAAAGTTATTGGTGCGGCTACTTTCATACTGCATGTACGTAACCAGGTACATTCATAAGTTTGTATGTGTTATTGAAAGAAAATTATTTGGGTTATTTTTTTTATGTGTGTTAGCAGTTCAGCTTTCCCACCGACATACTCGCGAGGTCTACAGCTCACAGAGCCACTAGTTATTTATTTTTGAAGTAAAACTTCTTGGGGCACGGGGGTAAAATTTATTTAACCTCTCAACTGTGGGTTATTCATATATTTGCTTTTCAATTACTACTAGCCGGGTGCTATCACGAGTGGCTAAGAAATGTAACGGAAATTGGAATCGGTGACGTCAGGGTCGGCTGAAGACTTTTAAAACCGCAACTATTTTCAATACGGTTTTTAACTAATCAGATAAGATAATAATACATTCGTACAATAAAGAATGTTAATTAGTGAGAGAAAAACCTGATGAAACGTTAACAAATAAAAATTATTTTAAGCATTCTTCCACGAGTTCTTGATTTCCGGTATGGCCAAAACCAGTGACGTGACCAAAAACTACTTCGTTCAACCTCTTTGTTGGAACCGGAACTTATGTTTGACAGTTGTGCCATGCGATCCATACAGTTTGTAAGAAAAGAGTTTCATCAATGTCACACGGATCGATATGGATTTCTAAAATGATGAAAGAATCGTTTTGTGGCCTGTAACTATGGAATAGGTACCTAAAACGCGCTGCGTCGTCGCGCAACGGGCAGCTAGTAATCGCATAAAGTCACTTAGAATCATCCAAATGTGATATTTAGTTTTCAAGCAAATTCCGATGTGATGGATGGCTGCATTAAGACTTCTTGAAAACAATAAGTAGGTACCTAGAACTGTTCTAAAGCCACTTTTTATTATAATAGTGCAGTTCAAGTCACAAATTAGCAGTTTAGCTACTAAGTACGTGTTATACCTACCTATTTAATGTTTATCTGTAGTAAACGGCCAAAGCGAGGTCTACAGCTTACAGAGCCATAAGTTTAATGGCTTATTGTTTCGCTTATTTGTTTGTATGTAATTTTTGTAATACATATTTTAAAGTTGAATTGTTGTTATAACTGTTGAAATTATACGATTTTGATTTTAATAAGCTTTTGTAATTTTAAAGTTAATGCTTCATGCCAGTCAATAATGTTGAAGTAAAATATCAAAATCGAGGTATGTCGTATGGCGGACTAAGGAAATGTCAAGAATAAAATTAAATAAGAGTTACGTCATCGCTTCGCGATGAAGTAACCCTAAAAAATCCTAGCAAAGTAGGTATGTATAGGTTAGCGGGGGTAGCATAAGGCACGCCAGTCACCCCAGCCACGCATTTTGTCACAATTTAATGTCATATCATAATGAATGCGCGCTATTTTATGGAGAAACATCATTGAGACGCGAAAGGAGTTGGCAATTTGGCAAAATGACTGCCCCAGACATGTACAAAGACTTCTCAACAGCCAACTAATAGCATTAAAATATTTTCTCATAAATTACTGCGTCTTTAGTTAGTTTGTAGAACTTGAAGGAAATGATTAAATAATTAAGAGTTGTCACTTCATACTCTATGATTCCGCCATTGATTAGTGACTTTTGCCATCGTTAAAAATAACATGCAACATAATTGCCAACTAGCAAAACTGTTGAAAACAGGAGGTTTCCAGAGGAGTGGCTAGATGGCGTTATGTTGCATGTTATTGCAAAATGGTGCTTATTTCTAGCGACGGCAAAGGTCACGGAATCATATTGGAATCACGGAGTATTGAGTAACAACTCTTATTTACCTATATTTAATTATTTTTTTCTTCAAGTTCTACAAACTAAATACAGACGCAGTAAATTAAATTTATGAATGAATATTTAAATGCTATTGGCTGTTGAGAAGTCTTTGTTCATGTCTGGGGCAGTCGTCCATATATTGATTTAGCCATCTTCTTTGTCATTTATCTGCGCGACTGAGGTGAGTGGCAAGCCTTATGGTAGCCCCGCAGGTACACATTAACTTGGAATAGTTGAAAATACGTACTCGATCAATTAAATAAAGGGACTGGGCAAAGAGACAAGCAAAGCAATGCATACATTTGAGCGAGACGGCTTAAAGACGTGACGTCAGATGGTATATAATCTGAGCGAGATGCAAATAGTAGTGACACTATTGAATGAGTTAAGTATATCACCACGAGCGCTACAAATTGTAGATAAGGAATGGTGGGAAATAAATGACATGACGTATTAAAAGTAAGTACAAGTATAAAATAATTTCAAATAATCGGACGTCTGAAACATAAAAGTAACTTGAAGCAGAGATTGGATCTCAAAATTGGAAATTTAAATCTCTTTTAGTATAGGTAGGTATAGGTGTATAGTATAGGTACCACTTAATGATCTAGCTACAGAAGTTTTACTTCTAACACGTGTACGGTGTTACACGCGTATTTTTTTTTTTAAGTAAATAATATACTCAATATATTGTGAACATTTTAAGCGTCTATCTGCTACCATTATCAATATCGAGCAAAAATGAGCAAAAAAATCACGTTTGTTGTATGGGAGCCCCCCTTAATATTAAATTTCTTTTGATTTTTAGTATTTGTTGTTATAGCGGCAACAGAAATACATCATCTGTGAAAATTTCAACTGACTAGCTACCACGGTTCATGAGATACAGCCTGGTGACAGACAGACGGACGGACGGACAGACAGCGAAGTCTCAGTAATAGGGTCCCGTTTGGCACCCTTCGGGTACGGAACCCTAAAAATAAAGGTGTCCCCATACAAGAAACGTTTCTTTTTTTTACTTTTTTGGCACGATTGGTGCGGAACCCTCGGTGCGAGAGTCCGACTCGCACTTAGCCGATTTTTTACATAAATCTTTATTTTAGTGTTTGCGAATACGAAATATACCTGAGATATATACGAGGATCGTAGCAACTGGGTAGAGGTCTTTCGTCTCTGTCTACTCCTCTCCCGGGAAAGAGGCGTGAGCAAATGTGACGTGAAAATACATTTCTGTACAATTTCAACTTCAACTGCCGTCCTATATTTATATTTATTTGCCTACATAACAAATACCTAGCTCAATAATCCTTGCTTAAGTGGTACGTTCGTACGTATGATACAATTATTATATTATACATGCCAATAATGTTGTCAAAAAATGGAGCAGTTATTAGGTGATTATGAGATCGTTTGTTGTCTTTCACAATTTAGGATAACATCTTATACGATCGGGCCTCGGATTTCTTATTGTATGAAATACACCACTCCATAGCCAAGTCAGTTCGATTTTTATATAAAACTAGCTGACCCGGCAGACTTCGTACTGCCTCAATTTAATATGAACTTTATTGAATAGCAATAAAGTTCAAATTGACTCTAGAAAACGATTGACTCTAGAAAACGTTTGTATGGGAAATAGAAAAGGGCTGTTTTTAGGGTTTTCCCGGAAATTATTCGTTTTTTTCTCGCCTTTTAAACCTTCCCTAGACCTCCACGAACATTTCAAGACTAAGATAAGATAAATCCGTTCAGCCGTTCTCGAGTTTTAGTGAGACTAACGAACAGCAATTCATTTTTATATATATAGACTAGCTGACCCGGCAGACTTCGTACTGCCTCAATTTAATATGAACTTTATTGAATAGCAATAAAGTTCAAATTGACTCTAGAAAACGTTTGTATGGGAAATAGAAAAGGGCTGTTTTTAGGGTTTTCCCGGAAATTATTCGACTTTTTCTCGCCTTTTAAACCTTCCCTAGACCTCCACGAACATTTCAAGACTAAGATAAGATAAATCCGTTCAGCCGTTCTCGAGTTTTAGTGAGACTAACGAACAGCAATTCATTTTTATATATATAGATTCTGTGTGGTATGTATTGGAAACCGGTCACATTTCCACTTTCGGACTATTTCAGTAGAGAATAATGGGACTGAATTCCATCGGATAAACATATTCGTTTATTGCACTCCATAAATAAAATAACAATAAGTTCTTATAAATCACGTGATAACTGGTACTAAAACTGCAAAAACTATTATTTGAAACCGAACGTTTGTAATTTGTTTCCAAAAAACTTTTTCGTTTGTCAAAGGATCAATGTCGGTTTTATTTTGTCGAGAATGACGATTATTGAGCATCGTTACTGTTATAATATTTTTACACTCTCGCTCTCTCATTCTCTTTATTTATCAAAATTTACTTAGTAATATGGGAGGTCTTATAGGAGTATGCAGTATACAGCATTCACAACAACTATAACTATAGAAATATCTCCAGTAAAGTTATGGTTTCACTTTCCTTTCATTTCCTATGAATCCACCAATAGGTGAAATGTGTATCGCCTATGAAACAATGATGTTGCATATAGTAATGTCCTATTGTTTGCGTTGCCTGCTAACAAGCGCTAGCACTAGATTTGCGAATGTATAAGATTCAGCGGACAACTATTGATATAATACCCATAAAGCATATAATATGTATCTACAGAATTAACATTTTCTGTATTTGCAGTTTGTACAGAAAAATAGTATAGAAGAAACAAATAAATAATAATTGTAGTCAAAATGACTTTACCCCGATACGAGTAAGATTGAACCATACTTCATCAGTATGAGTTAATGAAGATATACAGAAAAAGGTAATTCCGTAACAAATATCATAAGCAGCGAGCTTATCTCTACACATTTTATAATTACGTATTACTTAAACACACTTCTCAAATTGTAGCTTTGCAATAATATTGTGGAATTCCGTTACAATACAATATTGAATGTCTCTATCATGATGTGAATCATAACTCTCAGTACCAAAACACAGAGCGCAGAGATAACTGACCAATGTTTAATTTAAAACAATACCCATTGTTTGCCAAACAAAATGGTCTCTTTTCCATGTTTTGTCTCAGTATATCTTAAAAATAGCGACTGCATTCACAAGCTCAAAGCCTCAGACTAATGAGACCTAAAGCAAGGCAGATAAATACAAATATAAATTGTTTATTTTTCTTTATAAGCAACAAAGGACATAGATGGCATTGGGTTATTTTTATAAAATCATAATATAAAGATTTAAATTGTAATTAAAAATCGTTTATTTAACAAAAACTTTAATACATAATTGAAACAAAAAGTAAACTTTAGAAAAAACCGACTTCCACAGACCCTATTTGATTAGATTGAATTTAATACAAACTGTAACCCCTTTCCCCCCCCCCCCCTTGGAAATTAATTTTGTCAAATCTCATATCAGTGCTACCCCACGCTACTAAGGAACCTCTGTACAAAGTTTCATGGCTCTTGGTCCGCCGGATTAGGCTATGCGTTGCCGCGCTATAAAAGCCTCGACCTTCGGTCTCGGCCTTTATTCTAGCTTGTCCATCGGAGGTTTCAATGCTGACCGCGCTGTATAGGCCTTGAGCTGCGCTACGCTGCGCTTTCGGTCCCCAGCAGCGCGACCAGCAACGCCGCTATTACAGACCGCGGCAGTAATGTACTATTAGTGGCTAGCCCATCGCCGCAGCTATGTACTATTGGCGGCTAGCCCATCGCCGCAGCTGTGTAATATTGGCGGCTAGCCCATCGCCGCAGCTGTGTACTATTGGCGGCCAGCCCATCGCCGCAGCTGTGTACTATTGGCGGCTAGCCCATCGCCGCAGCTGTGTACTATTGGCGGCTAGCCCATCGCCGCAGCTATGTACTATTGGCGGCTAGCCCATCGCCGCAGCTATGTACTATTGGCGGCTAGCCCATCGCCGCAGCTATGTACTATTGGCGGCTAGCCCATCGCCGCAGCTATGTACTATTGGCGGCTAGCCCATCGCCGCAGCTGTGTACTATTGGCGGCTAGCCCATCGCCGCAGCTGTGTACTATTGGCGGCCAGCCCATCGCCGCAGCTGTGTACTATTGGCGGCTAGCCCATCGCCGCAGCTGTGTACTATTGGCGGCTAGCCCATCGCCGCAGCTGTGTACTATTGGCGGCTAGCCCATCGCCGCAGCTGTGTACTATTGGCGGCTAGCCCATCGCCGCAGCTATGTACTATTGGCGGCTAGCCCATCGCCGCAGCTATGTACTATTGGCGGCTAGCCCATCGCCGCAGCTATGTACTATTGGCGGCTAGCCCATCGCCGCAGCTATGTACTATTGGCGGCTAGCCCATCGCCGCAGCTGTGTACTATTGGCGGCTAGCCCATCGCCGCAGCTGTGTACTATTGGCGGCCAGCCCATCGCCGCAGCTGTGTACTATTGGCGGCTAGCCCATCGCCGCAGCTGTGTACTATTGGCGGCTAGCCCATCGCCGCAGCTGTGTACTATTGGCGGCTAGCCCATCGCCGCAGCTATGTACTATTGGCGGCTAGCCCATCGCCGCAGCTATGTACTATTGGCGGCTAGCCCATCGCCGCAGCTATGTACTATTGGCGGCTAGCCCATCGCCGCAGCTGTGTACTATTGGCGGCTAGCCCATCGCCGCAGCTGTGTACTATTGGCGGCTAGCCCATCGCCGCAGCTGTGTACTATTGGCGGCTAGCCCATCGCCGCAGCTGTGTACTATTGGCGGCTAGCCCATCGCCGCAGCTATGTACTATTGGCGGCTAGCCCATCGCCGCAGCTATGTACTATTGGCGGCTAGCCCATCGCCGCAGCTATGTACTATTGGCGGCTAGCCCATCGCCGCAGCTATGTACTATTGGCGGCTAGCCCATCGCCGCAGCTGTGTACTATTGGCGGCTAGCCCATCGCCGCAGCTGTGTACTATTGGCGGCTAGCCCATCGCCGCAGCTATGTACTATTGGCGGCTAGCCCATCGCCGCAGCTATGTACTATTGGCGGCTAGCCCATCGCCGCAGCTATGTACTATTGGCGGCTAGCCCATCGCCGCAGCTATGTACTATTGGCGGCTAGCCCATCGCCGCAGCTATGTACTATTGGCGGCTAGCCCATCGCCGCAGCTGTGTACTATTGGCGGCTAGCCCATCGCCGCAGCTATGTACTATTGGCGGCTAGCCCATCGCCGCAGCTATGTACTATTGGCGGCTAGCCCATCGCCGCAGCTATGTACTATTGGCGGCTAGCCCATCGCCGCAGCTGTGTACTATTGGCGGCTAGCCCATCGCCGCAGCTATGTACTATTGGCGGCTAGCCCATCGCCGCAGCTATGTACTATTGGCGGCTAGCCCATCGCCGCAGCTATGGAGTAATGAAGGTTTAACCATACACGTTGTTGCAGATGTAGAAACCTGTCGGAGTACATGAAGATAGCGGAGAAGGTCAAGGAGTTCTTCCACAACGAGGGGATCCACTCGACGACCATCCAGCCAGAGTTCGTGGAGCTGCCGGTCGGGGGGAACGGGGTACGTGTGACATACGGACATACACACACAAACAAGACTGCCGCCTTTGATATTACATGACTCAAATACGCAAAGAAAGTAATGAACAAACGCACAAACAAATGTTGACGCCAGCCTACTTCGTAATCTACTGTCGGACAGTAGGCTGGCGTGAGGCTGGCGCTTGTGAATTGCGATTCCGGTTTTAGTAGAATACCAAACGCGTCGTATTGAAGCTTGTGCCAGGCTTGTGGTATGCTTGTGTACAGTAGAATTCGGGCCCTGCTTAACAGTTACACAGAGTAATAGTCTAACGGGTGGACGGAATGTGATGCAGTTTGTGTGATGTGTTGGGGTTTTTAGGGTTCCGTACCCGAAGGGTGCCAAACGGGACCCTATTACTGAGACTTTGCTGTTCGTCCGTCCGTCCGTCCGTCCGTCCGTCCGTCCGTCCGTCCGTCCGTCCGTCTGTCTGTCTGTCTGTCTGTCTGTCTGTCTGTCTGTCACCAGGCTATATTTCATGAACCGTGGTAACTAGACAGTTGAAATTTTCACAGATGATGTATTTCTGTTGCCGCCATAACAACAAATACTAAAAAACAAAAGAAATTTAATATTAAGGGGAGCTCCCATAAAACTGAAGTTTTTTTTTTGCGGTTTTTTATAGATAATAGTACGGAACCCTTCGTGCGCGAGTCCGGCTCGCACTTGGCCGCTTATTTTAATTTATGATTAGTTATATTTATTACGGCTAACTACTACTTGGTACGTTGTCGTAAAAAAACCCTCCACCAACCCGCATGAGCCAGCGTGGTGGAGTATGGCTCAATCTTACTCGTATCAGAGTTAAGGTCTGTGCCCCTCGGTGGGGACATTAATTAATTAATTAATTAATTTTGATTTGTTGATGTTTCACAGCATGTAATTAAAACAATAAAAATAACAATAATATAAACAGGTAGTGCCAGTTACGAAACATATCCATTAGAAATCAATGGGATTTAAAAACAATAAAAGCATTGAATATTGTTTATACCTGTTAATGGGATAACTATTCTATTCTTATATCTATTGTGTTGTCTGCAGGTGACGATAGCGGGCGCTGCGGAGGCGCCCTGCGCCCTGCACTGCCCCGCCGACGACCTGTGTCACAACGCGACGTGTTGCGGGCCCAACCAGCAAGTAAGTTACTGTACACACGACTGTACAATCACCACTTTTATTCGGAGAATTGGCTTGTGGCCTGTCAAGTCAAAATAGATACTTTTTATGAACTGTCAAAGCGGCACTTTTGTTCCTGAGTTCTATGAAATAACAACAGAATGACGTCATGTAAAAGTGCCATCAAATGCTGTCTTTTTTTGCACAACATTGACTTTATAAAATGTATCTGCTGGAAATATACAATTCTGAGAATGTCAAGCCATTTTGTACATAATGCTTCAACTTAAGACTTGTTCCTAGATTTATTGGATTACCTTGGCCACAAGCCTATTGGTGATAAATTGATGGTCCGTTTGATGCTGACAGAACTTTGGCCTTTATCTGCGCGATGAAATGGCAATAGCGGTTATTGACCCGCTAAGAAAATGGAAGCGATTTGACGTTTGTTGCGCGGCGGCAGTAAACGTCAAATAGCATACATTTTCTTAGCGGGTCAATAACCGCTATTGCCATGTTATCGGGCAGATACTATAGTCACTCGATCGACAAAACACCCTGCTTATTAGCTTCTTTATACTTTATTGCACAAAACAGAAAACAGACACTTAATAATGAAAAAAACATGTACAAAGGCGAGCTTATCACTAATAAGAGATCTCTTCCAGCAAACCTCGGATGGACAGGATTAATTAGGTATTTCTATCAGTTTAAAATTAATTGTACCGAGATTGCAGAAAGTCTAAGTTGATTACCTATCCTTCCCCACCTACTATCCTATCCCTTTGACTAAAGCGATAATTTTTATTTCTGTAGATTATATACAGGGTGTAACAGAAAGGTGTAGTCATATTTTAGGGGGTTGTTAGGGACATTATTCTGAGCAACTTTCACTATGAAATTGATTTGATCAGTCAGAGCAACTTTAAGGTTTAAGGTTTAAGATATTTATTTCTCAAAAAGAATACAATATTCACTTACTTGAGAAACAACACAAATAAATAATTACACAAATAGATTTCTTCCATCGCGAGTAGGGTAGTCCTTGAAAAATGTAAATATTTATGTTTAACTTTAATTTTCACTTCTCTATACAAATCAGCTGACCGCCCCGGACCAAAACGTATGGAGCAATGAAGAATAATGTTGCCTTGATCAAATCGGTTTCATGGAAAAAAATGCTCAGACAGAATGGTGTCCTTGACAACCCCCGAAAATATGACTACACCCTGTATAACACAGCCGTGGAAGATCTTTTCATTTACATCTTACACAATTATTTCATTATTTCATTCAACCTTGTTTTGTTTGTTTTTTTCCAATTGCAGTTTTTCAGTTTAGAATCGATAAGAGTCCGATAACTTATTTAAGAGACGATCTTTCTGTACAGAAGTAAAATACACAAGTTTTACGAGAAAAGTGGCGAAGTCTGAAATGAAGTTCTGAAATGAAGCGTTGAATACGAATAATAATAAAGTATGTACGTTTGTAGTCATGTGATTGTGTAGGTGTTACGTTTTGGTACAATTGTTTTATTGTGTTTTTGTAACTAACGTAATGTACTTGATGTTTTAAAAATCATGTAATGGTCGCGCAGTGTGAATTTGTGGTTGAAATCGGTGTATTTACGGTTCAATCCATCCATTCCTTCACTGCGCGGCTAATAATTGTAAAAAAATGTTAGATTGATACCGTAGGTTTATTTTTTATATTGAATGCTAATGGATATAGAATATTTAACGAAATAAAAATAGTAAAAATATTGCTTTATGAAGTGTGAGTTGTTACTTCTAAGATTAATACAACATGGTAGGCAAATATCAATTTTGTAAAGGTCAAAGAAAATTGTCAATATGGCTACTCATGTCCTTTATGGATATCGTTATGCATGCACAGACGAGTAGGCCATAATCATCTTGACATTTGAAGGAAAATTGGCTACCAATAAGTCGAAATAAACTGCAACTCGGTAATGCTCTTTGAAGGTAACTAATTTCACGTGCATTGCATTGACGTCATAATAGATAGTATGGTCGATTGATTTTAGCATGTGATGGTGGTTCAGTAGCTCATATCTGGAATATTTTATGCTTTAACTTATTGAGTTAGACTCAACTGGAGACATCTTTATCGTAATTAGATATCTATCGATCACAAAATTAACTAACTATTCTGATTAATCCGTAAATGTAGTGTGATCTCATGTAACGAACACAACATTATTTTATCATTCGTAATCGTAACGACGAGCTTAGTTTCTAGGTAAAAGTACTCGTTTATTTCCTCGGGTACCCAGTATATTGTAATGCATATGGAATGTTTTTAATGAGTTATATATAACACAAACCCAAACAATTCGTTGCAGGAGCGCAGTACGCCATCACCCTCGACGCCGTACCTCCGACAGCGCAGCATGGGATCCAGGACTGAATCGATGAGCTCCAACGTTGGGAACAACCCCGCCGGCGCTCCCAGTTCGCACCTCGACGCGTTGGAAAGCGGATCGCTGCTCCACACAGCGACCCCAGCGGATATCCGGCTCGCGGTCTGACCGGCAGAGGGCGGGACAGTCGCCTAGTGACGGTATCTTGTGAGAATATCTTTAAGTTATCTAACTGCTAGCCAAAGTCGTTTGATAGAGTTAAAAGTGTTCGACACTTGAATCAAAATGTTTTTCTCGTAATGGAGAAGCTGTTAGTTTTCATTTGTAGAGTTAAATTATGTACCTTTCGCCGAATAAAGATACTTTTACCGAAGCAGTGATTATGCGAGTTACAAAATACAATAAACATGATTCTATCTATCGGAATAGTATGTATATAATATGTATATCGTACTTTTTACATTACTGTTTAATGGTTATCATCTAGCCCCATAGTCTTATGTGTTATTTACTATGAATCTACTAAAGACCTATAATTTAATTTGGTACCTTTTTATATGAAAATACAGGGCTAATATCTTAAATAAAATTTATACCGGCTAGACTCACTGAACCCAAACATCAAGGACATTCATAATAAGTTTTCATATCTATAACGCCAATAAATAAGTACAAAATGCACATTAATTGCCGAAATTATATTATCTGTCTTTCAATAAATTCTTAAGTTCATTGAACTCAGCATATCACTTGCCACAATAATGATAAATGATAAACTTAAAGACTATTACAATTCATAACAATTCAAATGAGAGTCAACGTTATTTAAAAGAACTATTCTTATGATTGAAGTGTGTGTGTTACAATGTCTAGACTGTTTCTAGCTACCTTGTGTAATGAGGATTGGAAAAATATAATATTTCAGCATTATACGATGATGTGACTACATACAGAATACACATTATTTTAATACGAACAAAACGTTTCCAGTCGTGTATAGAAATTACTATACGTATTAGCTAGCTCAACATCATTATAGTATGTATATGTACCTACATTCGTATATCAAAAATAAATTGTGTTCAATGAAAGTTATACAAAACTGGGTGACTTATGGTTCACCTCGTAAAATTGCAATAAATTATCGTAATGGCCGGCATACACCATCAAGCTTATCGTCAAATCGGCATGACGCTGCAGGCTTGATCAAATCTGCAGTTCGTCCATATACACCACAAACGATCAGTTTGATTATCAAATCGGCATGACGGCGTGCAGTTGAAGCCATGGCGTCAGACGTCAAATCGGCATGATCCACCAATACACGGTCAAATCGGCTTGATCAAGCCTAATCGAAATTCTATTTTGCCGTCGACGATCGGCTTGATGGTGTATGCCGGCCATGAGAGGAGTAGATTAAGGCTTGGACTATCACAAAATATCGTAAGCCGTGTCTTGCTTAGAAAATAAACGAGACGGATGCATGAGAAAACGAATGAGATAATGCTTCATATTTCCTTGTCTTTCGCTGTCCTCTTTCTTACAATCTGCTTGGTCTCTGAGTCTGCGGCATTGGTGAGTGGGCTTTTATGAAGTAGAAATAACGTAAATTAGAGACTACCTATTTATTCTTCTCTAGGCCAGTTAGAGCCGCATTTTTCAATAAAATAACCACACGTGTTATTGCATTTGTAGAAAATTTTCACAAATACATAATAAACTATAAGTAAATGAAATCATAGAATAATCACAAATCATTTAGCTAGAACTGTATCTTATACTTACTTAAAAAATGTGATCCAGTACTGCGTAGTTTAGGTAGAGAAAGGCCAATTTGGTGGCCAGCATTTTATAAGTATTCTACATTAGGGACGCAGTCATCACGATTGTACAATTTTAAAATGTCTAAATTCGATATGGCTATCATAGCCATGTTCACAACTTCGACGATAGAAATGGAGACACAACATTTCATTACATTTAGACAAAGATTTTGTACAATTATGTCGATTGTACGGGTAACGTGATGCAATATGTACTATTTTAGATAGGGAACTCACAATAATAATGCATAAGCTGTTGCACTTTTCAGTAGAACACCTATTTGACGTCACTTTTTGCCAAATAAATATATCAAAACATTTTGGGGCACTATTTTTTGTGACTTCAGCACAACGCCCTTGGCTGTACAAAAAATCAGTTTGTATAACCTCAAAAAGTAAAGTATAAATGATAAAGTTACTTCATATTGATTATACCATTGTTTTTATTCAAGCAATAGCATAGTTTAGTTTTACGATCGCACGGCATAGGTTAGGTAATCGTTTCAAAGATTCCTTAGGATAAATTATATTAAGCTTTGTATTAAGACGGCGCCCTAGGCAAAAACAGCCTTTAGCAAAACAAACATCGCTCGGAATGACGAGTATTATTGATGTACGTTTTTTCACTAGCTTGTTTATCAACGAGTGTCAGCGTGACTTCGCTTTCCCATAAACGTTATTTTATTGATTTTGCTCGATAGGAAAGTCTCCTGAAGTTGCCAGAAAATCTGTCTGTCACAATGTTTTATTTTACAATTTCGCACCTCACCTGAATTTGTGTTCTTGTTATTTATCTAAACATTATAAAAATGGCACAGTATGTTCCTCAGTTAGACTTGCTCAGCTTGGCTTTAATCTTTTTTTATTTTTTTTATTCAATTTCCTCTAAAAATTACATAAGGATAAAATTCTAAGTTCTGATTGCCTAGGGCCCGTCCTTAAGCTAAGTTGGTGTAGTGTAGATCCTAAACCTGTGATGAGAAATGATTTTTATAACAGGGAATGGTTTTTGACAGGTCGGCAATTTTAGTTTATTGTAACGTTTACATTTGCGCCGATCATTCCTTCTTCTAAATCTTATTATGATTTAAGAATTAATGTAATTAATTAAGCACAGAGAGCCAATATTTCTACACGGTTAAATTGCTGAAAATAGTTGTTATCAATGTCTGAATCAGTCTGTGTTGTTTATTTTAATGTATCTATTTGTGTACAAATTGTAAAATATTGTACATAAAATTTCACACGGCTGCGCCTTAAAATAATGGGTCCCCTTTTGACATAACTTGTAACGCTAGAATGTAAAATATCAAGTGGAATAAAACAGATAACTTATATATTATTTTACAGGCAAAGTCAAACGGATCCTGTTAAATACTTATTTATTTATAGCAATATTAAAATTGTTTGATGTTTGATTGACGTTAAAAAGTATGATTTTATGATAAAATGTGGAAATGTATTTTCACGGATAATAAAAATATGTATATAAAACTTACGGTATATTTAATAAAACTACTTATTAGGTCTGCTCCTTTATATTCATAGTAAAAGATGGTGCCGAGTGCAAAGTGCTATAACGCTTAGATATCTTTATTTATTACTAAAGACTAATATTTGCTAAAAAAAACTGAAAATTATTTACACATAGACATTAAACATGGTTACAGCGATTACAGGCACGCAGAACGGGGCAGAGCTATATACAACTCTATACAGCCGTTTGAGTAGGTACCTGTAATCGCCTATCATGGCCCACTATGTAGGAGAGGGGCCATATAAGAGGTATTTCTACTCGTAACATCCAAGCCGCCAATTATTTTCTCTCAAACAAGAACGCCGAAGGCGTCCTTATAGGGATGAGTCGTGTATCCCCACTAATTGTATTGACCACCCAATAATCTCTTCCATTGATGCTCTTGGTGTTGTGGTCCGGATCCTTGCATTTGGTGTATCGCGAGTTCCCACCAAAAAGCGAGTCGTACGGAGGCGGGCGGGTGTCATCTTTGAATGTTGCCTTTCTGGAGCGTTTCTTTTCTTTCGCCTCTCCAGTTGCCTTCCTGCCTTTGCGGAACTTTATGCGGATGTATCGCTTCACTATAATCTGGAAAGGGAACATTTTAAAATGTCAGTCTTATGTTTTAGCACAGGCAGGGTGCTCATCCCATACAAATTAGAATTAGTAATCCTTCGTAAAAAAGAGATGGCGTGAGGAGTAAGATTTGTACTTTAAACGCCATGGTTCCAGTACTTCTAGGTGGCGCTAATCTTAGAATAAATCCTATATATCGCAGCGCCATCTCGTGGTATTTGCTATTTTTCGATGGTGCTGCACCAAGCGAACTAAAGAAGCTTCCGTAGCATCTCAGTTTACGCCGGTGTCATATTTTGATCTAGGTGGTCTATCTGTATTAGTATAATATTATAGTATCTGTGGTTTTAGTAAGTTTAGGCCCGTACTAATGAAATCTCTCAGCTCAAGAGAGCTTCATTCTTCCTATACAACGTGTAACTTTAAGTACGCAAAACCTGAAAATAATCCATTCCATCACTATTTACATCATTATTTTTTTATTTTTATCCATAATTATTTATTGCCGTATCATTTACCGTGATCCAGCGAGATATTCAAATAAGTGTGTCGAACGAAAGCAGCGGCAGATCAATCCACAAAGCAAGCGCGCGCGCTACATTAGTTATCTCTTTCAAACTAACGATCTCGCAATGAACGTTAGAAGGGAACAAACGGCGGGTGTGAATCAGGTCTAGGTACCTATTTTGTGCCAATCGCGGGCGGTGTACTGCGGGCGGTTTTTAAGGCGGCAGAGTTAAGAGAAACTATTAGAATTGTTAGGAAAACGAAAACTGCTCATATCTTCTAGAATTTTAGTTTTTTTTTAATTTTCTTTCAACAATAATTTTCTTGTAATAAAAATCACTTGGCGTCTTTAAGGTTTTGCGTACTTAGAGTTACACGTTGTATACGATCTTTTGTTCTCTGTTAAATGTAAATGTTTTTTGGCTGATGAGTGACGTTTACAGCCAAAAGGTCGTTCGAAAGCTGTAATTCCAGTTTAAGTGTCTAACCACACTATGCCGAAAATACGCGACTGAAGTTCCGCGGCTGATTTTACGTTCCGACGTATTCGGCTGATATGACACACCATAAGTGCCGAACTTACCTAGTGTTACCTTACTTAGTTGCCGCTGAACTTACGCCCGACCGAAGTTACGCTGTACGCTATAGCGCAACGTAATTTCGGCATCATGTGTCGTCAGTAATTCAAATAGCATTGCAGGCGTAATCATGCCGAACTTCGGTCGCGTAACTACGGCATAGTGTGTTTAGATAGATAACCCAACCTCTCCAATGAACGTAGCAGCGGCGGCGGCCAGCCCGGCCCCCATGATCAGGTAGGTCATCAAGAGGTCACTATTCCTGAGTCGCCGGTCTTTGGACTGCAGGTCGAGAGGGCAGATCTTTGTGAAAGGCAGGTCCTTCTGCAGCAGGTACTTCATCAGCCCAGCTTGGATGAGGTAGGTGAGGCTGAAGGTTGGAACGATGAAAAAGAAAGGCTTGACGTATACAGCTGATTAATTCAAAATAGCGGCAAGTAATTGCTCTTTTTATCTAATCGTAAGCTTTGATCTGCGTCTCGGAAACCGGGGGTAAGTGTCTGGTTCTGAGGTAAGTGCCTTTCTCGCTTATGGTAAGGTCCGTTAGCTCATCTCTACTTTCATCTTACTGATTCAGCAAGCTTAGGCCATTGATTGTCTAGCGAGGGACAACCCTAATCGCCTAACTGCCACTGAAATTAACTGCAACTAACGGAAATTCCTCTAACGAGAGACAGCGACTTTGGGATTCAGTTAATAATTGAAACAAAAAGTAAACTTTAGAAAAAACCGACATCCACAAACCCTATTTGATTAGATTGAGTTTAATACAAACTGTAACCCCTTATCCCCCCCTCCCTTGGGGAATTAATTTTGTCAAATGCTATATCAGTGCTACCCCACGCGACTAAGGAACCCCTGTACAAAGTTTCATGGCTCTAGGTCCACCGGTTTAGGCTATGCGTTGCCTGCCCGTCAGCCACGCATTGTATTTGTACCTAGTATTGAGCAGATCTGGTGGCCATATGTGGTCTTCATCAGCAGTTCCGCATCACAATATTATGCTTACCATGTGCATTTGCACGAGTTATTATGAAAAACACAAAAATCACTATAGGTCTGCCTATAATATTTGAAGAGTTCTCTCGATTTCTCCAGGATCCCATCATCAGATCCTGACCTGATGTCAATGGGACCACCCTTGAGGTATTACCTATACGCCGAAAAAAGATTTGTTCAAATCGGTTCATAATTGGCGGAGCAATCGCGTAACAAACATAGAAAAAAAAAAAAAAAAAAACATACGGGTCGAATTGAGAACCTCCTCCTTTTTTTGAAGTCGGTTGAAAAAGAAAGATCAGTATGCGTTAAAATTTATGATATAGTATAAGCTTTGGTAAGGGTTTAACGTAGGAAAGGCCGCGTTCCTCCAAGGGTTTAACTTGATTTTGTTTCTTGGGTAACCAAGTTTAGTAGTGCTCCCTGATAAAAACATAAGATTCTACAAGTCTATTCGTGATAAGAATGCAGTGAAATTTAAATCTGTTAACACACACTCACAGGACAGGACACAACCGTCGCGTTCGAAAGTTTGCCTTCAACTTGTCACTGTGAACTTGGCTTGATAATTGGAAACGATTTGATTGGTTACGGGGCGTGGCTAGGCCGCCGGACAGTGATGACTCCACTGCATTCTTATCAAAGTTATCACATAGACTTATAAAGATACTTACATGGGATCGAACAGTGACTTCCACTTGCTATTCTTGGGGTAGGCGAATCCTCTCATCTGAGTCATGAAGGGGTTGGGTGCCACGACATACGTACACCTGTCCGCTTCGGGCACTTCTTCCCTGAACAAATCATACCACACCATATGTTATGGAATGACTACTTTAGAAGGTAGTTTCGTTAAATCTTTTTTCTGAAGGGGGTACAATTTTTCGTAATGTACAATTTTTTGTAACCTACAAAATAGTACATTTTATTTGTCCATAATATATTCGAATTTATAAAGGTACACCCGCCATTTTGACTCTCGTTTTAGAAGGTAGTTTCGTCAGGCATTGTTATAATAATTCACTAGTTACAACTAGTATTTATCATGAGTAGGTAAATTCATTTACTCTGATTTGAAAGGTTTCCTGGAGTAAATGAAGTTAAATAGTAAGAGAGTAGAGAGTTATCTTGAAGCCAAAGGAGATAATTTTGAAGAAAAGTTTACACACAGTTTGTAAGTGTCCGTCTCAGAGAATCACCTACGTACCTACTTAAATGGCTGTGTAAGATATTTATGGTTGTATTATCTGCATTTTGAGTAGCTTTTGTGTTCATTGACCGAGCGAGCGAAGCGTCTCCGTTTCAGGATTGGCCAAAAACGCTTGACGTATGTTTGTTTGTTCTCCTCAACAGGGCGCATTTCTCAACCGATTCGCGTGAAATTTCGTGGGTAGGTTGAACAATTATATAGTTTTTATTTGTCGAGTCAGTATTTGGTTTTTTTTTCAAAATGGCGGAGATACGGGGTTTTAAAAAGTAAAAAAAATCGCTACAACCCAAACGGCTCTCGTTGGATTCGTAAAGACCATGAGAGTGAAACAGACTAGATATATAATTTTAGTAAAAGTAGTAAATTTTAATAAATTTTAGTAGATAGCAAAATGTAGTTTACAAAATTATTGGTGCGGCTACTTTCATACTGCATGTAAGTGACAGGTACATTCTTAAGTTTGTATGTGTAATTGAAAGAAAATTATTTGGGTTATTTTTTTTGACCGAGCGAGCGAAGCGTCTCCTTTTCAGTACATAGAGCTAACCAAGTGCATTCATAAGTTTGTGTGTTAGCAGTTCAGCTGTCCCACCGACATACTCGCGAGGTCTACAGCTCACAGAGCCACTAGTGGTAATTAATACTGACTGTTCTTTAAGAGCAATGGAGGAGAGCATGCGGACGATCGTCAGCATTGAGGGACCGACAAAGAAGAAGAAGAAGTTCTTAAGGCTGCTTTCTCCCACCCGTTTGCCTCATTAAGGAGTGAAGTCGGAAGGTTAGGTAGAGGTATCATACTGTACAATGAGAAGGCCATCAATGGTGGAATCCTGACTCATGATGAAGAGATTTACCTTGCCTTCCGCAAATAGTCTTCGTACATGAGATGGAAGATCGCGATCTCCTCTCTCACCAGCACCGCTCCTCGGTCCACTAGAGGGAGATAGTCGACGTCTTGCTTTATCGAACGGAACTCGGCGCGCCCGTTTCTTACCATCGGGGATAGGTAGTGCAGATCTTCGTTAGGCTGAAATGGTGGGGCATTCCAGTACGAACGTACGAGCGAAGTTTGTAAGCATATGTAGGCTAGGGCTCTATCGTTGAATCCTGACTGTAGCGAGTGATTCAATAACAATTGAGAGAATTTCCAGTTCCAAGAAGCATTCGCAGCCGCAATAAGTGTATAAAATTTAGCCACTTCCTGTATTTGTCTATTAATTTCATTCATTAGTATTATCAAGAACTTAATACAACTTAGGAAAATTTCGCCAATGGCACGATTTGTGTATTTGGATAGGTTCTCTTTCGCCCAGCTAGAAAACACGATGTTACATAAATTTCATTTATAGGCTCCCTCCCTTGCAATGTTATTATCATGACAATAAATACAAAATCAATTCTAAACCCCCAATAGGCGAAGCGAAGGCAATCACTTACGTCTTCAACTATAAACTTGACGGTAGCGCCCTCCTGTGCGACCCAGCGATAGTTCTTCTTGTACAAATCCTTCGGGTACTCGATGTCCAGGGTGAATTTGGACAGCGTCAGGAAAGCGGTTAGGTTGGCGGTGTAGAAGGCGGAGAGGAGGATGATGAAGAGCCACCAGGTCGCGAAGAGGACTCGTGTCGTGTCTGGTGAAAGTGTCAGTAGATAATTTGATTGCTTATGCATAGCGTCACGCCTTTTCGCAATGGCGGTGGCAGAGGCACTTTCAGCCAGTGATTCAATACTCCATTTTGCGTGACAGGGGGCTAGCCCATCGCCGAAGCTATAGAGTAATGAAGGTTTCCTCACGATGTTTTCCATCACCGTTAGAGTGCTTTGTTACCGAATTACCTGTTAGGTCATCAAAAACAGCAACTAAACGTTTTTCGTAGTTCGCTAATGCGTTGGTTTTTGTAGTTTTTACATGTCTACCTAACACCATAAATAAAGGAGGCTTTCGCTCGCTCAACCCCTTTAGCTGTCACCTAATACCCTGACCCACCGCTTCCCCGTGATATTTGGTGAGCAAACCAGATGTTTGAGTTTTGATTAAATAATATTCCGTCAAATAAATGCTCTCACCTCTGACAGCTGTAAAAGCACAGACTTGTGATGCAAATGTGTGTATATAGTATACATTGTAAAATATCGTAAATATGCTTGTATAACTATAGTTCGAGGTTACACAGATAAAAAAGTCCAATCGATAAGTGCCCTTAATCGTTGTAAAAAGCTCATCAGCTGAAAGCACTCTCGTGCAAGTTACCGCTTTCATGTCACGTGGTCTCTTTAAATAACGGTCGTTTCGTTATCGTTAGTCAAACAAGGCGCGATGTAGGTTTTAATATGATAACGAATATCGTTAGTCAAACAAGGCGCGATGTAGGTTTTAATATGAGGTAAGGGCATGAGTTATATACTATCAGGAATCAATTAGCGAAATCCATTTTCTTTGTAGGTAATCCTATTTCTGTTTCCTCTCATTTTCGGGTCCTAGAAAATAATAACATATTTAAGTCGGTACCTACCTTTTTAGTTAGTGTGGCAGTTTACTGAATCATATTTACAGATCTTAGCTGAAGATAAACTGGCAATCGTCTAATGGTAGTGTGTTGATCATTGACATTAACACACCCCTTCGCTAGAGGACAGAAAGAGTCCTTGACTCTGACAGTGGGTACCAAGACGACAATTAATGTCTATAGCAAGGGGATGAGAACTTGATTTCCCCTAATTTTAATGTCATTTTTTTTTCCTTTTCTGCCAGTAGAATGACAATCTCTTGACTGAAGGGTAAATGAACCTTCGAAGACGCATCGAAAAATACATGAACCGTGAACCAACTAGGTTTTATTTTTCCATAACATCACGCCATTTTCCATCAACTAATGGATGATCAACCATGTGACACAAGACACCACTACCCCATAATTAACCATAAAAAACCCACAATCTTCGATATCAATACACGAGTCATTTATCAAAACACGTGTAGGGAGGAGTCGATAGGTTTGTTTGACAGAGTATAGATTTGAACTACAAGTGACACAAATTATTCCATAGCATGAACAATGAACAAAGGTCAGTAATATTTTTTCTGCTGTGCTCGAAAAAACCTTATTACCCTCCTGGCCCCCAATTCTACAAACGGATGGGATATTGCTATAGCGATGACGCAGAAACCAGTTTTGTTTAGCCGGCGGCGGGCGGCGCGGCACGTCTTGGCGACTTGGAGGAACGCGGCCTTTGCTTGGAGAAGACTTAGCTCAGCTGCTTATGCGGTCAGGCAAATCAGACACATCACAGATGTAGGAACTGCCAGATTGGTTTACTTTAGTTATTTCCATAGTCTTGCGGAATACTGCTTTGGGGGAGAGAGGCAGATATAAACACAATATTTGTCTTACAAAAAAGGGCCATTCGGGCAATCTATCAACTAGATGCTAGGCAATCACGTTACATGCATTAATTTAGTAAAAATTTAGTTAACAACTAAAGCACTAAAGACGTGTAACCAGCCATAAAGCAACGGACCTACCAGAAAGGAGGTTCAAAAACTATGTCAAAAACGGCTTATTGAAGAAGTCTTATTACAGTGAGTGTAAAAGAATATTTAGATGACAAAACTGCATGGTCTTTACCATCTCAGCGCACAGAAATCCAAAGAGGGGCGATGGATTGAGTCAGTACGTCTCTCCTTGGTGTATTTCTTTAGACTTCAGTAGAAATACATAACATTGTATTTTTAAGGCTCTGAAATTTTAAAAGAGGTACGGGGGAGTTTCTTGCCCTTCTTTGCTCCATCCCTAAGCCCACAACTTCCGAACGGGCGGTAGTTTACAAAAATATTAATATTATATTGACGTTGACTAAGTAATATGTATGATTTTATGGTCAATAAAAAAAATTGAACTTGTACTTGGCGTCTCTTCACCAAGCGCAAAACAGGTTTCTGCGCCCTCGTCGCGTCGTAGCAACTGGCCTGCCACCCGTTTGTAGAATTGGGGGCCTGATCTTGTCCTGTTGCACCTTAGGGCTTTTATTACATACGACTTATTTGTCGACCTATTGTGGCGTTACGGTTCGAGGCTTTGCCTCCCAACTCCCAAGCAAGAGGTCCCGAGTTTGATTGCCGGCTGAGGAGGACGAAGGTCCCATCCATCTGACCCTTATTGGTCTTGGATGTTGATGTGTGTGATGCCGCTGTTTCCGGCTCCCACGATACAAGGTATCCTAGAGGTGGCCAAAAGCAATGGTGTGTGTTTCGAGCGTCAATCGCCCTGCATTGTCGGGGTAACTCAGCCAGGCACTTACTGCTACTTTCCCAGATAATACCAGATAATTTCCTCAATCCAGTGATGCTTCTGATATGCCAGTATAAGGCAGCAGGCGTCCATTATACAACATTGAGATTTTTATTACCGGAATACCTTATAAGTACGCCATTTTCTGACGTTGAGAAGCTGTCTGTCTCCTTAGAGAATCGTCCCCCTATTCGTGACTGGAGCACCCAGCAACAGCAGAGCATCTTCCTCTGCCACCCCATCTGCGAAACCTCAACTTAGCAACTCACTTGCTTCCGGCGACAACGTGGTCCCTTGCTTGATGAACGCTCCGTAGACGAACCAGAAGCTTGGGGACAGGGGGATCTTGTGCTCCTCATCATGGACCAGCTTTGAGCGGAGATGGGTCAGCAGGGTGATGCAGGGTCCGTAACTCAGCACTGCGGCTAAGATGAGGTACCTGGGGTGGGAGCCAGTGAGATGTTATTGTGATAGATAAGTGTTATTGTTGAGGGGACGCTCCGTGGTCTGTTAGTTTCACGCTCGCATCTCATGCGGGAGATTCGGGTTAGAATTCGGTGCTGAGATACCAATGGGATAAGTACTTAATTTATTGTAGATACTATATAGGTACGGAAGTTCTGATGGTGATAGAAATCGTCGTGAGGAAGCCTTTATCTCCTTAGCTAGGGTGATGGGCAAGCCCCCAGGGTGATGAGCAAGCTCCCTGTCCTGCAACACGGAGCATTGAATAAACTGGCTAAAAGTTGTCAAATTGTGCCTCTGCCACCCCGAATATTAAAAGGCGCGGTGCTGTGCTGTGCTATGTTATCTAAGATACTTACCTTTATAATCTCATTTCTTGGTAAGAGCAGTCGAAGTAGCAAACTTGTTGGCAAGTCAGAATATTTGTGGACACCAAAAAATAAAAGAATAAGTAGGGATATCTTGTTAAATTTTCCCTTTTCCCCATGGTTTTGTCGTTCCAATTTTGGATTGAACTCGTACTGCGAATAACTTGACAAAACATGAACACTTACCAAACATGATATTCAAATGGCGCCAACAGCCCTGACCCGGCGGCAGATTCCGTAGGCCTCTTCAGCATCATACTCCACACCCCCTCGTCCAGGCTGGGAGAGAAGGAGACCTTCGTCTGATAGTCGTACAGGATCGGGAGTAGAGCAGCTCCGATGTCCACTTTCTGGTTTTGGGAAGATGGAAGATCTAAACGTTGCGTGGGCTTCACTAACGTTGGCTAATTTATTGTTGGGATTGGCCAACGTTGTCTAACGTTCGTTTTGGCTAACAATGGGTAAACTTTGGCCTGGTCTAACGTTGGTTAAACGTTAGGTCCGGCTAATTCTGGGAAGACGTTGGACTTGGCTAACTTTATCCAAACAATAGGCCTGGCTAACAATGGGTAAACGTAGGGCTTGACTAACGTTGGCTAAACATTGAGTTGGCTAACAATGTTTAGCAAACAATGCATGAGTTTTCGGTGGTGTGAAAATCTGCACAAATCGTCTCTCGCAGGGCGTAAGAATGGAAAATTCATAAGTATTTTGCCACCACAGTGACAGTTGTAGTAACTTACACTGCTGTTGAGAAGTCCAACCAGAGAATCCTCATCTTTATCGCCATCCCCGCCGATCTCATAGTTCTTCTCCGGCATCACCACCTCGATGGTGAAGTTGAACCTCTTCATTAGGACATCCAGCATGACAAACGCGACGCCATGGCCGTTCAAAGTGCCGTTCTCCTCCGTCACCCAGCTTAGTGGGTAGTTCTGCGGAGTGCCGAGTGAGGAAACCTTCATTACTCCATAGCGGTGGCGATGGGCTAGCCCCCAGTCACGCAAAATTAGAGGGTACTTACCTACCTAGGTATTTAAAACTCGCTTAAAGTAGGCATTGTTTGGTTGTGTGGATAAGGACCGACATACATTAGTTACATTTAGTTTTTCGGTGGAAACGGATGCCGGTATCAAGTGGATCCAAGGCGAGTTTGGTTTACTTACATCAATCAATAGTAAAGGTACTGATGGGGATGAGCATTGAGCATTGAAGTGGCAGGTATGATGTCGAAAGAAAAGGATGAAAGATTGGGTTCCCAAAACGGCAAGTGATGGCTATTTCCGATCCGTATTGAAAATAACCGGCCAAGTGCGAGTCGGACTCGCGCTCGAAGGGTTCCGTACTATTACTTACTATCTATAAAAAACCGAAAAAAAAACACGTTAGTTGTATGGGAGCCCCCTTAATATTAAATTTCTTTTGTTTTTTTTTAGTATTTGTTGTTATAGCGGCAACAGAAATACATAATTTGTGAAAATTTGAACTGCTGTCTTGCTACCACGGTTCATGAGATACAGCCTGGTGACAGACAGACAAACTAACAGACAGACAGACGGACGGACGGACAGCGAAGTTTCAGTAATAGGGTCCCGTTTGGCACCCTTCGGATACGGAACCCTAAAAAAGAGGAGATACTTACATTGTATGTCCCCACTTTGAGATGTTTACCGTTTAACTCATTCGTCAGTTGTAAGATATCATGTTGCTTTTTGCTGAGTTGCTCATCTAGAGGGAACAAATGTAAAATGATCACAGGATTCACGATCCACTTCCAAAACCATATTTAAAATGATATATTATTCTACCCTTGATAGAGCGTATAGAACTCCATTCAATGTGTTGTGTGAAATTGAGAAATTATGAATATGAACTCCATGGTAGACTGAATTTAATATCTAAAACATAACAGATATAGATCTAATTAGTTAATCACCCAAGATGGTATTGTCGTAGTAATAATCACAAAAGCTGGCGTTCCAGCATATCGAGGATAACAGCAGTTCTATTCCAGTTCCCATGACATTGTTGGGTTCTCTGGTTGGCAACTTGCTCTATACATCCGTGCGGACGGCGACGGATGCCATAGTGTCGGTAGCGGGGCCACTACTGTACTGCTGTGAGTTTGCTGTGGGTACACTGGACACTGTGTTGTGTACTGACTGACTGAATTTAACTGCACGCCCTCATGCGATCACGTGAAGCATACTGTGGATATTGCCTGCGGTTCCGAAGGCGACACGAACTATACTATAACTAAACTAATTAAAATGGTGTGTTTGAAAATGGAATCTGTGGCCACGGCGCAAGAGCTATCGGATTTGAAGGTTATCAGCTTAGTGCCTTTAGTTCCTCTAGTTTAATGGTTTTGACACCTCAAGAATAGCCCACATTATCACAGGGTGCTCATCCCATACAAATTAAAATTAGTAACCCTTCGTAAAAAAGAGATGGCGTGAGGAGTCAGATTTGTCAAATTGCAAATACCACGAGATGGCGCTAAGATATATCTTAGCGCCATCTCGTGGTATTTGCAATTTTTCGATGGTGCTGCACCAATAATGGCCTCGAACTAAAGAAGCTTCCGTATCATCTCAGTTTACGCCGGTGTTATATTTCATTCTAGGTGGTCTATCTGTATTAGTATAATATTATAGTATCTGTGATATTATAGCCCATGTATTAATAAAAAGTTACTCCGGGAGTAACTACGGGAAAAAGCTAGACAGCTGTCTTGTCTAGCATCTCCTCAGTGGGTAATTTTATAACAATTAAATTTCGATTGTTATGTGCCCATAGCCGCCATTTACACTGACGAGGGGCTAGGGGGTAAGTAGGTATATGATGAAAGCTCTCTATCAGTAGGTATGAGGTAAGAGTAGGATGTACGTAGCATGAATGTACCCGGATATTACATATTCAAATTCTTTAGCGGTACTTAACTAAGTCTATCTTACTAGTTGATACTGTTGATATCTACCATTGAATCGTTGTAGATAATGTCGTCGACGTCAACGCTGCAGTTATTCCCACTGTTATTTTCATTGTTGAAAACTTCTAATGTAGGTATAATGCAGCATGTCCATACTATTCTATCCAACCTATCACATCGGTAGTTAATGGGGTGGTGGCATGGCTATTTGTTAAATTGACATGCCCACATAAACAAACATACATAACTGATGATAAAAGTGTCGTAATGACGCCCTACGTTCTCATTTATTTACATAGTATGAAAATATACTCCGGCCGGACTTCACAAAATTTGTCCTATTTTATTCTATGAGATTTTACATTCAGACTTAATTTACAATAATTAATTATCTAAACATAGGTAAGTACATAACATAGCGAGCGTCACGCCTTTTCCCATACGCGGTGGCAGAGGCACTCTTGTGCCCACTTTTAGCCAGTTATTCAATAAATACTCCATTTTGCGTGACAGGGGGCTAATGAAGGTTTCCTCACGATGTTTTTCCATCAGCGTTAAATTGTACATCTTCGTACATTAACGTGATCAACGTCCAAACGTCCATACAAGGACTTTGGATAAATTAAAATTACTCATCTATCTCATTGATATGTTCAGCACCGGGATTCGAGCCTGCATCTCCAGGGTGAGAAGCAAGCGTGTAACCCACTAGACCACGGAACTCTTTTTAAGGCGCTATACTTAAATAATTTAGGAGTGTTTTTTTTCTGTGTACATATTTAGGAAATACTCGGCAAATCGTAATCAATTTCTGGTGCTTACCTCTATGTAATTTTACATAGGTATACCTAATAGGTGTATAATCTAGGGTTTTCATGTCGGAAAACGTGTTTAGATAAAATAACCAGCCAAGTGCGAGTAAGACTCGCGCACCAAGGGTTCCGATCACACTTGGAGAGCGTAACACATGTAATTAGGTTTCCACATAAAAAACTAAAGTGTGATGTCGTCCATGTAAACCAAATTGAATATTTTTTTAGAAAGACAGAAATTTGCAGTTTTCAGATTTTTTCCTTTACCTATTGTGCTATAAGACTATAAGACCTTGCCTCGTGCGTGTCAAAGGAGAATGTTAAAAAAAATCCCAGGCCCGGCGCAAACGAAACTTAATTCAAATAATTGGTACAATTGAGTAATAAAATAACCCATGGGAGACATGATCGAAATCGATGGCTAAGTGCAACACCTGCAACAAATACATACTCCGTGTCACGCCATTTCCCGTACGGAGGAGTGGCAGAGGCTAATCATCACCTATCATATCATGAGCCATTGTGTAGAGGGGCCATAACCTACACGTGTACGGCATGCGCCGATATTTTTTGTAAAGGCCCGTTTTTATTTTGTTAGTGTAAAGTCGGTGTAGGTAGATTGATTTTATATACTTGCGTCAAGATATTATAATATGGATATGCCATTTTATCCATAATGTCCTGGAACTACCGGAAAAAGTTCCGGGATTGGAATTATGGAATAAAATAAAATAAGAAACATACAGATAGGCTAAAAAATCGTTTATTATACAGGGTGACATTTAATTAGCTGACCATATTTTGGGGAATGATAGTACCCATCCTTATGAACAACTTTCCCAAAGAAACATATAGTCGCAAATGAAAAAAAAAAAAATTGGTTGCCTGTAAAGTCGGTATACGGGCGAAAGTTTTACGTGACAACGACTTTGAGTGGTAAAATAATTTTAATGTGAATATTCATTCGTATAGTAGGAAGAAGGATGAAATAATAGTAACAATTTAAAACATTTATTTATACAAAGAATTATATTTAAAACATTAATTTATACAAAGAATCTCGCACTGAATTTCATATTAACAAAATTTAGTGGAAGGGACGCGTGCCTTTCACTTTTTATGTCTGTCTCTCTCGCTCTTAGGCGGGCTAACCATGCCCGAGTGGAAGGGACGCGTGCCTCTCACTCGCTCTCATTGTGAGCGCATAACGTGAGCGGAGCGTAACGCAGTTTCTTGAAGTGTCACCCGGCAAACCAATTTATAAGACGTTGTCACGTCAAAAATTTCGTCCCCCAGTACCTACATAGCCCCGATCAGCTGATTTCAAGTTACTATGGGAGACCCAAATTTTTTTTCGTTTGCGACCATATGTTCCATGGGGAAAGTTGTTTATAATGATGGGTACTATCATTCCCCAAAATATGGTCAGCTAATTAAATGTCACCCTGTATTGTTCTAACAAACACCCAATGATCATACAGCGCTGGGTAGCGTAAGGACAATCCAGTCCTTGGAACAATATTGACATTAAAATTATAAAAAAAAATGACATTAAAATTATTTTGACAGTGGGTACCAAGACGTCAATGAATGTCTAATTTTTGACATTGGTACCCACTGTCAAACTAATTTTAAAGTATTTTTTTTTTACAAAAAAAATAAAAAAAATGGCTCGCGCCAACCGGCTAATCTAATAGGGTAAATAAATACCAACTTGTATATTTCTGCGTAATACCTAAACACGCACAAACCTACGTGGTTTTTTGTGGTTCTTGCAAATGAACATGTATTATTCTGGTTTATAGTAAATAAATAAAAAAAAATGCACCACCCACACTTTACAGTGTCAAAACGGCCCTAAAGGCACGTTTTCATTTTGATAAGTGTAAATTGTGAGTTTTGTGAGTGGGGCTGTGAAGTGTTAAGTGTAAATTAGAAATCAATTCTGTGTAGTGGCTCTGATTAGTAGAAACCAGTTATTGTGCGTCAAACAGTCGAATTTGCTGTCCCGACGCTGTTATGTAAACAGTTTGTGAAGGCGCTGTGCGAGGGGAGGGGGAGGAGGGGCGCGCGGGGCGTGGCTACTCTTAAAAAATAGATCACGCTTTTATTCGCCTTACTTCGCTGATTAGCAATCACTCACACTTAACAGTGGCTGTCCAGGAGCTCTATGTTTCTTCGCTCGTGTGATATATGACTTGCGCAGCGAGTGGTTCTGACCAATTTTTGCTGAGTGAATTGAATATAACGAACGAAAATCGGTAGAAAAGAGCGCTCGTTTGCAAAAGAGCGATTGAGAAATAGAGCTCTAGACGTAGACGTTGCTCGCACTTTACAGCCACACTTTAAAGCTACACTTTACACTAATCAAAATAAAAACGGGTCTTAACTTGCAACACCTTCTGTCAAATGTCAAAAAGAAAAAAAACGGTGTTTGTTGTTTATGATTATGAATGCTAAATAACCTAAAAAAGCGTAGTTTTATTATATTTACTTAATATTTAGAATTTAGAATTAGTAAATAAATCATAATGAGAGACGTATCCTTATCAAATTGTGAAAAGAGTTTTATACAAAAGTTGGTTTCCGAAGGTCATGTAAGTATTTAGAAAACTTTGTACCTTTCACACCCAATTTGCAATGAGCATGTTACATTTTTATTTTTAATTTCTGGTTAGATCAAGGGAAAGATAATACTTTTTTCACTTGATAAAATGGGTAATTGTTCCAGCGTTTGGATGGCAGAAATTACAATGAAAGTAGAAATCTCCAGATATCATTTGGCTCCGATTATGGCAGCTGCATGGTAACATTAGGTGAAACAAGGTAGGCAATCATCTTTTCAATTAAATTTTTGGATTAATGGCTTCTAATGTGGATCCCTACAGTAATTCCGCCAATATCACGTGTTAAAGGTGACAGGGGATCACTTTGTACAGTTATCGATGTATCTTCAGAGTTGTGACTTGTTTACCTATAAAAAGACCAGGATAAACATAAATTATTAGGACAACAAAAATTTAACAATATACTTATATATAAATGGTAAGTGGTTACAAAGTTATAGGTAAGGGTATTAGACACAAAAAGAAGACATACAGATATAACATAATACCTATAATAATTCAACATCTAACTACAGTTTAATTTTGTTAGAGGTTATAAATTTAGAAAGGTTGTGAATAAAGGAAGGATCAGAAAGAGTCAATAAGAATTTAAGATTGACGGGACGGGGGATCTTACTAGGGAGGATGTCATGTTAGGTACTTACAGATAAGTAGTAAGCAATATGAAGTTTGTTTGCAAAGCCAGACTCACAATCAAGCATACCTATATCCTCTGCAAATTAATCAACTAACCAATTATAGCTTTTAAAAAGCTTACATAAATACTAGACTAGAACTTATATTATAAAGTAACTATTAATTTTGACCAAATGTATTTTTAACAGAAACTATATCCTAAGCCTGAAACCCAGTAGCTTAAAAAAGCCTATTTCAATGTTCTCAATTAATACTATTCTCAACTTTCAGAGTCTTGGCCCAAGTATCATGTGAAGTGGTCCAGCCGAAACAAGTTCGGCCCAACGAAGGTATACTTTACATAAATGTTGAGATTGGCCCGATGGCTGCACCACAGTTTGAGGCAAACCGTCAGACAGACCTATCAGTATACCTGAACAGACTACTGGAGAAATGCTATAAGGACTCAAAATGTATAGACCTAGAATCATTATGTATTGTTGTGGAGGAAAAGGTAATTATTTGTTGGCTTTGCTAAACTAACTACTGTGCTGTTGATAGTAATAATTAATACAGGAATAATTTTGTTATGATATTTGTTTATTAGTATCCAACAGCATATCTTCTTCTTCGAGTGCCATCTCCTATCGGAGGTCGGCTATCATTATGGCTGTCTGTGACCGTGATGTTGCGGCTTGAAATATGTTTTCAGTGTTCAAACTGAACCATTTGATGAGGTTTTGAAGCCAGTTGGTTCTTGGTCGGCCAGGTCTTCGGCGAACGGGTATTTTTCCTTGCAGGATTAATTGGAGGAAGCATATATTTTACTTAATCTATCGCAGAGTTAATGTATTACTTAGTATTAATGCCAATTACAGGATAGCTTATATAATCTTTTTAATATATGACTGGAGCATAGTTCTAAAACCCCCCTGAAATTATAAAAGTATTTTTTTGCTCCACAAAAAGACTTAAAACCTGCTGTTTTCAAATCTTTCTCCCTCACAATTCCAGGTCTGGTCACTCAGAGTGGACCTAAAAGTGCTCTGTCATGCTGGCAACCTCATAGAATGCGCGAGTATTGCCACACTCACATCCTTGGCTCACTTCAAACGGCCTGATGTGACAAAGAGTGGTGAAAGTGTTATTATACACACAATCGCTGAAAAGGACCCGATACCTACAGTGCTGTACCATTATCCTGTTTGCTTCACATTCGCTATTTTTGGACATGAGTGAGTATTACGTGCTTTTACCTCTCTTTCTTAACTCGCCTTACCCCAAGGGAGAGAAAGAGATCAGTGATCACAGTTCCCACCTGCTCAGAAGTTTATTCCCGAGTTCCTCCTTTGAACAGTTACAAAAAGATATTCATAAACATAACATAAGAAATTCGCACTTCATGATATAATAATAAGTTTCCAAAGGTTTTAACTCTTCTACCTATAGCACGATCTAGCAAACTTGTCCTTCGATATGTATAGGCAAGTCCAGTTATGCCCGTATAACAACCTATTAAAACCACTGAATAGTTTTAATGTAAGTTAAATTTAGGCACAAAAATCCTACTGCACCTTCATCTGCTTGCACGCGAAACGAAACACGCACGACCGTTCATATTATAACCAAGGCACTGCAGTCTCGACTCTATGCTGATCCCCGCGGCAACATCGCGGAGTTGCCATGCCAATCGCGCTCGGGACCTCGGGAGGTCTGCCGGCCGTTCGTAGTTAATTATTAATTAGATACAGTGCCGGCATTAACACAACCAGCGCCCTGGGCGAGATTACTACGGCGCCCCCTTCTTCTTCTCCTTCACCCAGGGGATGATGTGCCTGCACCTGGCCCACGAGACCGGGTCCTTTGTGCATTTCCCCTGCGCATGCACTTAATTCAGTCATCCTAACTTCAGCACCAGCTGGAGTAGGAGGCCTGGATGTTCGATGTGCCGGCCGATCGTACTAAACGGCACCGGTTTAGTGGGAAAGTGAGAGATGGAACTATAGCTCTGTCTCTGTCCCTCAGTTTCGCACTTAAACCTCCAAATAGCGGAGTGACACCGCCCTAGTAAAACCCTTAATTTCTCCTTCACAGCATCCTCATCTCAGACCCAAGCCTCATCGAGGAGTCAGTCTGCACCAGCAGCACGGAAGAAGGCATCAACACCGGCGGTGGTCTTCTAGTCATCGGCATGAACCAGTACAAAGAGTTATGTCTGCTCGACCTGACCGGTGCTGCCATCTACAGTTCGAACCTGGTGCATCGAGCCACTGTCAGTGCAGCGACCAGAAGCAAGGATATTGTAGACTTGATAAAGAAGTCTATCATTACTGATGATAATTTGAGGTAAATGTCGTTGTTTTTAGGGTTCTGTACCCGAAGGTTGCCAAAAAGAACCATATTACTAAGCCTCTGATGTCCGTCTGTCCGTCAGCGGTGGGCTCCATCGCACGACACGAACCGTAATAGCTAGAAAGCCAGAAAATATAAATAACCGGCCAAGTGCGAGTCGGACTCGCGCACGAAGGGTTCCGTACCATTATCTATCCGCAAATAAATCACGTTAGTTGTATGGGAGTCCCCTTAATATTAAATTTATTTTGTTTTTTAGTATTTGTTGTTATTGCAGCAACAGAAATACATCATCTGTGAAAATTTCAACTGTCTAGCTACCACTGTTCATGAGATACAGCCTGGTGACAGACAGACAGACAAGACAGACAGACGGACAGCCAAGTCTCAGTAATAGGGTCCCGTTTGGCACCCTTCGGGTACTTTTTGTAATAAAAATAATAATGGTTGTCTGTTAAGTCGGTTTACGGACGATAATTTTACGTGATTTGATAACGACTGTGCGTCACAAGCGATGCGTCAACAGCCGAACGCTCAGGCCGATCGTGCCTCTCTATCGCTTGTTCCACGCTCTCGCTTGCACGCTCGGCTCAGGCAGAACGTGACTAAGAGCTTGCTTGCTGCTTTTTCGTGTGTGCAGCCGGCGGCGTTCATCGATTTATAAGACATTATCACGTCAAAAATATAAAAATGCAAAACGTTTTTCAGACAAAAGCGGGTCAAGATAAACTTCTCAGACATAATCACGAGTGAGCACCTCCAATCGTTGAGCCGACGCGACCTGAACATCTGTCTCAAGAACTACGATCCCAACGCCACGGAGAGCGGCGATACCGAACTTGATGATGAGATCATGTTCGCGGATGACGCTGATGTCAAGGAAGATCCTAGCAAATATGATGGTGAGTGACAAAACATATTGCTGGTAATAAAATCGGTCAAGTGTGGGTCGGAATCGCACACGAAGGGTACCGTACGGTCGTACAATATATAGAATTAAGTTCCATACAACTTTATTTCTAAATGGTCTGGAAGAGACTAGACCCCACGATACAGGGAATCCTAGTGTGGGATCTAGGGCTTAACCAAAATGTGAATCTTTTATTGGAAATAAAGAAATTCATTCATTCAATAAAACTAACAATAAAACAAAAAGAAAAGTTAAAAAGTTTATGCCCTCACGGTGATTTGGACTCACGACCTACGGATTGAGGGCCTATAACATACCGGGCTGAGCTACCACAACGATCTGGGTTGACGCGAAATATACCATCTGAAATGCGTGGGTGTATCAAAACAAGTCTCTTGTATGGGGACCCCCTTGAATTTGTAATATCTCTCGTATTTCAGTATGTGTTGTTGTTGCGGCAACAGATATACACATTCTGTGAAAATTTCAACTTTCTAGCTATTACGGTTCGTGCTGTAGGACCCACTGACGGACGGACGGACAGACAGACGGACAGCGGAGCCTTAGTAATAGGGTCCCGTTTGGCACCCTTCGGGTACGGTACCCTAAAAATTGTATTCGTCGTCTTATCAAGTAATAACTGTTTCACTCTGATTTACTTCAGTGTCTAGTATAACCATATTATAGTATCTTTGGTATAACTTAAGATTTTCATTTATTTTCAGTAATATCATCAAAGGCACGAACAGCTGAGGTCATAGCAAAGGAGGGTGCGTCAAAATGGATCGAGATATCATCAGACTCAGAGGAAGACTAATAATAAATAAGCATTTATTTTTCTTACATAAAATGTAATAAAATTTCATTTTACAATTTACTGTTAGCTATTTCATATCTCTCTTCAGTAGCAGTACCTTAAAATAAGTATTAGCATTGCATTTCCCACTTCATTAGACAATTACAATATTTTGACACTGAATTAAGTATGACTATTATCTATTACTTACTATGATGAAAATAAATAACAGTGGTGCTAATCGTAATGAAATTCATGTCTTCAATATTGCATGGAAATAGCAGTGGAGTTCTGATATGAACAAGGAATTCTTGCAGGGTTTTGATCAATCATTACATTTTGTATTTAGTACAGATCAAATGCCTAAAAAGATCTTGGAAGATGCACTCTGACATTGTCAGAATTCAAACAACCACAATGTATTTTATTATAATAAAATACATTGTTATGATTGATTGATGATGATTCCTTTTATTTAATTCATGACATCAGTAAATTAGTCAGTGGAATTGTGGATGAATATAAATACATTACTTTCAAATGGAAATTAAATTAGCACATTTACACAGATCTTTACATGATTTAAAAATAATACAGTGTAGATTAGAAATTGCATCTTCCCACATCTTAAGTTGAAAAATCTACAATCTGCAGAGAATTTAAGGTGAGCAATGACTACCTTAACCTAGAATGGAACTATGTAAAACTATATACTATATAAATTATGCACATCACATACACAAAATTAACCTATATTGAGTCTGAATTGATTCCATTTTTCTGGTCTAGCTTGTTACCCATAGTCTTCACCATGTAAATGAAATATGTCACTATCTCCTTCTCATTGACTGGCAAGGACTTGAAGTGTTTTTGGACTGTCTGTAACCAAAGATAAATTACAAGTAATTCACATGTATTGTATTCTCATCAGTATGATAGGGGTCAATAAAGAGGTAGGGAGGATTTTTGTTCAATATTATTAACATAGAAGCCAGCTGATCATTTGGATGCTAAGCATTAACAAACACAAACTGTATTTTTACAAAACAAATTAAGATGCAAGATTCAGGGATCTACTTACATCAGCTAGTTGTGCCTTATTGAGTCCCGGTCGCGTCTGCACCTTGTAATGCTTCTTATACCGCCTCAGGGCACCGACTTGCAGCTGAAACCAGTCTACGTCCGGGGTGTCCATATCAGCTTCGTTACTATCATCTTCAGAGTCCTTGGGCCTCCGCTGCTTTGTCCTTGCGCACTGAATCATTGTTTTGTGGTGGTCACAAATGTATGTGTGGCGTGCCTGAGGACAATTTATAAAGCATTCAATATGGGAGCAATAGTGTTCAAGGTAAAGTGTATTTTGGTGTGGTGATGACAGAAAGCAATGTGGATAATGACCTGCTGATCAATGTTGAGCTTGAGCCTCCTCTGAGCGACAGTCTTCTGGATGCGCTTGCTGTAGCTAGCGTTGCCTGCGGAGCGTCTGCATCTGTCGCCGTCATCCACTAGGCAACATATTTGGTCGGAGTTACCTCGAGAATCTTCTTCCCCTGTACTGAACCCGTTGTTCATTTGATACTCCCGTTGAATCATGTAAGACAAATGAGTTAAACCACCACAACAGACTGCGCTCCGCGATCACTATCAAGTCCGACGTACTCACAAAGACGCACAATTGAGGTTATAATTTACAACAACACAAAACATTTCTATGGTGGAAATCTTCGAAATTCATATCAAATTATCGTCCACGGGTTGCCCTAAGAGGAAATAATGTATTTATAACACAATCTAACCACGGAATCACTCAAAATATGCACGAAAGTCGTCACTGGCTTTTTCCCAAACACAGAACGAATTACACGAAACCGATCTAAACTATTTCTTCTATTAGTTGTAAGTACAACAACAAATAACACAGAGAATAGAAGCCCACGTATGTTGTCAGTAATCTGAATAAAAATGGAATAATCTGCCAAGAAACTTTCGCACCGATCGCCATTCGTCGTCAGTCAGTCAAAACAGCACACAGTGACAGATAACAACAGTTTTTTATTGGGCCCATTTGAGTACATATTCGTGAACAGTGTTTGTGAGTGCGTGCATAGATGCAATAGCTATGTAACTATAAACAAAAAAAATATAAAGCCGAACCGCGGTCTCTCATTGGCTAAAATTTAGCGGGAGTTTCAACTTGGACCAATCAGAAAGAATTACAATTGTCAAACGTCTGCTAATGAATTCACTTCACGACGTACGCAAAGTTCCGTAGGAAATAAGCGCTGAAATCGTGTGCTCGTTTAGAATAACATAGCGGTGAGTTTTATTCTTTTTTAGATTATCCTGCGACTAATATAACAAGTCCAATTATCATTCACAGTTATTTGATTATGATTTATCTTTTGGTATCTGTGCGATCCCCTGTGTGATATTTTTAGTTTTACATTCTAATTTTGTAAGCAAATGGCTGCCCAAGTAAAATGACACTCACTATACTATAGGTACCTATGAATGTAAGTACTAATATGCTATTGCTTACTATTGGAAATCTCTTTGCAATGTAAACATTTGTTAGTTTTGCCATCTATGTCGTGTGTTTTACTGTACCTACCTACTGAGACAAACATTTTGTTTTGTAAGTTTAAGTGCATTACCTATTCAGACTATTGCGAGCTAAAGAAATTACCTATTATTTTTAGTTTTAATGTAAGGTTGTGTTACAGCTTCTTAAAATTAGGTAGTTCCCATTTCCTAAACCTCAAAATGTAGTCATTCTTAAATGTTTAAAGTAAACAGGTGCCAGAGTCGTACAGATTTTATTTACTTTTTTTGTTTTGATTTTGAAGATAATTATGGCAATAAAAAATAAGTACCTATACCAAAATGTTTAATTATGTTATGCTTTAGGATAATAATTACTATTACTAATGGGTAAAAAAATACTTGAATTTAACTGGTATAAGTAAGTACTATGCCTAAGTCATGGACCTATAAAATCATTTTTTTATAGGTCCATGGCCGAAGTACTCAAAACTTTATTTTTAAATAATGATTTATCAATGTCAGTATAATTTTCAAGTCAAACCTAACATCACCTTCACTTCTGTTGTTCTACCTGTACCTAGTTAGTAGTGTAGACTAGTGTCTAAAGTAGAGTCTCAGTAGGTAAGTAGGGTTGGATTATATTTTTTTACCGTAATTAATAATGATTTCCTGGGTTTTTGTCAGTGAAGCCATTGAATTCATGAGCTAAAGTGAGATAGATGTATAATTAGAAAATGTTACCTAGTATTTTCTTATAAATATGATTTAGTTAAGTAATAGTGGTCTACAAACTACAATCATTAGTTTACAATTATTACAAAAGTCATTAATATTAAGTTCATAAAATTAACACATATTTTGGGCCAGCTATTCGCTGCATAGTTTTCACCTAAATACCTATATAGGGCTCCTATGTCAAGAATGTGTCGACAGGACTGTTTTTTATTGATATAAGCTCCTTTATTACTATTTAATAGTGACTGATTGAAATTATACTTTTAGCCAAACCGGCTGATAAAAAACTTTTTAAACTCGTAAAAAATTTAGGCAAGTCCAGATTCTCTATTTACAGATTTACTCTCAGATGAGTCTCATAGGAATTTCTTGGACAACGTAATTAATTATAAGTTCTCTTTTTAGGCGAAACCGAAACCGAACATTCGCATTATCAAGTTTTATGTCAGTAATTTTACTCTAAAATAATAATGATGATTGTAAGTAGGTATATTATTATAAAAAAAAAAAACTTTTTTTGTTTGTTTTTTATTTAATTATTTTCAATATGCCATACCTTCTAGGTTTTTGATAAAGTGTTTGCCCAAAAAATATGAAATGCATATGAAATTGTTATTTGTTCTAATTTGACGTTTATTTTTTCAGACGATAGTGAATGTTAATAGAATTTTGTATTATCCGGTTAGGTCCCAATATGTTTTCTTTTTTAAATATATATAACTAATTAATATAATATGTGATACTGATATGATAAGATAAGATATGAGATCCTGTACAGTACACGCTGAACAAAGAATATTATGAATCGTAGGCAGTGCTTTACGAGACGCATACTACTGAGATATAATTGTAGATATAGCTATATCGTAATCGTCTTATTGACCGGTTGCTGGACTTGCTTGTTGCCGCTTCGGGCATATTCGGCTTCCATTCGTGAATTCTCGATCGTTTCCGTGACTGCCGCTGCGCGTTGAGGGCGCTGAGGTGCACTTGTTTAGCGTCTCATTGTGCGACGTTGCCAACTGTATTGACTTAAGTACAGCCCAAGACAAAACGTACGCGCGTGGTAGAAGAATTTAAAGCCGGCAGCTTTTTAAATAAGAAGCACGCGTGGACTTCATTGTTTGCTTTTTCTTCTTTCGTCAAACATTTCAAGAATGTTGTGTGTGAAGAAATCATAATCCTGTGTTGTAAAATATTTCATGCACACAAAGTGCTACAGTGTTTTTAGTGATTACTGAAATAAAACATATTGATTACATATTATCTGTGCTGGAAACAGAGAAAAAGTGCACAGAAATGTTCACAAATACAACAAGAACATAAGCAATATTCTGAAGTAGCTGAGTAACATAAAGAAACTGGTCGGCCGTAAGCGGTGATTGTAACATGGGGGATCGGGGCGCGACGGGGGGCGCTTGGGGTGCGCGCGACGAAGCCTCATGGTGGCCCGGAGGCGCAGGTGAAATACAGAATCAACAACAAATAAATGAAGATATTGCACGAAGTACTGCAGCCAATACCCAACAACTTTATACATATAAAATGACTGGCGGTTTTTCTAATGATTCTGGTGGAGATAACTCAACTCCTTCGTATGGTGGCTATCGAGTTATGTCAAATTCAAATACAAGGGAAGAATCGCCACAACAACAATGGTGGTACGGTTCAGGATCAGTTGATTCACAGCAACAAAATTCATCACCTACGGTATGCCATACACTAATTAATACTGAATATTTAAGAGCATAAATATTATAAATAGGTATCTATGTATCTATGTACCTAAACATGAAAGATTTAATAAGTATATTTACCTATATTATTATATTATTAATATGCTTATTAATATACTTATTATTATAATTATTATAATAAAGTGCAAGTTCAATAAGTAACTTGAATATTTGAATCTGTAATAATCAAAAATATCCTATTGTTAAATGATATTCACAATCTTTTTTATCATTCATTCGTTATTTTACAAGTCTTAATATTTTTAGGAATAATTTATTATAGATAGGTATATCGCACCGACTAGATGTAATGTGTGATGGATGAATGATAATTTTAGAATGCAAATCCAATAAGATATTATTATTTTTAGAGAGGTAGTAACTAGTTTTCTTAGTAAACTCGTTTCTTTTACGAATGGCCATCGAACGAATAAGGACCTATATTACATATCTGCTTGAAAAACTGTTAACTGTTATGTGTGGTATTGATAAAAATACTTTCCCGACCAAAAGGTTTAGTTGAGTTTTAGATGACACTTTTAGAAATTCCATGTCAAAGTTGGTACATGAAATTGACATGGAATTTCTCTTTAGGTCTTTTGGTTCTTTTTATGTCTTGAAATAACTACCTTACATACCTACGCTACCGTTGTTGTTAAACGCTTATTAATTTTTAGAAGACACGTACATTTATTACGTTTGCTGTTTTTTTCTCACATGCAAAAATACTTGGAGGAGTTATATTTCGAGTGAGATGATAAATATTTTGTGGTGACTGTATTTAATGTAGATATTTGGCCAATAATTGTCAGGATTAATTACAATAACCAAGCATTTACAAACAATGTGAAAGCAAAACATGATAAATAAAAATATGATACTATTCTAGTGGCTAGTGAGCGTAACTGGATGCATTTATTTACATACATGATTTTATTATTTCCGCCTCACATTCCCTACATTCCCTATAAGTTCTTCGGATAAACAAGTGGAAGTTTCGTAAAAACAAAGGAACCGACTGTATTTTCTTTGAATACTACATATAAACTTATGAATGCACCTGGTTACTTATATGGAATATAAATGTAGCCACCCCAGTAACTCTCTGTTACACTATCACACAAATCCGACATTTAAAAAAAATACTGAATCGCAATGAATAAAGGTAAAAAACATTTTTAAACAAAGCTTTTATTTAAATGCCCTAAAAAAGAAAATGAAACATCAACTCAAGCAAATAACATAATTTTATTACATTACACAATTTATACGTTATAAAATCTTGTTGCGAGATTTACTTGTGTAGAATTAATTAGGTTAGAGGCACCTATTTACACAAACTAGTAGATAAATAAATCCCACAACAAGCTTTTATATCGTATAAATTTTGCAATGTAATAAAATTACGCATTTGATGAATTTATATTTTATTTTCTTCTTTTTGGGGTATTTATATAAAAATATTATAAGATTAAAGTAATTGCCAAGACAAATTAAATAAGCAAACACGATAGGATTGCAGAGTTAATTACCGATCAAGAAAGAGGTTTTGCAGCTGTCATTAGAGTCCGTGAAAGTTCGCGTTTTCGAAGCCGGGCAATGAAAACTAGAAACCGTTCCATTTTAAAATTTATTACACATTTTGATTTGAGTTCCCATGGCCACCTACCGGCTCCAGTATCAGATCAGCTTCATGTCATAAAAAAAGTACTAGGATCAAATTACTTATCAAAACAAATCAAATGAGCCCAAACACGATAGGATTGCGTCGTTTGCTAACAGGGTTCCCATGGCCACCTTGTAGCTCCAGCATCAGATCAGCGCACCATGTCAAAAAAACATTCTACGACCAAAGTATTTGTCAAGATGAATAAAACGTGCCGAAACATGAAGGGGTTGTGATATTTTTTGACAGAGTTCCCATGGCCACCTTCCGTTTTCGACATCAGATCAGCTCTAAATCAAATAAATAATTGCATTGTCAACCAACTTACATACGTTTGCAAAATTTCAGCTCTATCAGATAACGGGAAGTGGGTCATTCAAATCGATAGATTTGAAGCGAACATACATACTAACATATATACATACATACATACATACATACATACATACAATGCAAGTTAAATAAAATCTTTTAAAAAAAGAATATCAATTCTGGTACCTGCTCACAGAATTACACGAGAATCAAGTTATGAAATGCGACTTGGAGAGGAGAACAGCCCAGCCCGACATTACGACATATCGGGAATAATCGGTACAGATGAACAGACAGACATACGAAAGAACCTGAAACGGAGGCACTAGATAATCTTCGGCTCACTTCGTCGAATTAAATTATGAGATCTTAAAAATATAAATCAGCAATTAACACAACAATCATGCAAATAGCCTTTGAAAAAAAATCATGAACATGAACTATAAAATATAAACTGCAAATAAAAAATACCAGTATTAGACATAGCGAAACATGGGTTCCTTCTTGATTATGCAATGGAATTATAGAACCCTAAGTGCATGATTTTTTGTTTTCTCTAAAAATTAAAAGTTGGTCACTTGAAAGACCTAATCCACAGATAATATCTTTTTGTTTTCCCTAAAAGCGTATTTCCGTTTTCGCCGGATCTATAATTTTATTTTTCCCGCGTTAGTAGGCGTTTGCGTTAGTTTTTAGATACCTACGTATTTTCTGTTTTCGGTGTTGTTTTTATTGTACATTGTTTTTGTTGCTGACATCAAAACTATGATACTTTAAACCACCTAGTGGTTTTATTCTTAGTAGGTACTTATTTAATTATACATTGGTTTGGTTGGTACAGTGAACCTGGGTTGGTGCTTATTATATTATATATAAATTCATTTTCTTTGGTCGCATCGCACCATGGACTCCTTGGCAGCGTTGCCAGAATTTTACTTACTTACTTCTGTAAAATTTTACGTTACTTTTGTTTGACCCTCTCATGGGAGAAATCTGGATATTACACTACCTACATTTAATATACCATTTAGTAGTAATTCATCAAAGTGATTTGGCAGGTTCAAATGTCACTTAGCGAAATAATGTTGCTCGCTTCTGAATCCTAGTCATTTATTTCATTCATTTAATCGATTCAAAAATACACATGACTAGGATTCAGAAGCGAGCAACATTATTTCGCTAAGTGACATTTCGACCTGCCAAATAACGTAAGTATGTAATTTTTATAATTTTATTTAATATGAATGAACCTATGGCCTCAGACCAAGAGTTATTATTTTATGCCTATGGCAGTATTTATTAGAGGTACTCTACTAACATTCGCATCTTCCACCCTAACCCTAAGTAGTGTTCTCAAAACCTTTCTCCTTTTGTTGTAGCAACATAGCCCTGACCCAGAGCAGGGAAGCCAGTCGAACGGCTCGCAGCAGAACCACTTGCAGCAACTGCAGCACCAGGCGCAACAGGAAGTGTTGCAGCAGGCCTTGCAGCAAAACCAGCAGCAGTCGCTGCAGCAGATGCTACAGCAGCAGCAGTCGCAGCAGTCACAGACCTTGCAGCAGAGCATACAGCAGACGCTGCAAGTGAGCCAGGCGCAGGCGCAGGCTCTAGTGCAGGCACAGCAAGCGTTGCAGCAGCAGGTGGCTCAGTCGCTGCAGCATCAGCAACAGACCCTGAATGATCACATCCAGGCTGTGCAGCAACAGCAGATCCAGGCTGCTTTGCAGCGCCAGACCGCTACATTGCAGGTATGTTTTCAGATGTGTTTTTGATATCACGGTTGCATAATTTGGTTGGAGTGTAGATAAGGGGGTGCCAAGGAAAAAAAACCTAGAAAATTTCTTCCGCCCCCTTATGTACACCCCGACCCATATTTTCTATATATCATAGATTAAGGTACCTAGACACTCAGTAGTAGGAGGCTGGATCGACATATTGATAGTAGATTACCAATACCTGCCCCCCTAGACAAAGTTAAATGCTAAGGGTAGCTCGCTAGCTGCTTCGCTAAGGTGACGTCACATAGCGATTCCAAATGTCAAATTGCATACATAAAAAGTTATCATTTCGTTTCGCTATCCTTAGCGTTTAACATTGTCTACAGGCACTGTAAAAGTAAGATTGATATTTCTATAACCTTCTGGTATCTTTACCCCATCTTTAATCACTTCAACAAAACTAGCATCCTGTTCTTGTCTCCAACCGCACCCTCACAATCACTACCAAGTCCGCCTCTCCCCAGGAGCTGCAGCAGCAGGCTCAGCAGCAGGCACTAATAGCCCAGACGACCACCAACCGAGCCGGCAGGATGCCCCGCGCCAAGATCCCCAACAAACCGCGCGGCCGTATGACGGCCTACGCCTTCTTTGTACAGACCTGCCGAGAGGAGCACAAGAAGAAACACCCCGATGAAAATGTTATTTTTGCTGCGTTTAGCAAGAAGTGTGCTGAGCGGTGGAATGTAAGTTTTTAACTTTCTTCTTTGTCAGGGGGTTTAAATTTATGAGGCCTGAATCTCAACCATCCTAACTCCTGCACCAGCTGGAGTAGGAGGCCTGGGTGTTTTTAACTTTACTATCACTTTATTGTAGCTGTTAATAGGAGTTCTTAGATTTTGCTGCCAGCGAGGCAGTATGACGATGACGCGCCCGCTCCGTTGCCTCTCCGCGCCGGTTACGACGCCGCTAAGCCTCACTCTCACCACCCTGCACCGATTTGTGTCATAATGCTCGTTAATAAGTCCCTTAATAAATCGGATGGAGCGGGCGCGGCTCGGCGTCGGAGCGGGCGCGGCTCGGCGTCGGAGCGGGCGCGGGGCGGGTGCGATGAAAACTATCCGATGTAATAAGAGACTTATTAATTATTGAGCAATAAGACACAAATCGGTGCGAGGCGGTGAGAGCGCGGCTTAGCGGGTGCGGGGCGGGCGCGGAGCGGCGACAGAGCGGGCGCGTCATCGTCTGTCCACGCCGTAAGTTTTATAGGTATTCCATGCACTGCCCATTGGTGCCTGATGTCAAGTTTCGCCACGTCGAATATCCCCTGTATGTCTATTCTACTATCGAGCAAACTGTATCTCTACTCTACTTTTCCGAAGTTGACAAGGCACCAAATCCTCCGAAAAACTAAAGAATTTCTTAAAAAAATATATACTGCCTGTATAGCTGTACAGCTGTTCTTGTACAGCTGTGAATTAGCTGATCCACTGACAGCTGACAGTCCAAAATTTACTGGGAAGTGAAAAATAAAGCTGCTCTGATCAAATCGGTTTCATCATGAAAGTTGCTTAGAATGATGTCCCTAACAAAGTGGTTTCTCATTTTGCGTTAATTCATTTACACCTTGCATATGCTTGGCGCATGATGACGTTAAATGTTGTTATGCTGCCTGTATAGCTGTAAAGTTGTTGTACCCTAGCAACCAGCTCCACAACCATAACACCAATCCCCAGATGATGTCGGAGAAGGAGAAGGCTCGCTTCCACGAGATGGCTGAGGTGGACAAGAAGCGCTATGACCTGGAGATGCAGAGCTACATCCCGCCCAAGGACGCGGTGAAGGTCGGCCGCGGACGCAAGAGACACACTGTGAAGGACCCTAATGCGCCCAAGCGCTCGCTGTGAGTCTACGGTCATATCGCCGAACAATGCTTTTCCTTACATAACATAAGATTTGCATACAGAGTCAGGGCCGGAGTGGCGTACAGGAATGGCAGATAGCTATGATCACAGATGCGGCGCAAACTGAGATGTTACGGAAGCTTCTTTAGTCCGCGCTTGGTGCAGCGCGGCACCATCGAAAAATTGCAAATACCATGAGATGGCGCTGAGATATATAGGATTTATTCTAAGATTAGCGCCACATAGATGTATGTTAACTGAAACCATGGCGTTTAAAGTACAAATCTTACTCCTCACTCACGCCATCTCTTTTTTACGAAGGGTTACTAATTCTAATTTGTATGGGATGAGCAGTGAGCACCCTGTGACGCGAGTCACGGCCCTGTACCACACCTCGGACACTGCATAGAACGCTCGTAAAATAATCACTTGTTACTACTACATAGCCAAATGACGTTTGTACACGTGCAAATGTGTGCTTACGAGTTTACATTACACTCGTCCGTTTGTGAATGTGTGCGTTCAGCGCCTGTACAAAGAGCCTGTGGTTCGCCCTCCGGCGCCAGGGGTGGGGTGCGGTATCTGAAGCAGCGCGGCTAAGGGAGTGACCGTTCTGTACTTGGTACTATTATCTCTTCTGTGCCTGTACACACACAATCTCCCATTGGGTGGGAAGATTGACGTTTTCCACTATGTTAGAAAGTTTCCTGCAAGAATCATAGATATAATACAGACACTACAATAGTTCTGGTCCCACACTAGGATACCCTGTGACTTGGGGACCAGAAACAGCGCCACCACCCACACACATGTAATATCAAGCTAGTATTCGAACCATGCAGGGAACAAGCTTGTGGCCAAGGTAATCCAATAAATCTAGGAACAAGTCTTAAGTTGAAGCATTATGTACAAAATGGCTTAACATTCTCAGAATTGTATATTTCCAGCAAATATATTTTATAAAGTCAATTTTGTGCAAAAAAGACAGCTTTTGTTAGCACTTTTACATGACGTCATTCTGTTGTTATTTCATAGAACTCAGGAACAAAAGTTCCGTTTTGACAGTTCATAAAAAGTATCTATTTTGACTTGACAGGCCACAAGCGTGAGAGATTGCGATTCTGACACATGTATGTATATTATGTCCCTGTCTGTCCCGCGCTGTCTACATGTGTCAGAGGATCGCATTCTCGTCCAGCGTCCAGAAAACACCAGGGGCCTGATGCTGCTCTGAGAAACGCACTTATATTGGATCGCTATCGCATCGTAAACACCCAAAATGGCGTCATCGTATACGCTTTGCTTGCAATCTATTTACGATCTATTTGCGATTCTTTAAGAGCATACCAAATGACGCCATTTTTGGTGTTTACGATGCGATTGCGATCCAATATAAGTGCGTTTCTCAGAGCAGCATCGGGCCCCAGATCTTTCGTTCTGTTTTTTCATAAGTTCTGAACTTTATCTCGATGTGGGTTGGGTAGGTTAAGCAATAACAGTTTGCTCGCTCCACAGTTCAGCGTTCTTCTGGTTCTGCAACGACGAGCGCTCGAAGGTCAAAGCCGTGAACCCGGAGTATACGATGGGCGACATCGCCAAGGAGCTGGGCCGCCGCTGGGCCGCCACGGAGCCCGGGGTCAAGGGCAAGTATGAGCAGCTCAGCGAGCAAGACAAGGCGCGGTATGACAGGGTGAGTTCACGCAGACAATACGCTTTTAGCAAGACAAAGCGCGGTATGACAGGGTGTGTTCACGCAGACAATAAGCTACAGTACGCGACTAACAATACAAGGCGCGGGATGACAGAGTGAGTTCACGCAGACAATACGCTACTAACAATATATGGCGCGCGGTATGACAGGGTGTGTTCACGCAGACAATACGCTACTAACAATATATGGCGCGCGGTATGACAGGGTGAGTTCACGCAGACAATACGCTACAGTATGCTACTAACAATACAAGGCGCTCGGTATGACAGGGTGAGTTCACGGAGACAATACGCTACTAACAATATATGGCGCGCGGTATGACAGGGTGGTTCACGCAGACAATATGCTACAGTATGCTACTAACAATACAAGGAGCTCTGTATGACAGGGTGAGTTCACGGAGACAATACGCTACAGTCTTGTCTATGCTACCAAACGAATAGACCGATTTCAAAACACTTACGTGCGATTGGTTATTATTGAGGTTGCCCTAAACGAAAATATCATGGAGACCCCACAGACCTCTTCACTCTAACTGACAAAGCAGCTGCATGGCTGCAGACATTAAGATTATTTATATAGAACGACTCGACTTCTGCCATGCGATAAATAAATAAAATTGAGCATGTTCTTAGATTATACCTACTTGGCCACACTAACCTCAACAATCGGGCGGTTTCATTACAGGAGATGTCAGCGTACAAGAGCGGTGTACAGCTAAGCCTTGCTGCACCGTCGCAACCGGAGGAAGTGGCGGACTTTGAAGAAGAGGAATACAACTGAACCGCCTACAATGTACACCACTAGACTACCGTCAAGAAGCCACCAGGTAGCCGCAAGCGACCGATTCTAGCTTACATTTTAACCTTAAGTAATACTGTCCTTTTTTTGGGAGGAACAGTCTGTCATAAGACTGTAGATAAGTGCAAACCAGCATCAAGACTTATGTTTGTATTTTTGACACATTTGGACTTCAAATTCGCTCTTATCTAGCTTGACTCTCTATACTAGGGGAGAAAATGCCATTGATTGATAGTTCAGATTAACACTAGCTAGGTTAGGTATACAGGGTGTAACAGAAAGGGGTGTACAAGCCAAAAGAGGGTTGTTAGGGTGTGGACGCCTGGTTCCACGTGTGTAGGGCTGATGAGCTGAATGAGATGAGGAAACAGGAGGTGGAATTGAAGGTTAAGAATGTCGGAGACATGGGTACCTGGTGTCTTCTTGGGCGGCGCTCCTGCGTGACAATCGTCGTCGGCTGTTGCTGGTAAGGGGTAAGACCCTCGCTTGGGTCCTGGCTTTGTGGCGATGAGCAGGAAATATGGGCTGAATGAGCGGATATGAAGCGTTCACTATCACTCGCGAACGCGACGGGGGCTAGCTAGCTGCCTTTGTACCGAATAAATGTGTGACAAATGAGCTGATGGGGCTTCGGAGCTGATGGAAGACACGTGTGTCACATAGCGTGTGCGATGGGCGGGAACTCAAGAGCCGACGCGCGCGTGTTTGCTCTAATCGAGTCTCCGACAAATGTGTGGTTAGATGACGTAGCGCACGCATCTCTCATGGTTCGGAGATGCTCGGCTACTTTCGGATAAGCTCGGCATCTGAATGTGTCGTCACGTCACTAGATGGCGTGAACATAGGGACATCATTCTGAACAACTGTCACTATGAGACCGACTTGATCAGAGCAACTTTATTTTTATTAACTCAGTACATTTCGGGCCTAGCGAGCGCTCAGCTGATCTGTATGGTGAAGTGAAAAATAAAGTTGCTCTGATCAAGTCGGTCCCACAGCGAAAGTTGTTCAGAATGATGTCCCTAACAATCCTCTTTCGGCTTGTGAACCCCTTTATGTTACACCCTGTACTAGGATGTCCTGTGTCTGAAAAACTTGTAGATCTGCAGATTGGAGTGTGTCAAGAATACAATACAAGTAAGAAGTCAAGCAATTTACAATTATAAAGTGCCCTCATTTTTATAAAACAATCCGTAACACAAACCGATAAGCAATATTTAACGTGAAATAATAATAGTTTTACTACTTCTTCACGCCTCTACGGAGAAGCATCGACAACAGAATACACGCAATTTCATGTGAAATTAGATGGACACGGTTTTAGATACGACATGGTATCGAGACGCCGGAGTTTTGATTGTAGAACACGTGGAAACGTCTTTAAATTGACAAGAAAAGAAGAAATTGGTATTATCATGATGATTACTAACACCCGTGTCACCATAAGGAAACTAATTTTGTAATAGTATATCAGTTATTTTTGTAATACAACCTTCAGTCTTGTAAGTGCTTCTTGTGGGCTAGTGTGGCAGTGTTGTAAACATTTTTCCTGCTAGGCGGTACGTTGCTGGCGGTATTACGATTAGCCTCAGTTTACGCGACAAAGTCTATTTTCGTCTGAAATGAGGGCTATATTTTAGTTACAATAATAATAATTTTGGCGTTCATTTAGATAAATCCGTTGCTTGTGACTACTTTGTTATTCAATTTTTTTTATTGCTACTTGGTTGAGTTTCAAGTCGTTTGCAATACAATATATACTTGTTGCAAGAGTATTATTCTCGTAATCTCAAAGCGATATGGGGCTAAGAAGCTCGACGGCAGCTTGTACTCAGATATGAGAAAAGACAGTGGGCCTTCGTATGAGAAACTTTTTTCGTCCACCCGAAAGATCCTGGATTTTAATAAGTGGCTGAATCTTCATTCCGCTAATGGACAAAGTATCTCTTGTGAAATTTCTAGAAAGCGAGATTGAGAACAGGTTCTCCAACTTGATTGTTTTGATTTGATTTGAATAGATTGGTTTAGATCCTGCGGCTGAGAGCTGTTGTTGTTAGATAATAAAAATTATTTGATATTTTTGTTTGTTATTTTATATGTTTATCAATAAGTGATTCTATTTTTTATCGTTAGCGCTAATTAGGCTTCATTTTGTTTTTGGAGGCACAAAGGTGTCCTGTGTGTAACAAGCAATTTAGTTTATGGTCAAACTCGATGATGTGGCCTTATATCGCGTCATGTAAACTGCAATAGGCACTGTATATTCTCAGGAACAAAATGTAGCTGTAAGTTTATAAAAGTATTTCCAGATTAGAAATGTTTAGAGTTAAAATACCTAGAGACGCATGCGCGTTGCAGCCGACAGACGGCTGTTGACCGAGAACTATGTAAATAGTTTAATTATACCTTATTGATTGCCTCTGTGTGCCATCGAGCCTTCCATCGGACACCGCGTGACATCTATTTCTATGGCACAGGAAACGAACTTAGACTTCACTTGCATTCTGATTCAAGCTCTTGATTTTATGATGCATAGTTTTAAAATCTCGAAAGTACTTAACGAGTGAGAGGTCTGTCTCGAATATCTCAGTTGGTTGTTTCGACAACATTTAGTTTTATATTGAACTACCCTCCCAATGCAGCTGTGAACTGTTAAGCTTATGTTACCCACCCAGTAATAGTAAACCAATATTGTTGTCTCCAACTTTCTTTTATGTTTACGAAATATAGGCGTTACAGGTGATCCGAATATTTCGCAAACTTAATTTAAAACTGACAAGTACATTTAATGAATTGACCGAGGTCTACTTTTAAGTGATTACTGATTAATTACCTATGTGCGTGTAAGGAACAATATTGTTTTGAATTGTGATATAATTCGTGTCTCTAGTTCATTGTACAAAACAATATAGTTAAAATTTTACGCAATACACACTTTTATTTATAAATCCATGTCCTAAAAGCCAATGAGTAATCTTGTAGGGAGAAAATTTACTTTTTTTTCGCGCGGCCATTAACCAAACCTGGCTTTTCTAGTGCAGAGTAGTGTAACGAATAAAACTTAGTATGACATGTATACCTCTACACTCAGTCCGGACTGAGCTACAGAGCTCAAAGTTTGTAACATTTATACAGGACCTAGGGGCAAGTTAAGTGTGCAAACGTAATTAAAATCATAGCGTAATTATGGCTCAGCTTGGCTCGGTGATCCGGATCGATAGTTAAGGTTAAGCAACACCAAGGTGTGGTCGCTTTTTGGATGGGTCAAGTAAACGCTTCTGTTCTTCGAATGTCATGTTAAATCGTCGGTCCCTGCTGTGTGGCCTCCGAAGTACAGAAACAACCATCTATCACTTGAAATAATAGTGTATAAAATAATAGTCATACTTTTGAATATTAAGAATTTATCTCCTGCAACAGTCTGTTGTCCTGGTACCTTCTAGTCTTATCTCACCGGTTATGCAAAGGAACTTCTTTCACGGGACTACTGGGAATAAAGGATGGCTCTAGTGATTCATTAGAAGTGCCTGGGGGATGAGTTAAGATTATAAAATAAATAAAAGGTCAGTTGAAATATTATTTATTTTATAAAAATAAACGTTTTGACGACAAATAGTTTAGGTATAATAATCGGGGTACTTGTGAATTTATCAACTCCCGCCAAATCATGATGTTTCAAGACATAGTAAAAAATTCCGATTTTTACAAAAGTTACTTCTTTATCTTAAAACATTAACAACATTACATTTTCACATCTAACTCTAATAACGTTCGATCACTTTTCATTTATTCTTTTTAATGTAACATTAATGTACTTATCTATTTTAAGAAAATAACCTCATCTTAGTCGTTAGACAAAGTTACAGTTTTACAGGTGTTGTCACTTCTGCAGTGCTTTTGGTACAAAGGTGTTTGAACCAAGCATTTAAACATAAATAAGTACAAACTATACATAAGTATTTTATTACATATGTAGTTCGGAATAGCATTGGCGTGGCATATTCTAAAACGTTACGCTTTGCGCCTACTTCGAAGCATGGGTTGTCGTGACATTCCGTTCCTTGAGACTTTCAATTACACAATGCAATGTTCTGCTAAGCATGTTTCCTAAAACAATGAGATTCAGGGTGCATTAATAAATTCAAGTTCATTGCATTGTGTTGTGCAGGCAACATTGCGAGTCGCAGAAGTAAGTGATGATCAATGTATCTGAACGAAACTATTACTCTTTACATAATTATAAGTTACACATTTTTACAGAAATATCCATATACCAGGCTAAAGCAAAGCTCGATTCCAACTTTCTCTACTTAATTACACAATGTGTTGTACGTAAACATATACTCTATATCACGAAAGGCTGCAATGCAAACTACATACGAGATCAATGCTAATAAATTAATTACATGACATTTTGGCGAACTCCTTCCTATAATTCTCCAGCTTCAGTTTTGGATTCAAACATAACGCTTCAAGTGTAGGGCGCCCACGTCATGACGTTTCCTTTTAGGCCACACTCTGAAGTCTGGAATACATTCACCATTGGACACCCCCGTGTTACCCTGATTATAATAAAAACTTAGGCATTTATTGGTTGGCCGGTGGGTCTTGCGCTGCGATGTCCAGTGCCGATTTGGTGCTTAGATCCCGATCGCACGGATTCACATCTCAACTCGACCAAATCGGCCTAGATGCAGCATAGTGCGTATACACGTAGAACGCTGGCTACCAGCGCCGACTGCCAGCGCTTATCGGCGCCGCCCGCCGCCGCCGGTCCGCACAGCTAGTCGGCGCAGGTAGTGCTTTGTGCCGAACCAGGAGGGCAATTCTGGCGCTAGCGAGATCATGTCCATGGTCGAAATATCGATTTTGAGGTACCGAAATCTCTATCAAAAACAAGAAAAAGCTACGACTAGCCTTTCAACCAACCGTGATATCACGACCCATTTTCGATCGAAATAAATGAATCGAGATCGTTTTTGATGGATTTAGGCGGTATCAAAACCGATACCTCGACTGGGGAGATGATCTCGATAGCGCGAGAATCGGGGCCAGCGCCGACCAGCGCCGATAATTTGCGACCAGCGCCGATACGCGCCGACCGAGGCCGAGATGCGCTGGTAGGCTATTTTATATCATGCGTGCTACGCAGAGAGAGTGCGTCAGTCTGCTTCTGCCTGCTTTCTTTATGCAGCTGTTGCCGGCGCCGCCGACCGCGCTGGCAGTCGGCGCTGGTAGCCAGCGTTCTACCTGAATACGCCTTTACGCCGTAGTCGTCAATCGCTATGAGTCATCCGTCTCATGCGGGTCTGGCGGTTGCTGAGGGATGTAGTTCCATCTCGCTTTAACTTCGGTGGTGGCTGTGGGCGTTGGCTGTGGTTTGGGCGTGGCGCTGGGCGGTGCGACGGCGGCCGCCCGCCTGGCTCGGACCACCGCTAGATGCCGCTGTATGTAGTTCTCATGCGGGGCGAGGGCAGCGGCGCGCGTCAGACACTCCTCTGCCACGGCCAGCTTGCCACGCTCGACTGCCACCACGCACAGGTTGTGGAGGGCTTGCACGTTGTCCGCTTCTAGTTCGAGGATGCGGCGGTAGCACTGGAAAACAGACACGGACACATACATTTCTATGTTTTTGAACTTATTGATACAATTATGGTGGATGGAAGCTTAAACTGACGAGGTGGTAGGTCATCGTCGATCAATACAATCGTGTTAAGACGGCGCCTAAGGCAAAAACAGTATTTAGTAAAACGCAAATCGGTCGGAATGAGTATTTTTGCTGTACTTATGTTTTTTCACTAGCTTGTTTATCACGAGTGTCAGCGTGACTTTGCTTTCCCATAAACGTTATTTTATTAATTTTGCTCGATAGAAAAGTCTCCTGAAGTTGCCAGAAAATCTGTCTGTCACAATGTTTTATTTTACAATTTCGCACCGCATTTGAATTTGTGTTTTTGTTATTTATCTAATCATTATAAAAATGGCACAGTATGTTCCTCAGGACTTGCTTAGCTCCGCTTTAAACTTTTTTTATTTTATTTAATTTCCTCTAAAAATAAGTTAAGGATGAAATTCTACGTACTGATTGCCTAAGGCCCGCCCTTAAGTAGTTTGATTACATTACATTATTATTACATTATACTTTATTGCACAAACAACAGAATACAGAAATTTAATAATGGAAAAAACATGCACAAAGGCGAGCTAATCTCTAATGAGAGAGCTCTTCCAGCAAACCCGGGATGGACAGGAATCAATGCTGGATCGCGATCTTGTCTAAACCCCAGAAACATTCTGCTCAATGGAATAATCTCAGGTTCCAAGTAGGGAGAATGGGACCAGTGCCTGTAGACAATGTTAAACGCTAATGCTAGCGAAACGAAACGATAACTTTTATGTATGCGATTTGACATTTGGAATCGCTACGTGACGGCACCTTAGCGAAGCCAAATGTCAAATCGGATAGGTACATACAAAGTTATCGTTTCGTTTCGCTAGTGTTAGTAGTGTTAGCGTTTAACTTTGTCTAGGGGGGCAGAATTGCAACTGACAAAAGGTGAATAACAAAGACAAGAAAATCTAAAACTAAAGGCAATACACTCACACTCTCAGCGGCATCCAGGTCTTTGACCGAGTTGATGTAGATATCTCCGAGCAGCACGAGAGCCTTCACATGGTCGGGGTGGTGTCTGACCAGCTGCTTGAGGAAGGGCGCAGCCTCCAGGGGTCGGCGGCGGTCGGCTAGCAGCAGCGCCAAGTTGAATAGAGCCGACCTGGGGGCGATGGAGAGAACTTTGGTGGTCTTTTCTCTAGGTTTGCGTCACGCTTTTTCCCATACGTGGCAGCTGAGGCTCAAGTATGCCTACTTTAAGCCAGTTCTTTAATACTGCAATGCTTAGGTATAGTAGGAACGCGGTAGCTTGGCAATAGAGAGCATTGATCTTTACTACCACTAACAGTGAGTACAGACTCGTAATTTGGATAGCGATGTATCGCTTTTCTAAGTAAAGGTATGCGACGACGTTATTATCGCTAGAGTATCGGAGTACAACTCAAGTTCACTCAAAGGTCATAAGGTCAGTACAGTGGTAGTAAAGATCAACGCTCTCTATTGCCAAGTTTCAGCGTTCCTACTATAGATAGGTACGTGATACTTAGTGCAAGTTGAGTTGAGAGACTTTTCTCCCTGACATGATTATCTAAAAGGTATTAAGCACTGGCGTTCAATAGATGCGTGAGTAAAACGAATGAAATAAGTTGATGGGTGTTAATGTCGAGCAATATAAAAGTTATCGAATATCTAGACAGAAAAGTAAATAACCAAAGAAAGTTTTTTTTAAGATTCGCCGAAACGGACGAAACTTTTGTAACCATAAAAACTTTGTGAACTTATCGTTATTCTTCGACATTTCAAGTTTTATTTCTCTCGCTCCCTCGACGCTTGTTTCTTTTGTTTATAACGCAGCTGAGGTCTGGCTAAATTAAATGGATATCAACCCTAAATGTCGGTTTTTACAGTTTTCCCGGGGGAGTAATGTAATGAAAACGAAGTAAGTTGGCAGGGATAGAAGTTTGATTTTAAGATTCTTGTTCATTCATAATGCCTTAGTGCACAGAATTACAGTAATAGTACTGCATATTCCTAGAGTTCCTTTTAGGGTTGCGTTCCGTAACAAACTTATTTTCTTGTACAGACGAAATTTTCACTTCTCTATACAAATCAGCTGGCTGCCCGGACCAAAACGTATGGAGCAATGATAAATAAAGTCGTTCTGATAAAATCGGTCTTACTTATATTGAAAGTTGCTCAGAATGGTCTCCCTAACAACCCTCTAAGATATGACTACACTCTTCTGTTACATCCTGTATATGAGCAAATCTAAGGCTTCAAATATAAATGTACGGTCGCCTGCGCCTAAAAGTATACAAGCAGGATATGCGGGATTCACTTTATAATATGACCGCCCGTATACTTTTAGACGCAGGTGACCGTACATGGAAGGGTACATAAATATCTGATCAGATTCATCAATTAAACATGGGAATCTGCTCTGATTTTTATGTACCATTCCATGTATACTATTTAAATTTGAAGCCTTGGTTTTGCTCATATAATAACAAACTCGACTGTACAATGGCGCGGAACCCTACACGTGGGACTCTAACCTGCATGACCGTTTACAATAGAAAGTGAGTGAGTGTTACCTCCAAGGCTCCAACTCGCATGACCGTTTATTTAATGGTGCTCCTAAACGGGCCAGGTTTTGCTGCAATATGTAGCCGGCAACTATTGGTGTCCCTCTCTTACTCACATGTTAGAAAAAGACACCAAAGTTGCCAGCCACATATTGCAGTGAAAATATAGCCCGTTTAGGCGCACCTTAAGAAAGTGAGTGTTACCTGAAGTCTGGCTTCAAGTGGACGGCAGCGCGGAACCATCTCTCTGCACAGTCCGCGTCTCCCTCATCCATGCACACCATGCCGAGGTTGAAATGCACGCGCTCGTTCGTGGCTGGGAACAAGACACAACACATAACATAACGTCACGCCTGACCTATACGGGGTGGCAGAGGAACAACTGTGCCCACTTTTAGCCATTGATTCGATACTCCATTTTGCGTGACAGTAAACCGCTGTGAAGTAATGAAAGTTTCCTCACGTTTTCCACCACCCCATTAGAACGTGTGTCGTGTGGGACTCTTTAAATTGACCTGTAGGCCTAGAAAAAGTTAATAACGCTACGAAACGAAACTAACACTCAAAATGTATGCGATTTGACATTTGGTGACGCTAGCGTAGCGCGACTAATTGTCAAATCGCATACACCATTCTTAGCGTTTCGTGCGACCGATAATAGCGTTTTGCATCTTGTCTCGGGGGGCTGCTATCCTATTAGACCACGTCTGTCCACCCGCCGAACGAACACCGGCATTGAGCTTACATTATCATCATAGCTTTGGCTTGGTTTTCCAACGATTTTTAGGCACGCTGTTTTTAGGTAGGCGGCTAGCTCTCCAAACTAGGTCCGTTCTAGGTCTAACCAAGACTAGGTTAGAGGTCTCTTATATCTTGACAGGTCATTTATGCAGGGTTTGCCCTGCTTAAACATGCATGGTTGATCTGCTTTACACTCACCATCCTTATCCAACAACTTTAGAAGCCGCTGTCTCGCGATATGCCTCAGGTCAGTCGCACCTAACTCTTGCAACAAAATGGCGGAGTTTAGCAGGGCCTGTTCATGTTCCGGCTCCAACTCCAACGCTTTGTCCAGGTAGGCAAGAGCTTGGGACGCTTTGCCCTGCTCTAGTAGTACTACTCCAAGCTGCAAACATGAAGTGGTATTTAAGAAATTGTCCTGTGAAGTTATGACCACACCTGTTAACTTGTTAAAGCAAGGTTAACTTACGTTGTAGTAGATGTCTGGGTTCCCACTATCGTAAAGGAGTGCTCTTTCATAAACCTCCTGGGCTTCTTTTGTCCTGTTTAGTTTTATTAAAATATCGCCCCTATTTATGTAGGCTTGAGTGTAATCAGCTCTCATGCTGATCGCTTGGCGATACAGCATGTCTGCCTCTTCTAATCTGGTGGCGTTTTTGGATATTAAATTGGCTAGATTGAGGAAAACATTGAGATGGTTGGGAGCTATCCTCGCTTGGTACGATTCGCCAGGTTTCGCTTTGGGTAAGAGTGATTTGGCATTCACGTAAGCGTCTTCGGCCTCCTGGTACCTCCCGAGGTGGTTGTACGTTCGTCCGACGTTGATATGGGCTCCGACATCGTCAGGCTGGACTCCCACGGCTGTGTTAAAGAAATCTAAAGCTTCGGCGTATCGCCCATCGGCTTCTAAGGCATGTCCTACATTATTGTACAGTTTTGCATTGTTTCGGTAGACCTGGAAGAAGAAGCATGTATCAAACCCGTTACATTTATTTAAGTAGGTACCTACATAGTATTATCCAAAGGAGTCTTAACTAACCTTGAGTCCCGAAGCGAAAATAGAATACTCAGTCTTCCAATCCCAGTTCCTCATGTAAGTTTTGGCGCTGAATGCCAGTAGCAGGAATATCAGGGCAGCAGCAGCAAGCTTCGCTCGCTTCTTCGCCGCCAACCGCCACCCGTGGGCGACGAGCAGACACCAGCCCATGGAGGGCATGTACAGCACCCTCTCCGCTACCACGAACCCCACGGGGAAGAAAAGATTTGATGCTGGCAGGAATGGTAGGACTAGGAGCGCTAAGCCCTGAAAATAAGAAAAGAAACATGGTTACATACACACAGTAGGTACTTAATATAGTAGATTGTACAAATAAGTAAATAAAACGCACCATTTTACCTGAGACGTCGCAGGCGAGGGTGGATAGGATAGTCAAGTCGAGGGTAAAATGGGTTTTATGTAGGTACGAGTTATACTTTTGTACGAGTTACACTCTGATTTTCACTTCGATTGTGAGGAAATTAAACAGCAATATTTCAAAAACAGTTGCAAAATGCAACGCAAAGAAAAAATAAGGACTTCCCGCCAATACACTTTTTGAAGTAAAACTTCTTGGGGCACGGGGGTAAAATTTATTTAACCTCTCAACTGTGGGTTATTCATATATTTGCTTTTCAATTGATACTAGCCGGGTGCTATCACGAGTGGCTAAGAAATGTAACGGAAATTGGAATCGGTGACGTCAGGGTCGGCTGAAGACTTTTAAAACCGCAACTATTTTCAATACGGTTTTTAACTAATCAGATAAGATAATAATACATTCGTACAATAAAGAATGTTAATTAGTGAGAAAAAAACCTGATGAAACGTTAACAAATAAAAATTATTTTAAGCATTCTTCCACGAGTTCTTGATTTCCGGTATGGCCAAAACCAGTGACGTGACCAAAAACTACTTCGTTCAACCTCTTTGTTGGAACCGGAACTTATGTTTGACAGCTGTGCGATGCGATCCATACAGTTTGTAAGAAAAGAGTTTCATCAATGTCACACGGGTCGATATGGATTTCTAAAATGATGAACGAATCGTTTTGTGGCCGGTAACTATGGAATAGGTACCTAAAACGCGCTGCGTAGTCGCGCGCGCAACGGGCAGCTAGTAATCGCATAAAGTCACTTAGAATCATCCAAATGTGATATTTAGTTTTCAAGCAAATTCCGATGTGATGGATGGCTGCATTAAGATTTCTTGAAAACAATAATTAGGTACCTAGAACTGTTCTAAAGCCACTTTTTTAGGGTACCGTACCCGAAGGGTGCCAAACGGGACCCTATTACTGAGACTTCGCTGTCCGTCTGTCCGTCCGTCCGTCCGTCCGTCCGTCCTGTCTGTCACCGGGTCCGTCTGCACGAACCGTAATAGCTAGAAAGCTGAAATTTTCACAGAATGTGTATATCTGTTGCCGCACCAACCACAAATACTGAAATACGAGAGATATTGCAAATTAAAGGGGGCCCCGATACAAGAGACGTGTTTAGATATACTTACGCATTTCAAAATGGAGATCTTGACTGAAACTGTTTATTTATTGTCATAGCAACCATATCATAGACACATACTACACATTTAAATATGATATGCATATTTCGCGTCAACCCACATGGTTGTGGTTAGCCGGTGCGGTATGATGTAGACTCTCAATCCGGAGGTCGTCGGTTCAAATCTCGTGAAGGCATAAACTTTTTAAATTTTCTTTTTGTTTATTTTTTTATTCTTTTGAGTGCTTTTGATTTGTAGTACGATGCTACGGTACCCTTCGTGTGCGATACCGACCCGCACTTAACCGATTTTTTATTATATAGTGCAGTTCAAGTCACAAATTAGCAGTTTAGCTACTAAGTACGTGTTATACGGTTATACCTACCTATTTAATGTTTATCTGTAGTAAACGGCCAAAGCGAGGTCTACAGCTTACAGAGCCATAAGTTTAATGGCTTATTGTTTCGCTTATTTGTTTGTATGTAATTTTTGTAATACATATTTTAAAGTTGAATTGTTGTTATAACTGTTGAAATTATACGATTTTGATTATAATAAGCTTTTGTTATTTTAAAGTTAATGCTTCATGCCAGTCAATAATGTTGAAGTAAAATATCAAAATCGAGGTATGTCGTATGGCGGACTAAGGAAATGTCAAGAATAAAATTAAATAAGAGTTACGTCTTCGCTTCGCGATGAAGTAACCCTAAAAAATCCTAGCAAAGTAGGTACGTATAGGTTAGCGGGGGTAGCATAAGGCACGCCAGTCACCCCAGCCACGCATTTTGTCACAATTTAATGTCATATCATAATGAATGCGCTCTATTTTATGGAGAAACATCATTGAGACGCGAAAGGAGTTGGCAATTTGGCAAAATGACTGCCCCAGACATGTACAAAGACTTCTCAACAGCCAATTAATAGCATTTAAATATTCTCTCATAAATTACTGCGTCTTTAGTTAGTTTGTAGAACTTGAAGGAAATGATTAAATAATTAAGAGTTGTCACTTCATACTCTATGATTCCGCCATTGATTAGTGACTTTTGCCATCGTTAAAAATAACATGCAACATAATTGCCAACTAGCAAAACTGTTGAAAACAGGAGGTTTCCAGAGGAGTGGCTAGATGGCGTTATGTTGCATGTTATTGCAAAATGGTGCTTATTTCTAGCGACGGCAAAGGTCACGGAATCATATTTGAATCACGGAGTATTGAGTAACAACTCTTATTTACCTATATTTTTTTTTTCTTCAAGTTCTACAAACTAAATACAGACGCAGTAAATTAAATTTATGAATGAATATTTAAATGCTATTGGCTGTTGAGAAGTCTTTGTACATGTCTGGGGCAGTCGTCCATATATTGATTTAGCCATCTTCTTTGTCATTTATCTGCGCGACTGAGGTGAGTGGCAAGCCTTATGGTAGCCCCGCAGGTACACATTAACTTGGAATAGTTGAAAATACGTACTCGATCAATTAAATAAAGGGACTGGGCACAGAGACAAGCAAAGCAATGCATACATTTGAGCGAGACGGCTTAAAGACGTGACGTCAGATGGTATATAATCTGAGCGAGATGCAAATAGTAGTGACACTATTGAATGAGTTAAGTATATCACCACGAGCGCGACAAATTGTAGATAAGGAATGGTGGGAAATAAATGACATGACGTATTAAAAGTAAGTACAAGTATAAAATAATTTCAAATAATCGGACGTCTGAAACATAAAAGTAACTTGAAGCAGAGATTGGATCTCAAAATTGGAAATTTAAATCTCTTTTAGTATAGGTAGGTATAGGTGTATAGTATAGGTACCACTTAATGATCTAGCTACAGAAGTTTTACTTCTAACACGTGTACGGTGTTACACGCGTATTTTTTTTATACGTGTCAGTGGCACTTAGCATAGGTGTGTGTGGCTGTTTACCTGACAACCTTTTTCATAGTCTGAGATTTAGACGAAGATTTTACTTTATGCACGAGTGCATAAAATGTGATTTTATGCAGCCTTTACCCAACAAAAGGCACTTTACGAGCATGAGAAGTAAAAATATTTTTGTATCTGAACAAAAATAGACGACCTTATGCCCGAACAGTCAGGAGACACTTAGCTCTTTTTCTTTGCGGTCGCGGTCTAGTGATTATTTCGGAGGCCTCGGTCGAGGCCTTGCCCCAAGTAGCCTGGATACAGCGATACCTACAACCTAGGTGGCCTTGAGAGGAAAGAAAGTGTCCCCTTAAGATAGAAATTGTTGTTTTAATTTTCCGTCTTTTATGTATTTGTAATAAGACAATTAAGACTTCAACGTGTCACTTACCATAGATAAAGCAGAAGACCTGGTTCTCAACGCATGGACTCCCGCCGCGACCAGTATGCAGGCCAGGGTCAGGGTAGCCAAGTTCCTGGGGTCTCTCGCTGACCGGACCAGCGCGACTGTGCCCATGGTCCAGTCACAGCAGAGAGCCTCGGGAAGGGTCAGCAGCCAGGCGTTCAGGGCTGGCAGGTAGGCGAAGGTCAGGTGTCTGAAATGAGGTGGAGATTTATTCTGCTTTCTGGTTTGCACCTCTTTTGTGAACACGTGAAGATCTGGCTAGCTTGACGTTTTACTTCTGAGTCACAAAAGGGTGAGACAGATCGGAAATAGCATGTGCTACGGCCCTAGAAGTCGCAATATGCGGCGTTTCGTGAACAAAAGATGTCCTTTGGCGCCATCTGGATTTGTGTTGCAGGGGCAAGAGGGAGGGGTAAAGTTTGGACTCCACTTCTTAAATCCATTCTTTGGACCTACAGATCAATCCTGCCAAAGGAAATCTTTTGTTCACGTAACGCCGCATGATTAGACGTAGAATGGCCGCTAAAAGTAAACTTATGGGGGATGTAGATCGAATGGAAAAGTCGACCGATGGGCAAATCGGACGACGATGATGGCGAAAGTGCACCGATCGTACCGAAGGGCAGATACCGATGCTGGGACCGATTCCCTCATTACATATTTTCAGTGAGTAAGTATTATTAGCCCATTAAAATGTCCCCACTGGCCTCTGTGTGCCACTGCACAGGCCTTTACCCGGATACGACTAAGGTACAAAACCTTTCTACAGGTACCAAGCAAATCAAGCCCATCCTACTGTAACTGTTAACATGTAGACTACTGCGTGTTTTCTGTTATTACATATTTGGTTTGTCAATCAAAACATGCAGTAGTGCCCTAAAATATCACATATGCTGCCATTGTTTAATGTCACGACTTTATAGACAACATGTAGTTACCTCGCAGGCGGCAGCGCAGCCCCGGCCGGGTTGTCAAACCTCGTAAACACCGGCAGCTGAGCGCCCATGACATGTAGCCTGGCCGCCAGCAGCGCCAGCGTGGCACAGCACACGGCCGTCACGCGGCGGGCCGCCTCGCCGCAAGCGCAGCCCCAACCGGCGCCTTTGCCCCACGCCTCCAGCCACGACCAGCGACTGCCGCCGGCAGCGCTGCGGCGCTGTGGGAAAAGAGGGCAATTAGTCAGATAAAAACCTTGTTATGAAACTTCACACGCCTCAGCGTCATCATTTTCCCTTACTCTAAATTTTTTGGCTTTAAATGCATCTGCCGCTCTAGGCACCAGCCTACTTAGCCTATTGGTAAATCCATGGCTAAGGATATGACTGCATACATAAGCCTTCAGCCTATAATGCTCCAGGTCAGCACATGAGATATCACTCTGAAAACATCATGAGTTTAAAAAAGTAAAAAAAATGTAAAAATACGTTTATTTCCAAAAACAAGTCCTTAGCAGAAGGGTTTCCCTGTCTCCCAAATTAGGGTAACCTGTGTCTTGGGAGACAGTTTCACTAATTAATTTAAGATTAGACCATACTTTTGTAGAAGCGATAGATGTAGTCAGGGTCGTAGCAAGTGGAGGTCTAATGACCACCTGGCGGCCAGGGGCCACCTAGCGATTGTTATGCTTTGATTTGACCTAAGTAAGAACCCCTTAAAAAGACGTCAGTCTCTGGAACAATCGCTAGACAGCTAAGAAAAAGCTTTGTGTCCCCAAACTGTTGGTGAAATCGCGCATAAGTCTCTGCCTACCTCTCTGCCGGAAAAAGGCGCGAGCATATGTATGTATGTAAACCAACCTTCTGCGCCACAAAGAGCTCGTACACCACACATACGCCGGTCACCGTGATGCCTTGTTCCTTACACAGCATGGCCACAGCCACGCAAGCCGTGCACGCGCCCACGTACCGCCAGTCTGGAAACAAGAGCTCTTTGGTTTTATGATGCCCTGGTACCGGAATAATGCTATGATGATTCGGTCGAATTACGATAAGCTCGCCTTTGGACATGGTCAATCTACGTAATTGGGTTGTTTCCAGTGTGATCAAATAAATCTAGAAACAAGTCTGAAGTTGAAGCATGTATGTATATGTGTATTATAAATTTGCTGTATTTCTGTTTTGTGTACTATCGTGCTAAAATTTCAGTCTGCTTCATTTGGACAGCACAGCCTTTACATGGTACTATCACACATTTTATTGACGTCTGCATATTATCGTTATCCTAGTTAGCCTAAATAGGTGCCTATGCTCACTTTGTAAACTTCAGAACATAAGAATATCCGTGGAACTGTTGAAGGCGCCTTGTATTGATTGAATTTAGCTGTTAGCTACATATTTAGATAGTACACCCCCTAATGGATTCCCATTAGGGTGTAGAAAATAAATACGTAGAAGCCATTCTGTTTTTATACGTATTTCTACAGAATTCCTGACAGAAAATCATAAATCTCTTCACTTATCAAAATGTTTCTTTAACTTACCTTGTAAGGCTACAAAAACGTTTGTCCCTGCTTCTTAAAAATACACAGACAGTACGCCAGAAAACCATTTCTATCCACACTCTCTCTCTCTCAGACACAAAAGATCCCTTATTTTTCTCGCAACGTAATTCAGTTTCTCACTTGAAGAAGTACCTGCAGGCTAGATTTATTGATTAGCCTTTCATAAAAATACTAAGAGGACATGAAAGTGGCGGTAATGACCTGTGTAGCGTCGTCGGCTGGCTGCCCGGGCGTAACATAGCAGCGCGCCGAGGAAAAATACCGAAGAAAGCATCTCAGCGCGGCCCACCACTCCTGTTACCTGCAAATCGGAGAAAACTTTTATAACAATTTTTCCTAACTCAATTGACTTGATTGACTCTTCTCGAGATTTGAACGGTGTTGTATGTTATCGAGTACTTATCAAGAGGATAAATAAATCAAAATAGTTATCGTGTAATTGTAATGGATGGATGGATCTTTGCCTCTATGTTTGATTTGTAAACATGTTTGTCGTGTCGATACTATGCAGTAATTTTCTTAGAAAAAGATGTTTGGGGCGTGTGTTTTCCTTTCAATCTAATGTGTCTACCTACATACTCTACTTCATCAATGTTGCAATCTTATACTTGTTTATTGACTGCCGACCTTTAAAGAGCACGTCTTCAGTAGATTTTCAGGACATTAAATCGTTAGCGCTATAAAGGCTGCCTCGTTGATTGCAAAGATAAAACGTTATTTTCACAACATCTCGTTGTAAAAACATGGCATTTCTCTCAAGTTCCCAGCATGTATTCTTAATCAACACTATCGTTCATTTGGAGTCAATTCATGTCGATATTTTTAAATTGTACAGACTACTAAATTAATAACACAAAATCGATCGACTCTACTGATGAATCCAATGCACAAATTATGTTTTACTTATGAAAACTAGAATAAGTGTAACTAGAATAACTAGAAACAAAGCTATTAAATTTAAAAAGTCCAACACAGAATAGACGGTACACTGTTGGAGTCTAGCAAGAAATAAAAATCGAGGTCGATTGTGTTCTCGTAGCTATAACATGTCGATGAAAGCCAAGCTGAAGACCAAGACTGGTTTTTAATTGGATAGACTTCAGTAAACTTTAAAGTCCATCAACTTTAGTACGGTCGGGACATAAAATGGCTGCAAAGTGTTTGAAAATCGCGTGTGTAAGGCCAATAAAGTGCACCCCTGCCCCCGTTTCTGAAAGATAAACTGCTTCGGGCAGTTAAAGATTTTAACAAGCACAAATCCAATGACAACAAGCTTAACACTCAACATCTCAACTTCTCAGGTCCAAAGAAAGGAGTATTCATTTCTGAGACACTCACGTCCCGAGCTCAGCAACTTTTCTATATAGCTCGAGAATTTGCAAAGGAGTACAATTATGATTACTGTTGGACATCACGAGGGTTGATTTATCTTCGTAAAGCCGAAAATGTGCCATACGTTCGGGTTTTATGTGAAAGCGACATTGAAAAACTCAGAGTAGGCAAATGACTATCTTGTTATATTTTGATTCAGCTTATAACCAATATTACTGATCATTTTAGCGTGTTAAATGACATAGTCTCTTTTTATATAATTATTTTAATTGTACCCAAACCTACACTTAACTCAAACACACAGTTCATAACTAACACATCAACTAAAACAACACACTCATACACGACATCTTCATTCATAAACAAGCAGTCATCCTTAATTGTTAAAATACTAATAATGAAGCCACTTCTGGGACAAATATCTCAACTTATTAAAATCTTATAACATAAACATGAATAATATTATCAAAGACATGGATCGTATGTCAATCTGTCAATCAATTCTTACTGAAACCTCAAACTGTCACAAATATGTTCCCTCAACAAATAATTATCTTAAAATAATCACACAGAATATTCGAAGCATTAGCTGTAATTTGCCAGGTTTTCTGGTCCTCCTTCACGAACTGAAAGTAGACTGTGATATCCTAATTCTCACAGAATGTTGGCTCTCTTGTACCCCTGTTCTCCCCACAATCGACGGATATAATCAGATTTCAAATAAAACATTTTCTAACCAAAATGATGGCGTAGTAGTCTATTACAAAGAAAATTTAAGTCTAACGATTGAAGAACCGCAATTCGTTGATGGAAGTTGTCTGATTATCAAACATGGAAACGATACAGCTATATTGGGCATCTATAGATCTCCTTCCTTCGAAAATACCAATAATTTTATAGATTCACTGAATAAACAATTACTGAACCTTTCTACTTACCAAAATATAATTTTAATTGGGGACTGCAATATAGATTTAAACCCTGACCACCTTAATTCAGACGCCGACCAATACTTAACAGCATTGGCGTATCACGGGCTATTTCCTGGACATACATTCATAACTAGGGACAAGAGTGGGACATGTTTAGACCACTTAATTCTAAAGACAAAAAATGAAGCAATCACACTGGTTATGCATTCTACATTGACTGATCACAAGGCCGTCCTGTTCTGTCTAAAGCTCAAACATAGTAAATTACATACAGCAACAACTTATACTACTTTAGACCGCGAGGGCATAACACAGGATATTAATGAACTAGATTTTGGCAATATTTATGAACAACATGATCCAAATATAGCTACGAATATCTTTGTAGAGTCTGTCCAAACCGTTATAAATAAAAACACAAAAATACGTAGGATCCCAAGCAATAAACGCACTATAAAACCTTGGATGACGCCCGGTTTGCTTCGATGTATAAGAAATAGGGATAATCTCCATCGCAAAATGACAAAAAACCCGGACAACGAAACAAACAAGCTGACGTATACACGGTATAGAAAATTCTGTAATAACTTAATAAAAAAACTAAAAAGAAACTTTGACAAATCACAACTAAATCAAGCAGGAAATGACAGTAGACAACTCTGGAAAGCTATTAAAAAGATTACCTCGACCACTAAAAAGAAAGACCAACCTCGTGAACTTCTTGCTACTCAAATTTCACCTAAAGTTTCGATTGAAAATGTTAACAATTACTTTGTGAATGTGGGAAAAAATCTGGCAGAAGCCATTAAAACTAAAAATATTTGCTTAAATAATCAGCCTCAAACAAATACTAATAGACTGGAATCGTTTTCTTTGATAGGAACGGATTCTGAAGAAATCAATAGTCTCATCATGAAATTAAAAAATGACTGTTCAATTGGCTGGGATAACATCTCCAATAGGATCCTTAAAGAATTTAAAACTAAATTTGTGCCAGTCCTTACATTTATCTTTAATTTGTGCCTTGAAAAGGGAATTTTCCCGGACGCTCTCAAACAATCAGTTGTTATCCCTATTCACAAGGGGGGCGATAGGGACCGTGTCGATTGCTATAGGCCTATTTCGATACTTCCATCTCTCTCTAAAATCCTAGAACGCATCATAAACTCACGACTGACTCAGTTCTTAGAAAAATACTCGATTTTATCGAACAATCAGTTCGGTTTTCGCGCTGGCAGATCCACATCTGATGCAGTTCATGAGCTCACTAGCTATGTTGCTGAAAACCTTGATAATGGAAGGAGGTGTCTGGGTATTTTTCTTGATCTGGCCAAGGCATTCGACACGGTCTCGGTTCACCTTCTTATATCGAAACTAGAAAAAATAGGTATCAGAGGCATACAGCTGGAACTTTTTAGGAGCTACTTAAGCAATAGGCTGCAATGTGTAAAAATAGGTGAATACACAAGTTGCACTCAACCAGTCTACTGGGGTGTCCCTCAGGGCAGCATACTTGGACCTACTCTATTCACAATCTACATAAATGAGCTCTGTTGTCTTGAGCTGCCCCAGTGCAAAATTGTAGCATATGCCGATGATACCGCATTACTTTTTTCGGGATCATGCTGGGAAGAGGTAAATTCCGGTGCACAGGCTGGTTTCAATGTAGTCGTAGATTGGCTCCAACATAATATTTTAACCTTGAATACTGCAAAAACCAAATATATTACCTTCTCCATTAATAAATCAACCCAACCATCAAAGGATTTCAGCTTAGTTGCTCATGTGTGTGCTGATTCTGGTGCTGGTTTCTGCAGTTGTGGGCCCTTAGAACGGACATCCTCAATAAGATATCTCGGTATCATGCTGGACAGTAACCTAAATTTCCAAAACCACATACAAATGCTCAGCTCAAAGGTTAGGAAACTGATATATATCTTTAAGGGACTTAGACATGTAGCTGAGCCGCTTCTGATGAAAAGGATTTATGTGGCTTTATGTGAATCACTCTTGCGATACTGCATCTCTAGTTGGGGAGGTACACATAAGAGTACACTTTTACAACTTGAGCGAGCTCAAAGAGCGGTTTTAAAGGTGTGTACATTTAAACCATATTGTTTCCCTACTACAGAATTGTACAGTTTCTGTGATGTTCTTTCGGTAAGACAGCTTTTTATACATAGCATTGTTCTAAAACAACACAAAAACAATTCCTTACATCAACATCAAAATAACTCCATAACTAAAAGAAGAAGAGATAAAGTATTTCGCCCTGTATTAGTACGAACCAAATTTATGCAGCGATTTTTTAAATTTCTAGGTCCCTATCTTTATAATAATCTGAGTAAGCACATTGAAATTTGGTCTAATAACACATTTCATAATAATAAAAACATACGTCTTTGGTTGCGCACACAAACATATGATGACTGCGAAAAACTTATTAATGTCTAACAAATGCCTTTTTCATATTTTATATTGTAAATAATAGTCATGTTAACACTAACAGGCACTACACACCACATTTTCTTCCAATCACACACTCACCACACTCCCCATCTTCTCTCCCACTAACATAATTCACCTACACTACACACAAAACTATTAACAGCCACCCTCAACCTAATTTTTCCTGTAAAATGTGTTTGCATAGCTTTTCTTTTCATTCTCATATTTTTACATGTCAGCAGAAATATTTTTATTTTTTATTTTAAATGTAAAATTGTTTATACACTATGTAGTATATTAATCTGAGCCATTTATTCTAGTGGGAAGTAGCAGCAACTTATCCTAAAACACAGGGTTCGCCCTTTTTTAGGGAGTAGCGATACATCCCTTGTTTACTATGCTAAACAAGTTTATAATGTACATATTTTTCTGAAAATAAACGATTATGATTATGATTATGATTATGGTTTCATGGATGTGCTGTATTTCAAAGGGTTATTATCTGCTTAACACTATCACTGTGAGCGCTATACCTGAGCCTTATACATTTTGATGCTGAAATAGAGCAATTTTGTTTTGTGCTAAGTATTTTTAATTATGAATCTAAGAACACTTATGGCCGATTTCACCAACAATCCCTATCTTTGGGGGACAATTTATTTCCTTTTAGGGGCCACCTAACCGGTTGTTTCGCTTTGACCTAAGTTTAAGGGTCATCGCTACCAGGGGACCCCCTAAATTTAAGTGGCCGGCCTACGAAACAGTCGCTAGACAGCTAAGAAAAAGAGCTAAGTGACCCCTAACTGTTGGTGGAATCGGGCATTAGATTCATAATTAAAAATACTTAGCAATCAAACACCTGGGTGAAATCATAGAAACTCCTTAGTGCCTGAAGTTGGTCTGCTTTCAACCTCTTGTACCTCTACAATGTTCAAGGGTATTGCAATAAAATGCAAAAACCGCATGCATGCACGCATCGAGTAGCATTGTCCTCTCGATCATTCATAGGTTACATAAAACGTGTCGGGACTTCGGAAGTGGCTCCACTCTGTCGTCGGGCAATGCTCGTAAAGTGCATCGGCTTTATACAATGCACGTGATATACTAAACTCTTTGGATATCGTATGTCGATCGAGCAAACAACAATAGAGGAGCGTTGAAGCCAGATTCATGGCAGAGAAAATCTTTTCTCTACCCTTTCGTGTTTAAGTCGATTAATTTTATTGCCATAGTAAAACTGAGTTGTGGGTAGTCGTAAACTTGTATGATTTATCCTTTAATGCTTCTTGAAGTTGGTTCCCAGAATATAGTCCGGTCTAAGTTTAATGTAGTTTTTGGCACGGCTCTAGAATATACTTATAGCTGGAAATAATAATAAAGTCACGTAAATGATGGACACGAAGTTGCTTCCTTTAATAACTTTCCATGCCTGTAAATGAAATAAACAATAATAATGAAAATTAAAAAAAAATGTTGCGAGTAGGCTCGTGTCTTCTCAAAATATCAAAATTTCTTAATTCAAATCTCCTCGCATTTACATCTCACAGTGATGGTGTTAAGTAAATCCTATCTGTCACAACTAACTTTGCCTTAATTCGGCGTAGCAGCTCCTTGCTACACCCTTATCAATTTAGAGTGACATGTTTTCGTTTTCGTGAAAACCTACTAACTTCTCGGTATAAATAACTGAGTGTAAACGTTGGCATATGGCAAGTGATTTATTGGATATTATGGCATGAAATTGAAATAAACAATCCTATAAAGAATTGTAACTTGATGGTTCGTATCATGTAAACATTCATGGCTGTTTGAAATAACTGCGTGTTATTTACAAAAGAAAATATAGCGTCAAGCTTTTTCCCACACGGGGTAGAAAATGTACACAGTGCGGTGCCCACAGTTAGCCAGCAATACAATTCTCCATTTTGCATGACAGGATGGCTCAGGTTAGCTTGTTTCTACCAGTATTCACAAATGAAAATAACCAGAAAATAACTTTACCATTAATTGAATAAAATTGTTTTAAAGTGTGATTCGTGCCACATCCGTTACTTAATCAGCGGAGCGAGTGGGAGTTTCGAATATTTGCCAGATCCAAGTTTCAAAGCTTTTCAATACAATGAAGGGGTCCGGTCCGGCTCACTCGCCGGAAATGAAAACGTGTCTGCCTTCCGGTCCGACTGTGCTCTCGGTGAATAAAAAGGGTTAAGCTTTTATCATTCGCTCAGTAATTTACATTTAATACATATACTATACCAGTATATTCTATTTGTTCCTGTATGGGTGGACTTGTTTGCAGCTTCGTGATTTGTTCTGGTTTCTGGGCATGATGTCATGTATGTACCCAAACAAGGGTGGTTAAGCTTATTAAAAAAAAAAGTTATTTTACCTAACTGCTTCATTACAAATTTGAAGGCGAAACGGAAATGACGTAATCATAACCTTTCTCTATCCTCATTTATGATTTCCGATTCGCCTAAACAAGCCTCCAGAAATTAAAAATCACTTCTACTTACAGCCTCCGTGTGTATGGGGTGCACCGCAAACAAGATGGCTGCCACGAAACTGGCGAACTCTGGCAGGAACATGGCGCAGACCCTGCAACAGAACAAGTGGGTCAGCGCCAAACAGTACATAGCTCGGAGACAGGAGGTACAGTGAATGGAAGAAAACAGGTTCAAGATGATCCTCTTGTAGGGAGATACGAGGTTTGCGAGGTAGAATCTTTCCCAGTGGGTAGAATGGCCCATAATTTAAACTGCTCTCAGCTAGTCACAATGACGACGATTTCATTATGCGAAATATGTTATGAACATAGAGTTTGAGATAGCTCTCAGAGCCCAGAGTGGTTTATTATTACGGACCTAGCCTGATTACATTATCAATCTATCTTGCCAATAATTCTTCGTCCACGAAGTTCCGACGTACCTCAGTGATTCGTCATGTTTACTATACTGAAATGTTCCTGATTTCTCAGTAACTACAATAGTGCTACTGCCACTCCGTATGGGAAAAGGCGTGACGTTATGTTGTCGCTGTAACTGTAACTACAACACAGCGTCCAGTGGCCGCCCGACGCGCGCTAATGTGAAAACTTCTGCGGTTTCATTTACACGCAATGTTCTATCGCGAGATTCGCGAATACCATATATAGCTATATTATGCATGGATAACTGTGAATTAAATGGCATCGGAGAAAACTTTCATATTTTAACACGTACCGCGATAAGCTAGCATGCAAAATGGATTATTGAATAAACGTGGGTGTACGTAAATCACGTGTAGATCCTACACTAGTGTTATTTATAAGTATGGCTAAATTAATGGCATACAAAACTTTCAAGGTAAGAAAGCCCATCTAATTTGGGGGTATACGGAAGCAGCTTTTCTAAGTGTGGCCTTATTTAAATATGAAATTCTACTAGAAAATGTGAGACAAGCTATCTGTCTCGGACACAGGTGTTGAGAGGGTTTAGGCACAGACAAGATCTATGGTTTGGGTAAACTTGGCATCTTTTTAAGTTTTGGCTGCCAGTCATGAAAATTGTAAATATCGAAAAAACAATGTAAAAGACACTGATCTTACTATCGAGTACATAAAGCTAAATCATTTCGGGTCTGAGATATCGCACTTTATAGTTTCTTAGTAAAAAACGATGAAACAAAATGACCAATAGCCCATACAAGGTTACCCAAACCCCTTTATTTAATTAATGTTTTTGTATTCGAGAAGTTGAATTATATGGTTATTCTGTTTCTAGTCCACATTTTTTTGCAATTTCTTGTATTGCTCCAGGAATACTAAGATTCACTAGGTCATTATGTTTGAAAGTATCCTTTAATTACTCTAGCTACTTCAATCGTAGTGTAGAGACCGGGACCACAAAAATATTTTACCTCTAGCATGTTAAAAAAACTACCAAAATGGTAGAAAACTGCTACACACGCTGACACTGGCAACCCAAGTGTTGCTGAAACTCCGAAGTGCTACCCCCAAATATCGTCTAATTGAGACTAACGCTACAGAAGAGGGGGAGGTGGACGGCGAACTTCTGAGTTCAGGCACTCGTTAGGGAGTTTTTGCGGAACTAGCGAAATCTCGCCACGCCAAGTTGCGAAGCGAAAAAGTGAGTGGGAGATGAAACCGGTGTGCGGGCTTCGTCAAAGTTGATGAAGCGAAGACACGGATAGAAGACACACAAAACATACGTTGCGTTGCCTAGAGGTAGAAAATTGAGTTTACTGGTTTAAAGTTGCATTACCTACGTGGCGCAACAAATTAACACAGACTTTAACTTGTCGGGGTTACAATAATGATTTATTTATGTTTCATTTTTCTCTTAACTGAGCACATAGGCCTACCTGTTCTGTATTTTATTTTTCTCTGTCCATCCTGGGTTTGCTGGAAGAGATCTCTCTTTAGAGATAAGCTTACCTTTGTAAATTACATCTCTGTATTTTCTGTTTTTTTTGTCTTTTATGTGCAATAAATATATACGAATATATACGAAATAAAATACAACAAATGAATAACTGTTAAAAAGTGTCATTTTGACAACAAACTGTCTACCTAGGTTTGCTGGAAGAAATCTCTTGTCAGAGATAAGCTCACCAATGTTATGTCTTATCTTATCTTATCTTATCTTAGGTGTCACTGGTGTCCATGAAAAAGTTAAAGGGATAGTTATTCTCCGGAAAACTTTTTTGTTGGTAAAATCCAGCCTAAATAAACTAATATCCAGGTGCACTCAGCACCATTCGCCCACTTCGAGCATCTCACAAGTCAGAGTGGGACTGCAGTAAACTTTCTAACGAACCGTTAACTGCTTTATAATGTTTTAGTGTGGTAAACAACTTGTCGGAGTAAGTTCGCCATTTTCGGGCGAGTCTAGAATATTGATCGAGTTCGGCTTGGCACTGCGACGTTTGACCTACTGGTACATTTAGAGGTTTAGGTAGTATATTGTATGTGCCTGTGTTTCACTGAACTCATTTCCCTCAGCCATTTCTGAAATCACAAGTGCGAGGGTTAAGATACCTGTCCCAGAAAACGTGTTGCATTCAACCTACGAATAATAATATTATTTAATTCGTATTTTTGTTTTAATTTTAATATGTCTCTTCTTCTATCTTCTTGGCGCATGCACTTCATTTTTTTTGCTCATTCAGAGCCAATGTTTGTCTATCATTTATCCTCTAAGTACTCATAAGGGATTCGTTAAATTTTAATTTAATGTTATTTGTCCTCTGTTTGGTTTTGTGTCCTGCTTGTAACCCCTGAATAAATAAATAACTTAGCTTTGTCTAACCGGCAGATTTACATCTGTCGTCACCGCACAAAATCCACAAGGAGAAGGCAAGTCCCAGAGGGTTGTAGCAATTAGTCCCCCTAGTCCAAGCAAAGCCACGTTTGGCACACGGGCCAGTGCAGTGTTCGGTATACATACGAGTATAACAGTTCACTAAGCACAAGAATCTAGTAAACTTGCACCGAAGTTCCAGGACTTAGGGTTTTCACAATTCTGAACTTGCTTTGCTATTCGGCACCATCATAATAATGACGTCATCCATATTAAAATCCATATTTACTTCTATAGGTATTCTTTAAATCAGAGTTGTTTTTTTACCTTGTTTCTGATTTTTACTCCACCAACATATTACTCCATCTACGAGTACGAGTAAATATAGAAATAGATTAATTACATGGCTTAATAAACGATTTTACTTTAGGTATCTACGTATTTGCTATTTCAAAAATGTCTTTCCCAATAGAGTTCGCCGCATTGCTCGCAGTTTGAAAATAAACAATTCGACTAATACACTACCTACCATTAGTTTAACATTTAAATCGAATGACGCAGGCTGATGGAAATTCACGTACAATTAACGGCTACCCTAATGTAATTATGCGCAAATTACGGAATCAGCTAGCTTTAAAGTTGCTAATTAGCTATTGGTAAACTAATTAATCCAATTGTATGAATTTATGGATGTGGAATATGAAATCTGGTTTTGGGAAATATAATGATTACGATTTGCAATTTGTTCACGTGTGATATTTTTTGTAAATAAGATTGTTTGATTCCATTACGCTATTATGCACACAACAGAGAACCTGCATTAAACTCAATGCACGAATATCAATTTTATATCTTTTTGTAGTACAAACAGAAAATATACTGCAAAAATAAGCTCTACCGATTGAAAAGATACCGAATACCGATAGCAAAGCCGGTTACGAGGTAACTACTTAAATGGTTAACGATTATGAAACCCAATTACATACCAAACGATGCAAATATAAACCTATAAATAGCAGTATATATTCTCGGGTCGATGTGAGAAGTTTTAATTAATAAATGGCTTAATTATATCGCATCCTGGGTACAATTCCATTATGAGTAAATTAATTACCGAATATAATTAATTACTCGCACGAAGATAAGACAAAGGGTCGCGTAATTAAGGTTATGACGTCAGGAAAGGGCGAGGTTGCGATGAAAAACTTATGTCTTACCAGCAAAAAGTTATACCAAGAATAAATATCCCGGGGATAACTTGTATGAAAAATGACAGTTCAAAATGAGGTGATCAGGATCTGGGTGTCACTGGGGTCTTTGAAAAAGTAGAAGATACTCTCGAGTAAAAGTTACTCTTTCGTTGGTAAAATCCGGGCTCAGATTTTGCGAACATTGTCATACAAGTTACCCCCCGGGATAGTTATTCTCGTATAGCTTTTTGTTGGTGAAATCCGGCCTGAGTGTGACTTGAAGGAATTTCGACCACTGATTTTAATTAATAAGGTATATATTTTTCGTTTGCGACCTTATATTTCTTGGGGCAAGTTCTTCATAATGATGGGTGCTGTCGTTGCCCAAAATATGGTCGGCTGGTAAAAATGTCACCCCTTGTATATATTTAAATAAAACTAATTTAATTATTAAGGCATGATTTACACAAAATGAATATGAATGAATTACTAATTATAGCTAGAAAATAGAGAACAAATCAATGTTAAATATGGAAAAAAAATATACCGATTTATACAAGATAATTTAATCAAAAATGTATTATAAGAAATGATAATTGTAAATAATTGAAAATATGAGCTATAAAGGCTTTTTTATGTAGGTATATCAGAACGTTCGTATCTCAGCCGGATAGAAATTGGCTCAAAATCAATATTTTATTATTACGTAAGCCAAGCAAGTTCAAGTTCAAAGTTCAAGTTCAAAAATTATGTACTGCACTATTTTATTCCAGCCTCCTTTGAAAATAAATGTTAGTGAGATACTTCGTAGCGACTAGTATATTATTATTTGGAGACGTGTCCTGCCTGCTTCTTCTACGTGATGCGTTACGAAAGCAACTACGCCGTAGTCTGTGCTACGTCTCGTAGCCGTGATATGAAGCGGTCTCAATAATTTGATGAAACTTCGTTATTATATAGGGTTCACCAGGCAAACTAAAACATCCCGCTGTATCAATTACTTCAACATCAGGACTAGAGCACAATGTTGATTCTGCGCAGTAACCCTATAACCCTACAATGCCAACACGCCTTTTACTACAGAACCCAAACAAATGTCCGCCACTTTTTCAGGCAGACACACGACAAAGCGGCGCTTCAACCTCCCTTCGCATCCAGGCAGCCATGAATTTAAAAGTAATTTCATTATAAGTTAGAGGAGTACACCGAAAACCGACCTGCAAATAATGCTTGTGCGAAAAGTTCCGCTGATAATGCAGTACATAATGCGATTGGACTGAGCTCGGCACTAAACGTATTACAAGTTTTAAGTGACACAAACGAGTTTAGCCGACTCACTCGAGCACACCTGTGTGTTGGATACTTTATAACAAGCTTCGATTCGCTTTTTAGCTGTTAGGAATATCGTTTGTTTACTGGGAGTTTTTCGGTAACGGTTTGTGCGATGTCTAGTCAAACTTTTGATGATCTGTTTTGTTGTTAGTAACACGGTGTGTAGCTAAGCTACAGAGGCCCAACTCTGCTAGTACTATGACCGTTCATTGACAATGACGCGACGACAACGCACGACTTTAGGTATCCATTATCTTTTTGTTATGCAGTTAATAACAGAAACATTTTTAGCCACTGTGATAGCAGAATGTATGAAGAAGAGAAAAAATAAGCTTATTGAATCGGGTCATTGTAAATGTTTGAGCAGCTTTCACTATGATACGTCCAAATGATATCGCTTACTCTACAGGAATCGTCGAATTAGTTATCTGATTCATGAATCGTCAATCAATCACAAAAATATCAACTACAAATTAAAATCCCACGCTAAATCATTACTACCTTAATCTAAACTGTCCTTTAGTCAGCAACTGATTTCATGTTTAATTGTTTTATAAACTAGGTTGGAAAAATAAAAAATACTAAAGTTGACTAATATTGTGCTACATACAAACCTTTATGGCTTAATAAGTGCATTAACCCTGAGGTGCACGAAGCATATCCTTAGCATTAGAAACAAATGACAACCTATGAGATTCTCGCCATTAAATCAGTACGTTTAAATTTCAAAATCATTTCTTGCAACTCGGTGTTAGTCACTTATTTATTTATTTATATATTTATTTATATATTTATTTATTTATATATTTATTATGTTTCAACGCTGTAAAATTTGTACTAGATCAAATAAAAAAAGTACAATTTTTTAACTTATTTCCATAACAGCAGCCCCTCAAGGATTCTATTGACCCTTGAACGACTCTCAAACATTTCAATCAGCGACTGGTATGATTAACGAGTCAGCCAATCAGCCAGACCACTAGCTAGACCTCTTATTCACTAAGTTTTACTTCTTCAATCGTTATACTAGTTAGAGAGATGGGTTAGATTAGTTTTTTAAATTTATTTATCAACTAATAGAAACGTAACTATTACAAAGAATTCCAAAAAACCATTTACGGTTCGGCACTGGAGGATCCATTGACACAGTTTGTTAATACATACATACAGAGTACAAATGATTATTTTATAGATGACATAAGTAGAAATCGGCCATTTGAACTAAACTGACAGTTCTCTTTCTCTCATGCATGGCTTCTGGCCATACTAGGGATGTCGTGGGTCGTAGGAACCAGAGAAACAGGGACGTCACAAACATGTAAATATCCAGAAGGATTTTTTTACTTTTTAGCCGGGACGAAGCCAGGACTTTTTTCTTGGGAAGCTCGGCCTGACCATAGACGCTGACCGGCCACTAAACTTACGTCTCGTCGTGTCGCGTGGTTAACGGCCGTTTGCAATCTATCCCCAATCTGCAGATAGATAGGGTAAAATTTGACATAAGTTCCTTAGCGCAACTGTCAAATCTAACTCTATTAATGTGAAAACCATGGATAGATAGATTATTGCAAATGGACGTAAGTGAGTGAGACAGCGACCGTAGTTTAGTTATAAACGAGAACTCGTAACTGGCTACTAGCTTGGCTCTGGCAGAATATTAGCGTCACAGATTCGTCCGTGACATTGCTGAGTCAGGGCCATTCCATTATCGCGCGCGGTACAGTCACAACTCCACATACTGATCCTTACTAACCGTACCTCACCTTAGCTGTGTTAATTATCGTTATTTATTTTCATTGATTTTTTATCTGATATTTGCAATTAATATTATGTGTTTGTGTTTTAAACCGTCTTTTAATCTAACTGCGTGCGCTCGTTATCAAGCTCACAAACTCATGTCAGCCGTTCAACAGTTGCGGTCAACTACGAAATACCGAAGTAGTCTATACTGAATAAGGTCAGCCCGGGCTGGTCTGAAATCGTTAATAGGAGCAAAGCAGCAAATTGGATATTGAGTATAATCCCGGCTAAGTTTGTGGTGGACACTGCGAGGATCCGTAATTAGCAATAAGTAAGGGGATCGGGTCAGGCTGCCCGGTGTAGTATAGTGAAGGTAAGGTATGGTGAGAGAGTTGCTTTCAGCTTATTAGTTTATAAATATACCACAAATACTACAGCCTCGCCCTAAGCAGGGAAGTAACATTTAAACCGGGGACAAGGACAAAAAGTCTACCAAAATGCTTACAACACTTCTTGTATGTTATCTCTCGTAAATTGCCTTGCTGAATGATTACAGTAACTATATTAATTTATGGCATTCATCTTACTGTTGCCACTATGTCTATCCTAGGGTGAGGCCAGGAAACCCATTTTCACCCATGTGAATTGAAAGCGTAGACGTAAAATGGCCGGTCACGTTGCTGGCATGCTGCCAAATCGTTGGGCTAAGAGAACCTCAGACTGGCTCCCAGAATGCAAAGAGAAAGCGTGGCCGACCCAGGATGAGGGATGAGTTGGGTCTATGGGATAAAGAGGGGGGGAGACCGCTCAGGATCGAATAGAGTGGAAGAGTTGGAGGTAGGTCTATGCCCAGCAGTGGGACATTACAGGGTCGTAAAAAAATGTCGTTGACAATTTGCGTCTATGCTTTCAATTCGCATGGACAAGAGCCAGAGTTTGGCACAGATGCTATGTAATGTAAATGTATCATGCATCATCATCATCATCATCATCATATCAGCTTGTATCATCCCACTGTTGGGTATAGGCCTCTCCCAAAGCACGCCACTCGCATCTGTCCCCGCCATTCTAGTCCACTGCCTACCGGCCACCTTTAAAATATCATCTGACCACCGGGCCGGTGGTCTGCCAGCTGCTCTTGTCCCTGTTCGCGGCCACCACTCTGTTGCTGCCTTGGTCCACCTTCCGTCCTCCCTTCTGACCAAATGTCCCGCCCATCGCCACTTGAGCCCTCGATCCGCGTCTACGGATTTCAACATTAGGTACGCGGACCACGAGCCTGTATCACGCACGCGTCATCATAATCCTACTATACTATTCTGCTGACGGCACAAATATTTTCTACCGTTATTCCCATTCGCGATTTTGATTGATTCATTTTCCTTAAACGTGACGATGCATAATTCAGGTTATTTACGGAGTATGCTTTTATTTCAAATTCAGTTTCACGTTCAATGCATGCTAACAGGGTTATTAATTCTCCCTGTGTTCGTAAGGCCACGTTTAGTATGGCTGTGTATATGTATAGGTGGTCGCCGTTACAACAAGACTATCGAACTCATTTGGTACTGTCCGTGACGCGTGGAAAATAGTCTGCGAGTCGACGGTGCTGATAGGTCCTGGGTTGCATAGAAATTCATACAACGAATTGAAATACATAAAATAACATTTACTACATCATCAACGGTCGTTTCGTTTGATTGTCTTTAGAACGTTTTCTTTCACAGCTCTAAGGGACCATAGACTTGAGCAATTAGGAGTTAAACTGGAAGCTAAACGCAGATGGCGCTTCCTTGACTGTACCTTGTTTACGCTAGTGTCAAGTGTTGGTTTCATGGTTTCATACAATTTGACAGTTCCCGTGTCATACTAAGGTATAGTCGCGAATGCTCCATCTAGCGTAAGAAATTGTCAGTTTTCCTCTCAATTGATACAAATTTCAGCTTGATAACTCCACACGTTCCCGATAAAAAGTCTTGACAGACAGACAGGCGGAAAAAACACACACGTCGCTTGCTACCCCACTACCACCTTTTGTCATGTTATGGTAACTAGTATCAGCGAAGCGTCACAAACGTGTTATAATCCTATAAAGGCACATTATTTTTCTCCCCAGCCTGGTTTTGAAACCGGGCCCCCTCTCTCGCTTCGCTTGGGAGGCACGGCTACCACATAAGATGTCAATGCAAAATTAAAGAACGCTGCGGCTACGATGGCTGCTTTGTATATTTATGTTTTAAACGGGAATGTTATTTATCGTTCCTGTTCGAAAATAAAAAGGCCCGATATGCCCTTACCTTTTTAAAAACTTCCATACATACATACATACATACATACATACATATGCTCACGCCTTTTTCCCGGAAAAGGGGTAGGCAGAGACTAAAGACCTCCACTTGCTACGATCCTGACATACATCTCTCGCTTCCTCCACATTCATAAGTCTCCTCATACATGCTCGCCGGTTACGGGTACTTCTTATTTGCCCCTTCACTAATAAATCGCCAATTTGGTCTTTATAGGACCTTCTTGGGCGTCCCCGACCGACGGTTCCATTCACTCCCGCTGTATAAATCTGTTTCGTCACTCTCCTTTCATTCATCCTTTCAACGTGGCCAAACCATCTAAGCTGTCCTTTCTCTATCCGAGTCACTATATCTTCTTTCAAACCGCAACGTTCCCTTATTACCTCATTCTTCAATCTATCTTTCAGAGTTACTCCACACATACTCCTCACTGATCTCATTTCTACCGCATTTATTCTGCTTTCATGCTTCTTCTGCCATACCCAACATTCACTCCCATACATCAATGTCGGACTCAACACTCCATTATGAATAGCCAAACGCGCCTTTTGCGAGACTGTTTGGCTACTCATTACGGAGTGCAATGCCCCATTGATTTTGTTACCCGCACTTACTCTTCTTTCGATATCATCCTCACATTTTCCATCTCTCGTAAACACGCTTCCCAAATATATAAACGCATTCACTTGTTCCACTTGTTCATCATCAATCATAATCACACATTCAGTTACTTCTTCATCTCTTTCAAGAACCATGACCTTTGTCTTAGTTACGTTCACTTTCATTCCCTTTTTCTTAAATGATTCATTCATGAGAGTTACCATCTCCTGCAACTCACCAACCGACGACGCAAGGATCACTTGATCATCAGCGTATAAGAGGCACTTGATGAGTAACTCTCCCATTTGCATCCCACAATCACGTTCTTTCAAATCATTTAAACAACTATCCAAGAATAGATTGAATAGCCATGGCGATGCCACACAGCCCTGTCTCACTCCACGTTCGATGTTAAACCAGGCCGTGTAGGCACCGTTAATCCTGACGCATGCACTGGAGTCGTCGTATAAAGATTTCAGTGCACGAATCATTTGGCCATCCACTCCATACATGGATAGTGTTTCCCACAAATCATTCCTCACCACTTTATCATATGCCTTCTCTAAGTCTACGAAAGCGCAGTAAACTTTTTGCCTCAAAGCCAGATGCTTCTCTGTTACGCATCGTAGAGCAAAGATTTGGTCCGTACATCCCATTCCTCTTCTGAATCCTCCTTGCACATCCCAGATTTTTTCCTCCGTTTTATTCGTCACTCGTTCAATCAATATTTTTGCATATAACTTACCGACGATACTGAGGAGACTAATGCCGCGGTAGCTTTTACAGTCCTGCTGTGAACCCTTCCCCTTATATAGCGGGACGATAACCGCCTTGCACCAGTCTCCTGGCACCCGACCGACCATCCAGCACATATTAAAGAGTCGGTACAGCTGACTAGCCACGACGCCATCACCTCCCCTCAGCATCTCTAACGATACTCTATCATACCCTGCCGCTTTGCCTACTTTCATATTTTTCATCGCACATACTATTTCTTTCATACTTATTACATCATTATTACACTCGCTTACTTCAGTCAATGTCGCATCCTCAGCGACAGCTGCGGGTACGGCATCCACTTGGGGTGAGGAGGCTGTGCCTGTAGACACACGTCCAGTCTCCTCACGTTCAAAAAGACTTTCAAAATATTCCTTCCATCGATCCAATACCTTTCCTTCCTCATTTAAAACCTCTCCATTTTCACTTCTTATAACATTCAAATTAGTGGTTCCTGACTTTCCTCGGGCATCCTTCACCAATCTCCAAAACATCTTGATGTTGGCCCGGAAATTGTCAGAAAACCGCCTATCATACACCTCTTTTATTTCTTCTTTCTTTCTTTCAACACTATCTTTCATCTTTTTCTTCAATAATTTATATTTCTCAGTCGCTGTATTTACATCCTCTTCAGTTATTCTGAAACTTATTAATAACGTCTGCTGATATACTAACACTGTTATTATATCAGCAGACGTTGACATGTCAACCTAAGTGGGCGGATAAATAAATTATGGTTGTTCACGTACCAGCATGAAAGCTTTCATGTGCCGACCAGTTGGCTAACAACTGGAGGTGAACTATTGATTAGTGTTATTACCTTATTAGAACTCGTGTCAAGCGTAGCCTAGCCGTAATGACTAGGGATGCCTCGGTACAATTACTTGCCGATTCGATACCGATACCGATACGCTTAATAAACTAATAACCGGCCAAGTGCCAAGTTCCGTACCATTATCTATAAAAAACCGCAAAAAATAAATCATGTTAGTTGTGAGAGCACCCCTTAATTTTAAATTTATTTTGTTTTTTAGTATTTGTTGTTATAGCGGCAACAGAAATATGTACATCATCTGTGAAAATTTCAACTGTCTAGCTACCACGGTTCATCAGATACAGCCTGGTGACAGACAGACAGACAGACAGACAGACAGACAGACAGACAGACAGACAGACAGACAGACAGACAGACAGACAGACAGACAGACAGACAGACAGACAGACAGACAGACAGACAGACAGACAGACAGACAGACAGACAGACAGACAGACAGACAGACAGACAGACAGACAGACAGACAGACAGACAGACAGACAGACAGACAGACAGACAGACAGACAGACAGACAGACAGACAGACAGACAGACAGACAGACAGACAGACAGACAGACAGACAGACAGACAGACAGACAGACAGACAGACAGACAGACAGACAGACAGACAGACAGACAGACAGACAGACAGACAGACAGACAGACAGACAGACAGACAGACAGACAGACAGACAGACAGACAGACAGACAGACAGACAGACAGACAGACAGACAGACAGACAGACAGACAGACAGACAGACAGACAGACAGACAGACAGACAGACAGACAGACAGACAGACAGACAGACAGACAGACAGACAGACAGACAGACAGACAGACAGACAGACAGACAGACAGACAGACAGACAGACAGACAGACAGACAGACAGACAGACAGACAGACAGACAGACAGACAGACAGACAGACAGACAGACAGACAGACAGACAGACAGACAGACAGACAGACAGACAGACAGACAGACAGACAGACAGACAGACAGACAGACAGACAGACAGACAGACAGACAGACAGACAGAAGGAGTTTTTTTTAATTAATATAAAAAATACAGATAGGTTAAGCATAAAGTGCCACCACGTTACCTAGAGAATGAAGTGACGCGCCAACCACGCCAACTGAACAGCAAAGAGTTTCATTGACCTGAATATACTACAACTGACAGCCGAAGTGACGTTTTCATAGTGGCCTCAGCAGTTCCACTTTGGCCGTTCTTTAAATTCTGCGATGTCTGCTATTGCGCCAGAAAGTATCGTTGAAGCGGCCATAAAAATATCACTGATACCGTTACATCGGCAAACCCGAAGTATCGCCGGTATATCGGTATCGAATGCATCCCTAGTAATGACGTTGCTTCACAAATAGATTCAATTATGGTATGAAAAGTGGTGGTACGGTGCCACCATCATATTTGTAGAATGAACGAAGGCGCCACCATCTACTCCAAGTTTCCAACTGAACAGCGTACACCACAAACTGAGAGCCAAAGTGACGTTTTCATAGCGCCGCCAGTAGTTCCCGCTTTGGCCATTCTACAATTAAGATGATGGCTCTGTGTATACCACTAAACATAGCTTCAATGGAGTGGCAGGGAGACCGTTTTGCCAGCTGTTAAATTCGTGTGACTGTGGGCTAGACCAGACCATCGATATTAGAATGTGTGAATTATTTATATTAATCAATTAATCACTTGTTCCGATCCTGTTAACATTTGTATTATTCAGAGAAAGCCATTGTCATTCTCCTGGCCGAAAAGGGAAAAATATTGACATTAAAATTTGTTTGACAGTGGGTACCAACGTCAAAAATTAGACATTCATTGACGTCTTGGTACCCACTGTCAAAATAATTTTAATGTCAATTTATTTTTATTTTATAATTTTAATGTCAATATTGTTCCAAGGACTCTTTTGTCCTTACGCGACAGGGGGTGTATATTCAATTCAACAAACGTTCGCATACGCAACCTATTGTAAGATGACGGGCCGCCAGACAGTTTCGCAGCGGCTGACTAATCACAGCTCTCTTACCTCGTCCCCCGTCGCCCGTATACTGGTAAGTTGTGATTCAAAGGAAAATGTAGCTATGCGCTCTCCACTGATAAGTACTTCCTGGTATAATTCCTATCACTTTGTCTATTGCAAGGGTGAGCCTATCTACTGTATCTTCCGTATAATTCGACCGTTTAGTTAGGTCATAGGACCGGCAGCTTTCCTGATTAGGACTGGCTTAACTTCAAACTCCGGTTTGCTTACAGACGTGGCAGGCATGTGTGTCCAACGATTAAACGCCATCTAGCGGCAAACTACTTACTAGAGTCTTGCTAACACGGTACAGTAAAGGGGATTCCTAAACGTAACTTCAGTAGAATATTGCTGGTTCAGATTGTCGACTAGGATTTTTTTTAAGGAAGCTGTCGTGTAGTAATAAGGTATTTTCTATTAAAGGACATTGGGAACATTATTATGGAAAAATTACCCACGGCGTATAGATATGAATTATGGCTGATAAAGCCTGAGAAATGTACTTGTACTTTAGTCCAAAAGCGGGTACTTTAGTCCAAAGCCATTATTGTGGGTAATAGGAATCTTGGGATATAATGGCACAACCGTTTCATACAAACGTATCAGAATAGTTTAGCTTTCGAAATTCATCACATAAACGTAATTTTTTCAATATTCCAACAAGATACGAAAAAAAATATGCAGCATTTCAAAGGACGTCAAATTGTCTTATAACTACCATAGCTTTTATCAGTGACCGCAAAAAATCATGTGTTTGGGTCATTTACTATGGAAAAATTACCTACAGCGGTCGACGAAATTCATCACATAAACGTAATTTTTTCAGCATTCCCATGAGATAGAAAAAAACACAGATTTAAAGGACGTTATATTATCTAACAACTACCACAGGTTTCATTCGTGTACGCAAATTCAGGTTTTGGGTCAGAAATTCCCAATGTCATTTACTGTTTAAAATAATTTTATAACCAATCGCTTATTACTTGAGCATTTAATTTACCTACCGTGTTCATGAGGACGACCTCTGTGGCGCAGTGGTTGCACAACTGCCTACCATGCGAGAGGACCCGGGTTCGAATCCCCAACAAAAAAAGCCCCAGCTTTGATGTTTACATGTTTGTGATGTCGCTGTTTTTGGTTCCCACGACACAGGGTATCCTAGTGTGGGGTCAGAAGTAATGTATGTGCCTGTATGTAAATGTTTATGTTTTACTAGGGCCGCGAGTTGTCTCAGCTACGTCACAATGTCTGTTTCGCAATATCAAATCTGTAATTTTCATGCGCTTAGACCTCTCAGCGCTTAGAGAGCTTTTATTAATACGAGTCTTAGTATCACTTTCGACACAGTATAATCTTTAACATTTGGGATGATGGTATGTCCTACATAGTATTATAATATCTGTGGTCCTACCTATGTAGGTAGAACATACCGTAGGTAGGTTAAGCTATGTGATGGATCTCATAATGGTTGTAGAGTGTCGGTCCTTTAGTCGGAGCCTCAGATTCTGACAAATATCTTATATTAGCCGCTCTTTTAACATTAGCCCTAACACTTAACATTATCCGGCTAAAACCAGTTTTACTCGTGCATTAGCTGTAACATCTACACTAAAATACATTACAGTAGTTAAGCAGTTTATTATTATTATTATTATTATGAGCCTGTAATATCCCACTGCTGGGCAAAGGCCTCTCTCCCCTCTTCCACTCCATTCGATCCTGAGCGGTCTCCTTCCACTCTTTATCCCATAGACCCAACTCATCACTCCATCTCTTCCTGGGTCGGCCACGCTTTCTCTTTGCATTTATTGGGAGCCAGTCTGTGGTTCTCAGTTAAGCAGTACCTACTAGTAATTCAAAGTCTAATTGGTGACTTTGAAGGGAAAGTAGGTAGTATTATTACAAAGCCGAAGTCGTCACAGCTGGCATTGATGAGGCTTCTATAATAATTAATTTTCACTGAGCGGAGTAAGGCAGAAATACTAGAGCCCTTATATAGCTACTATTAATTTGTGGGCAAAATTAATCAAAGTTTAATTATGGTGTGAATCGGTTATCGATTAAGTGGTAAGAGATCGAAAACGAGATTCGAAACATTTACAACACACATTTTGTGTCTAACTTTACAATATCGTAAAATGATTGGGTCTGACGTGGGCACACAATACTCGTTGGCCTCCAAATAATAAAGTTTAGGCAAACAGGTAGACAGGTGTAAAAATCGATGGCTAATGTTAAAAAAAAAAAGTTATAATATTTTCATGAGGTACAAAGTTCAATTAAATTCATTTATTTTCAATTGTAACCTCAGTAAGGTTACAATTGAAAATAAATTAACCTTACAGAGAAACCATCGCGTTACAAAGGCGATATGAAAACACCTAGCTGATTCTCGAATTTACTGAAACCTCACTGGTTTAGACTTCCGAAGAATCCAAGAAATGGTTGAAACCAAGATTCGTTTAATCGGTATCCTCGCGTAAGGACATAGGCCAAACAAACTAACAATAGCGAACAATAGACGTGGGAGCAAGAGGGTTTGTTTTAAATTTATTTATCAAATTCCAGTGTTTTAAATACTGATACTAACTTAATGCACTAAACTTAAGCCACAAAGGTTTGTATGTAGCACAAAATTAGTCTAGTTTAGTATGTAGGAAGGTCGATAAAAACAATTAAATATTAAGTCAGTTGGCTAAAAGGCAAAAATACTGTTTGTGTACGATTATGGAAGTAATGATATAAAGTATGATTTTAATTTGTGATTGATATTTTTGAGATGGATTGAAGATTTGAGAATAATACAAGGTATACATTAATTAACGCAAAATGAGAAACTATACTTTGTTTGAGAAACTAGACATCATTCTGAGCAACTTTACACATTATATTCAGCTCAGCGTCAAACTTCTCTGGTTCTTAGCGAGGGCAGGGTCTCTTTTGAGCGTGAGAGAGAAAAGTTACCCCACCACACCCTCAGACATGAGAGGCTTGACGCGCTCTGTACCACACTATCTTGCCTGTTCCACCCCATTGGGAAATGGCGGGACGCTAAGAATTGTTGAACCATACCACAGATTCAATAAACTTTATTACACACGAAAACAATATGTACATTTTACAATGGGAAATAGAGAACACAAGTACAAAGGCGAGCAATGTACTCGTATGCCCGTCCAAACTCCACGGCCTACGGTTTTCACCAAACCTATGAAAAAACATTATTATGGAAAGTGGAATGGATGAACCAGCGGACCTTTTAGTGGCTATCAAGATATTTCTTCCAGCAAGCCGATAGACAGAAAAAAACACATACCTGTAGTATAGTAAAGACACAAGTGCATGTAGTAGTAGGTTGACTAGATGGTATCCCGCAGGCTGCAGGCCGTGCACCGCGTAGTTCCAGCGGAACGTGAGTACCGTCAGGGGGCGGTACGACTTGTGTGACTGTTCCTGGAACAAACAAAATGGTTTTTGTTAACAACGGTTAGTCTCACTGGTTTCGAAGATTGGCCACGACACTGGAAGTCCTTTTTAACCGACTTCACAAAAGGAGGAAGTTTACAATTCGTCGGGATATTTTTTTTTCTTTTTAATGTATGTACACCGATTGCGCGTAAACGGATGAACCGATTTGGAAAATTATTTTTTGGTTTGAAAGAGTTTACTTTCCCATTGGTCCGATTGACACCAAGTCAGGATCTCATGATGGGATCTTGGAGAAATCGAGGGAACTCTTCAAATATTATAGGCAGACCTATAGTGATTTTTGTGTTTTTCATAATAACTCGTGCATTTAGTCACGGTATGCATAACGTGACCATTTATTTTTTTCACCAAAGCGGGACGTTTTCGGAATTTCGTATAAGTGCGAGTCGGATTCGCACGAATTTTTTAAATAAAAGGAATTGCTGTTTTTCATATGATCAGTGACTCGAGTAACTAGCGCGTCCTTGTAAAGAACGTAAGGGCGGCCCCCGGAAATTTGACATGGCTAGTAACTCGATTCTTTTAAAGAACGCAAGGGCGGCGTTAGCCGCCCCGGAAATTTTACATTGACAGTAACTAGCACTTGAATATGAAGAACGAAAGGGCGGCGGGAGCCGCCCCGGAAATCTTACATGGCTAGTAACTCGAGAAACTAGCAACTCGGAAATTTTACATGGCTAGTATCTGGCACCAAGGAGTCGCCCGCGTTATAAAATGAACATTACATGGTATTTACATAAAAACTTAGAACCATTTGATAAAGCGGTACATTTTTGATCTTACGGGGGACAGCGGGACAGACAGTCTGAAAGCGGGACGTATGGTTACGTTAGGTATGCATAATATTGTGATGCGGAACTGATGATGAAGGCCACACATGGCCACCAGAATTTCTCAAGACTAAAATTATCATCAGCATCATCACTATGCGTGGCTGACGGGCAACGCATAGCCTAAACCGGTGGACCTAGAGCCATGAAACGTTGTAAAGGGCTTCCGTGTATCGTAGGGTAGCACTGAGATGGGATGAAATTCATTCCCCAAAGGAGGGGAGGGAACAGGAGGTTACAGTTTGTATTAAACTCAAAAAGCACTTGACATTGGTTTCCAATCTAATAGGGTTTGTGGAAGTCGGTTTATTTTAAGTTTTACTTTTTGTTTCAATTATATTGTTAGCATGGTAGATTTCAGGAGCTTATCATAGGAGATGAGGAATAAAATAAAAATAAATGTAGTTTCATAATTTCTCCACCAAGATACACAGGGCTTTCAACCTGGATCTGGTTAGGAAAGAGCCATAATCCACCATGCTGGCTAAGTTCTTATTGATGATGGTGTGGTGCTAGTGGAAAACCCAAATGACTATCTGAATATTTAAATTTTAGAGCCTCAGCGACTACCTAACTACCACAAACTAGGGGTACTATCGTAGGGTATTAACTCAATAAGACCCCACAACTGCAGTTGGCAGCACGAAAAGCTGAAAGAGTTAGCCCTACGTAAAAATTGTACCCCTGACTCCTAGCAATGATTTATAGGCAAGCAGAATTAGCAAGCGGAATGGGGCAATATCATAGCGGGCTTCTTTAAATGAAATTCCGTGTCAGGTGGCGGGTTGTGCCGTATATTACCAGCGAGCCAACAATGTGACTCTAATAAATATTACTTGTCACAAGTTCCGAAATCAACGGGAAGTTGGGACCCGCATCTGCAGTGCGGGTCGGCATTCATTAGTCGAGCCGAGACAAATTGACGTGTTATGATTTATAATGCGCGGTTGGCGTTCACCCGTGCAATGGCCCCGGCTTGGGCTGTCGTACAGTGATGGGATTCATCCCGGAATTCATCCCACTCTTGTTTGTTTGGACTAGAACTGTTGAGCTGAGCACTCTAACCGAATAGATTATTCTCCGAAAACTAGCGCGCTGTAGTTTGGAAACAATTTATATGCGGTAGAGCTCTATATAGTTATTTCATGAGTAATTAGAGAGGCGCTGTCGGGGAAATAATATTCATTCAAAATATACAGTTAAAATATACGTTTAACATCATAAAAACATATGATGCAATTATGTGTGAATCTAAGTCGAAGCAACTTCTGATAACCAAACATACCGTAGCATACCATCGCTTGAATAAGGTTGACTTGAGGTTGTGTCGAGGTTAATTAAACGAATGGAGGAAGGAACAAAGCGTACCGGGGGTAGAGTCGATCAGAGCAACTTTTTACACTTTTCCATACAAATCAAGCTGACCCGCTCAGGCCAAATGTACTGAGAAGTGAAAAAAAAAGTTGCTCTGATCAAATCGGTTTCATAATGAAAGTTGCTCAGAATGATGTGCCTAACAAAGTGGTTTCTCATTTTGCGTTAATTCATTTACACGTTGTATAACTTATTTCTTTTGCAACTCTCGTGACCGTAAGTATTGATGAAAGGATGTCAAATCTGATGATACGTGTTTTATTTGCTTGCTTCGTTATACATTTGCGTAGGAGATCAAAGGAAAACCGTTTCATTACACGGCACTCCAGGGTTAGCTATGCAAATACAATATACTTAAGACGAGAGGGAGCTTGCTGAGATTTAATCTGGTTTTCTAAACGCTTCGCTTATAAATAAACATGAGCTTGGTAAGTACACATCCTACATGATACGTGTGAAGTTATATTATCTAAATGTTATCTTTAGCACAGTTATAGTTTCCATGTTTAATTATGTGTACCATAATTTGTAATGAATGATGGACGAGATGGGGACATAAATACTAGTAGTTACAATATTGCTGTGTCAAAGGTGTCAAGGTCAAATAAGTAAAATTAGCAAAGAGTTTCCACCAGACAAAGTTAATGCTTCAGACACGTCCCTATCAGTATTTATTGTTATGAATCCCACGAGTACGACGTTCGTGCAAGATCTCGCAAGATGCTAATGGCTTCTTATGTTTGCTGCCGAGATTAATGTCTTCGGGTTATCTGGGGGTGGACTTATAACACGATCTGGCCTTGCTGCCGCTTCCGCCCAAGGCTGTTGCGACAAACTTTAGCTCCATTTGTGTACAGAAGCGGGGAAATGGGACGCTTCCTTTGACGATGCTAAAAATGATAAAACAAGGAGCTAGGGAGAAATCGTGAAAACAAGCAAATGTTCTTTCTTTTTAAGGACTTGTAACAAATGTATCTTATGTAACAAAAAAGCAAGCAAGATTGGACATTTAGGAATCATATAATGCTTTGTAAAAAGTGATTTAAGACTGGTAATAAACTACCGAGTGAAGTGCCGGCCTTGAGACTGTATGGTAATACACTCAATAGAGTAACGAGTTTTAAATATCTTGGTCATATAGTGACAGACGACCTGAGGGATGACCTAGACATTGAGCGGGAGCGCAGGGCACACCAGGCACCGGCTACTACTTTGGCGTAATGCGTGTTCATATTTTTGTCAACATTGCATTGTTGATTGGTTCCAAGTTTTTGGTACTTTAAATACAAAGACTCTTGACCGGATTTCGGCAAGTCAAAGGAAGAGAATAAACATCAGGTAAAGGCCACACCCTTAACGAGTACGGCGGAAAAACGCCCAAAGCTAGAGGTCGCCTTTGACGACCACACGGACCGAAGGAACGCTAGCGACCCTATTACGAAAGGCAAAAGAAAAGCAATTTTCAGATTTTTCACGTGGATTTAACCATTGCTATTAGAAGCGATGGTATACAATGAAAAAAAGATTTCTTGAATTGGACAGGGAATCTTTTTCTACACGCATCAAACGGAGATTTGAAATTTCCATTAGCGGAGAATTTGTGAGTCTCCGAAACATAAATGGATGTGATGAAAATATGCATAAATAATTCATATGAACGAGCATACAGACTCCGAAATCCGTAAATAGCGTAGTGATTAGATTGTCTTTGCTTTAAACCCGAAAGTTGTAACAACCGAGAGAACGCGCGAAAAAAACCGTCACTACCTCACTGACATTTTCTTTGTTCTCGACAAACAATGTTCACTGCGGAATCCGGTGAAGGTCACCGAGATACCGAGTCGAAGTGTGTGACGACTACTCAGCTCAGAACAAGTGAGTATGGAAGTGTCTTCGGAACGAAATCCCCTATTAAAAAAGCCCTACAGAAAAAGTCTGTCATTTGTTACTGGATCGACGTAACAATTAATAGTTCTCGTCACTTAAAAGATTCTGAGCGTCAGGGATGTCATGTGTGCATTAACACTTTCGGGCGCGACTGTAGCCATTGCAAACACACCCCATCCCAATCGCTCAGTGTCTTATTACGTGACGGGAACTGTAACTAGAACTATACTACATATGCAAAAGAATACCTAGTAACTCCTCGATACAACTCCTAACAAAAGCTTATATTGTATTACTTGGTAACACAATAACTTTAAGCATACGCTAAAGTACGGTTATTATAGTCTATTCAGCAAATCATTTTACGTTTGATAGCTTCAAAGCCATACATTTTGGACATCTGCAGTGAAAAATATTGCTAAATGAAACATCAAAGTAAAATAAAAGATTGAACGGAGTAAAACTGATAAAAGTGCACACAATTATGCACACCCCGTACAGAAAAAAGCGTGACGCTATGTCATGTTGTATTGTGAACGTAGAATAATCTTCTGCCTAGGCAGAGGAAGCGTCACAATGGCGTCTCCAATCTAAAACCTCCTTGGGAAGATGCTAGCGAGGTGTCCTTTAATCACAGCGGGTTCTCAGGGGCAGGTCACGTAATGATGTGTCAGTTCCCCGGACCTCTGGGTCGGCCATCCACTGCAGGAAAATTGGATTTTTGTTGATAACTAGCCTAGGGAAAAGAATGGGGGATTGGTTGGCGAGGAAATAAAAATAGAGCTTATAGATGTGTGTTATGTGGAACGGGCCAGTCGCGAGGAAATAAAAAATATAGCATGATAAGTATCACAGGACAGGGCATCTATCTCCCATATTTTAAACGGACACGCTCGAGTAACAAAGCCCCTTCTATCATCTAGAATTACCAGCGTTGCAGTTATCTGCAACACATGCTGAGCCAGGGCCTATTCACTGTGGAATATGCACATTTATAGTTTCTTTCTATATTTTTTAAGTTTTGTAAGAATCTTTATTGTATTTGTGTGTTTTCTTACAGTGAATAAATGGATTATCTATCTATCTATCTATCTATCTATGGAACGCGTGGCAATGTTGGCTGGAGTGGAGAGACAGTTAAGGTATATGAATTAACGCAAAATGAGAAACTAAATTGTTATGGACATCATTCTGAGCAACTTTCCTTATGAAACCGATTTGATCAGAGCAACTTTATTTTTCACATCCCATTATATTTTGGCCTGAGTGGGTCAGCTGATTTGTATGGAGAAGTGATAAATAAATTTGCTCTGATCAAATCGGTTTCATAATGAAAGTTGCTCAGAATGATGTCCCTAACAAAGTAGTTTCTCATTTTACGTTAATTAAATGATGGCAACATTTGAAGACTAACAAAACACGCAGTGGTGCCCTAATATGTTAAACATTATTGCCATTATTTTCTTGTCTAGCATTTCTAGACAAAGTAAACAACCTTTGTTTATTTGTATTTCACTTTATATTACTAAGGAAAAAATTTAAAAAGCAATAAAACAAATTCATTCTGAAAATAGGCCTCTCCTGGACAAACAGAAGTAATTTGGGTAGATACAGTACAGCTTAGACAGACGATAATTGAAAATGATTTTTGCACGACGCCGACGACCTTGTCTGCGAGACAGTAGGTTCTTGAAAAGGTTACATTGCTCTCAATGTAATCCTCTGATACCTACCGAAAAAAAATGAAAAAAATGAAAAAAAATATTTATTTGCAAAAACATGCCTGTATCGTGGAAAACTCAATTTGATTGTAAGTATCACCGCAAGTTTTTGTTTAAAAGCCGCTGTTTTTCACTGACTTAGTTAAAGCACCACAAAATTTTTATCTGTGCCACAAACCTACAAGTCGCATTATACGGCGTTTTGTGAACAAAAGATCCTTTGGCAGGATTAATCTGCAGGTCCAAAGGATGGGTGAAGTGGACCCAACTGGATTTGTGATGCAGAGGAAGGAGGGGAAGGGGCAAAGTTTGTATGGACAAAAAATAATAAGTACTCGACTTGATTTGGCAGGTAGTTTAAAGATCCAGGACGTAATTTCAGTAATTTTTCTCCCCGAGAGGCAAAAAAGGGGCCCGAATCTTATATAAAATACAAAAAAAAACTTCACCTTTTATACGAAAACGATAACAAACACGCTATACAAACTTTAGCCCCCTTATCTGCCCCTGGTGAGGGCAAGTCTTTAAAAAATATATACTTCTGTATCTTTCATCGAAAAATTACAGATTCATAGGTCAAGTATTTTTTTTTGTCCATATAATCTTTGCCCCTCCCCATCTTGCCCCTGAACCACCAATCCAGGAAGCTCCACTTCTTAAATCAGTGTTCATGCTGAAATTGACCTCGATTATCTTCCTTAGTGTGAAAGCAGCTTCGTTCAAGAGTACTAGAGTAAGTTTTAAAAAACATGTGTAACTTACTGAGAGAAAATTACTTTCAATAATTCGATTAAGGCAAAACATGAAGCATAAAAATAAACAGCCTCTACAAGAATAGAAAAAAATGTTTGAACAATGTTGATTGATGTTGATGTCGCAAAATATTTACGGCGCGCGAAACAGGCGCGTTCGTTTTATCGTTTACAGCCAAGGTTCGTTGTATTGTATACAATCAAGGATCAATTACGCAGACGTAGCCTTATATATAGCCAGCCATGTATAGCATGTGGGCATGTGAGGGTATACATACTGCTTGCTGCACCACTTGGTTCTGCGATAAATTGGCACATGCAACAGCATGAAGGCTAATAATTGGGGCTTTATGTTGGATCTAGCTTTAGAATCCAGGAAATGTAAACCCAGTACCTAACACACTTTAGTGATACATTGAAACAATGCATAATCAATATAATATTTTAGACAATGATTCCTTAGATTTAGGAAGGCGATATTACACTACAATCATATGTCAATCATCATTACATTAAAGTCACCTCAAGTGTGCCTATATCGTCGTTTACTTTCTACCCATCACATTTCTACCGTCGTCTTGACAAATTCAATAGATACCTATCAATATTATAAGAAGTGGCGGCAGGCAGACAGAGTGCCGTGACGTGACAAGGTAGGCTGTCCCTCGTTCGATTCAGTGCGTTTCCGACGCGACATCGTTTAAAAAGCAATCTATTATACCCTATCCAACATAGGATGATCTCTGACATGACAGCTGTCAGTGTTAAAACACGCCTATGAAGTATCGTATTTTTCGACTATAAAATGTATAGAGACAATTAACATACTTTATTGGCAAATAGTGACGTGCTACACTTATCGTAAGACAAGTTATCGATCTTGACTCGGAACATATAATAGAATTTTGAAGACATCGACAGAACTAGAAAAATTATGGATGAAGATTGGGAGCGTGACGTACGATTCGACCAATCTACCCAGGAACTGATTATAAATCTACAAGACTGCTCCAACGAGTCCGAATCAGACTTTGATGATGGTGATTTGGGCTGTGAATCGATTTAACGAGAATAAAAACATGTTACAACATCATTTTGTTTGATTTGCTTGAAACATTCAGAAACTTTAGTTACAATATCGATAATATGTATCGAAATTATCCCCATGCCTAGTAAAGTCACAGTGACAAGCTGTCAGAGATCATCCTATGTTGGATAGGGTATAGGTACTATCTGTGAGGTACTACGATGAGCGCTGAAATGAAACGAACATGCCCGTCCTCGTCCCCAGTCCGCTCTGGGTTGACGGCAATTTGTGTTATTATCATATCACATGGTGACGTGAACGCGACGCTACTTTTACTCGTACAGGGTGCCAAATGGGACCCTATTACTAAGCCTCCGCTGTCCGTCTATCAGTCCGTCAGCAGGCTCGATGGCACGAACCGTAATAACTGGGGAAAGTTTAAATGTTTACAAAATGTGTGTATCTGTTGCCGCTACAGCAACAATTACTGAAATATATACGAAATAATACGAAAAAATAAGGGTGGGTTTAGAATTAAATAGTATTAAGTCAATTTCAATACAATAGCGCCTGACATTTTTTGGATAGCAAAATTACGAGATGAAGATTGAAGATATACTCGTTTTTGATTGATATGATAAAAAACGGCCAAGTGGAAGTCAGACTTTGCTATACGGAATCGTCGGTAAGCAAATCTGACTCGCACTTGGCCATTTTTCCCATTTTATAAGTAATGCCTTCTTTCTTATAAAAAATCGTGCAAAAAATATTCTCATAGGTACTATACTTCTAGAGATCTAGGCATTTCGTTACATAGGGTTTTTGCGAGTTAACCCGCTACTAACCGACTTTAAAAACGTTAAGGCGTTAAAAGTATTTTAGTTACTAACATGATTTTGGTGTATTTTAAAAGCTAATAAGATGCAAAATAATATCGTATAGTTAAATCATTTTGTTTTGGGGACCAAATTCTGAATTATACTGCAATTACTAAAAAAAATAGTCGAAAAATCACAATTGTTCAAAAACAAAGCGTAATTTTAGTAAGCAGTTAACACTTTTTCAGGATTTTTTTGTAACTGGCAGTACTGCCTGCTCTTCATCATTACAATCCTGTTAATTTGACTTCGACAAACCCTTTCAGTCCGAAGTTATATATTTTTTTTGCAATTGGTGCATGGTTCACGAAAATTTATAAACAAATGCCTGTAAAAAAAAATTAGGGTGGGGGGGTGGTATTTTTTTAAGCATTTTTTTGTCGATAAAATAGGGTCCTCTTTAACCCTATTTAATATGTCCAGTTTATGAAGACTCACACTGAATACCTATTGATTGATTGATTGATATTTAGGGAGTACAGTGATAGATAACGCTGTGGCATTTACCACAGGCCAGTGACATCACAACAACTGCTTTAGATCAAATATTGTATTTCATGTCGGCGGAGGAAGAATTTTGATTCATTGAGGCAACTTTTCTTAGCCTTTACGGCTCTTCCTTGAGTGGGGCTCTTTCTTGCATTAGCATATAAATTAAATGCTAGGCCATTCTACTTTGCCAAAGGGCGAGTGAAGGCAAGCCTTGCGATTAAGTTTTTAAGATAGTGGGTAAAATAAACTACATCGTCACGAGTAACAGGATTCTTTGCTTTTAAGGTAGGTATAGGTAATTAGCTAGTGAATAACTTCCAATAAAGAAATCGATGCTAAAGAAATCGTGAAATCACTCTGTCTGATTATGGCCACGGGATGTCTAGTGCGATCCAGCACTTCGTGCATTCGTGACTTTATTATTGTAGAAGACTAAAGTCGTAATCCGTATTGTTAAATTTAGCTAAAATTACTTTTATACAGCCTGCGAAGTTTTGTGAAGATGCTTTGGAATATTGTTTGTTACTATCGAAGGCTCTTGTGAGTCATTTTTAGAAAGATTATTTTCATAAAATACGACTTTTATATTCAGAATCGCGACTTCATTTGCCTGTATAAATTGCCTCGGTATCTACGTCAAATGTTGTAGATAGCTCAAGGCAAATATACATACTTACTTTTAGTTTGATGGCTGAATAAACGTGTTAGGAATGTGGGGTTTGAAACCATTAACAATAGAGATAAGGGGGCAAGGAAACGAGAAGCGTGTCGAATATCTGAGTAATCTAATAAACATTAAGGGGCTTATCTAAACTAAACTCTCTTGGAGTCAAACGATCTTGGATCTAGGATGGTGTTGCTCAAGCTTTCAAGTCCCTTGAGTAAAAAAACTGAAATGAGGAATCAACACGCGTGGCGTCATTCTTGAGAAAGTAGGAAAGTGTAAGGCAAGGTTTCGATATCATTTTCCATAGTTATTCAAGCAGTAATCTTGAAGTTTAAGTTATTATTTCTAATGGGAATACAGTCGTGGGTTTACAGTGAAGTGATTTTCTATAAAACGTATATTCCTCTCTAAACTTGTTTTTTTTAAATAGATATTTGAAAAAAAAAGGAAAATTTTGAAAGCTGATTGCCTATTCCTATTGTCATTAACAAAAGTTGTTCGACCAGCCTTCCAGCTTATGTCGGCAAGCTGAAAAGCTACTCAGAGCTTTATCCTTGCACTGCAAGAACAAAAGTTTGTGAACAACACAGAGCTTCCAGACAGGCACTATCATTCAGGGCTTCAAAACCTAATTTAACTTCTACTACAACACTTGTAAGTTATATCCTATGCATGCTATACATACACATGACAAGTATTGTAACAACGGAAAAGTTAATTGTAACGATGTATGATTAATTTATGAAAATATTTGGTTGGCTCTGAAAAGAATGAAAACTCGGAAATCGTGATTTTTCTGTTATGAAACCTAGTTCGATCGATTTTTTACCCCCAAAAACCTATATTGCAGCGAAAACTACAGCGCCTTTTTCTAGAACTCAAAACATATATATTGTTACCCCGTTACATACAAATATTCCTCATATCATAAGATCTGAGGTAGATCTTTTATGAAGATCTGAGCAGACTTCGTCAGCCTTCGACTGGGTCCCAGATCCACCAATTATGGATATTTTAGCTTGGTTTGTGTTGTTAGATCTACATACACTATGTAGGTAGAGTATAGGTACATAAATAGATCAAGTTTAGAGGAAATCCGATCTCATGTTTTAACATCTCGTAGACATAGAGCTGAACTGTAGTAACAGCCCCAGGCCATTTCTCTGATATCAGAATGTTACTATACTGTATGTTGTTCTAGTATTACATTACGGGATTACGAGATAAGGCTGATGTCTAGAAAATTCAACATAGAACTTGAAGTAATGTGTGTGCTGTTACCAACACAGTTACTAAGTTTAATTTTTTGTGTTGTCTATGCCACATGTTATAAGGTGATTGTTAAATTGCCCACATGCCTATTTAATCCCAAGTCAGTTAAACTGGAATGACTATAATATTGTATAGCAAAAAGATGAACAATGGCTAGTAAAAATATATAATATGAAGGTCAAAGGCAAAGGATATATACTGGCCATGGCCATTGTTTACTTTTTGGTGCAAATTCTAGATTATGATGCTGTGATAAGGTGCCTCAAATTAGGACATTAAAGACTGGCTTGCAGAAACAGCTAAATCTAGATTTAAGCTACTTAAACCGATTAAGCGTCTGTCAAATGTATGCAATATGTCCAAGTTAAATCGGTTTAAGACGCTAAATCTAGATTTAGGCAACTCTGCAAGCCGCCCTAAAACCTCACCTAGGGATCGACTCAAACATCGATCATCAAAGAGACCGCTAGAACTCATAGAAACTCTCGTCTCCTTTATTGAAATTGATGCTGTAGCGAAGAAACTAATAATCACGCCTGAGCAAATGTCATAAGGGACTCTGAACAATACCTTTAGATTGATGTGGACAATGGAATCATTTGACAATGGATTCAAGTGAATGTTGCTTTGCCACACGCGCTTTAACTCTTTATTAATTCTGCTTCGAGGCGAAAATGGAACCAAATCAAAGTTTTAGCAAAGGACTTGTGTAGTCTGTAGATAGAGTGGAACAAAGGCGGCTAGTTCCATCGTATGCACCCAGACAGACAGACGATAATCGCCACTGAATGGGTGCCACAGGATGGCTACCGCGCGGCGTAAAACGGAGATGGCGGACCCAGTCAAGTTTCTGTCGGGGTGACCATAGGTGGAACAGTCCGAGGATAATGTGTACTCAAAAGGGGGATTCCTCAGCCTAGTAGTGGGAGAATTGGGGCTAGTTACTTAAAAATACTTTTCTAGGTAGTCTGACTACCATCGTCACGTTAGCGTCGCATTGTCATTTAGGACATAGATATCTTAGGACAGTATTATAAGGGTTTTAAGTATACCCAGTTATGTATACCTAGTTATGCTCCTAAGTCCCAAAAGACGTATCAGTTACCGGATTACTCGGCTGGCTGGTGTTAATTGACAAACGTGTCATCTTCAATATACATGTTAATAATTACACGGTAAATACTCGAGATTGATTAGGTATAATGTTGTGTGTTTCTTGTGAATCTAAATTGGGGTTTGTATTAAGATCGATGTTCGAAAAGTAGGCCTCATTCATAAATAATCACAAGGAAAGTCAGAAAGATATTGTAGTAACGCCCTTTTCCATAGGGGATGTACATATAGGTAGAGGTACAGACTCATATTTAGGTAATACATTTTGACATATAATATGTCAAAAATTATTATGTATATTATAACCCGGGCACAACGCGGAATTTTTCATTGGTTTTGGACTTCATTACCAAGCCATATAGATGAAAATTTATTGGATATACGTATATAGTGCGCGGAGCTTTATAAATGGGTGACGTTAAAAGACTCATCACACCATATAATATATCTACCTCCAAAACATATGAATGGGAATCGACCCTCTCCACAGCATTTTCCCCGCGCCTATTCCGATACAATGCAATTCGTACTATCTCACAGAACGGCTTACAGAGGATACATTTACGCGAAGTAAGTGGTAGTAATGTTCCCACTATCCCGATTTCTAGCAATTTAGCGACAGTCGTAGACTTGATATCGCTTTCATGTCTCTTTTTAACCGACTTCAAAAAAAGGAGGGGGTTCTCAATACGGTTGTGTTTTTTTTCATCATTTTAATTTTTAATGGGTGCTTCCTTAAAACTGGTACTATTTATGAACCGATTTCAAAAAATCTTTTGTTGTTTGAAAGGGTTACTCATAAGCTTGGTCTCATTTTTTGAAAATCAGGAATCGATCCAGTAATTAGGTCACTACATGAAAATATCTGAGAAGTATAATATCTTACTTAACGTATTAACGGTAAACAAAATCCCGTATTGTTTCCTTTCCGTGACTGTGGGCTGACTGAAGGGACCGATATTCGTCTAAGTATTTTATGTAATATTTGTGGACAGATGTTAACAGCCAGAACACAGATGTTGTAGGCTCGTGTTCGTGTTTTTAGACGACATCCGCAACGCGAGCAGAGAGGATTGAGTAATAAGGCCTCGAAGTCATTTTTTTAAGTTTTTAACTTTGTGAATTATTGTTTCATCTTTTTCTATATCTTCTTCTTCTGCATTGCGACGATGTCCTTCTACTTCCGACCGAAACGGTTCAATTCCCTTCAACCTTTCCCATCTTATCTGTGACGTAAAATAATAGCATGACAAAACTCTTCTGAATTGTAATAGTAATTTTTGTGGTAGGGTGTCTCGAGTCGCGTACCAATAAATTCAACTCATTGTTTTTATTTCAACCTGAGTACGTATCGCAGCGGTATTCGTAGACTAGCATTGTATGCATTTAATGTGACCTAAGTGGAGTCCATAAAACCACCATATTACACCCCAAATTTTAGATACCCATCCAAACTCAACGATACCCCACCGCGTTTCCTTAAGGAATAATATTCCCTCAGGTGTTTTTAAATACACGGTACTCTAAAGGGACGCTTACACGGGCAATTTTTCGAGGAATAATTGCCCAGCAACTGTAGTCTTTAATCCCAAGAAATTTCCGCAATTTTTTCGCGATTTCAATTCTAATTGCTCCTTGTGGCGTCTAGCTACAATAGCTATCGTTGCCACTGTCATAAATTGATTGATGTAGCCAGTGACGTTACATGTAGTTTTTCGGATTTGCGCTATTTTAGTGACCCGTGTAAATGTACCTTTACCGCTACCTATTTTCCCCAGAGACTTACTGAGCACGAGTCTGTAAGGCATCAATCAGACGGGAGCGTTGAGCGCCAAACACAGTAAACTGTTCAACCTCGGTATATGAGTTTAGAGCGCACCCTCAAGTTGATGGTGTGGGCAGCCTTGCCTTTGACACTCCGTCCGTCTGTGCACTAGCAAGTATGTCTGCCAACTGTATGTAGCAAACAAGTATAATTCCAACAGGAATGGAATAACAAGTAATTGCTTTGAGTGAGTGCGGCCCGCAGTGCGTTTAGTAGAGGGAGGGAATGCCAATCAATCACCTACCAAATCTCAACAGAGTCAGATGCACACGCACAAGAAATGGTATTCAGGCACTCGAGAAACATGGCTATACTATAATGTAAACTGGAATTGGATACATGTATTAGTTTAATTAAATTCAAAATATCAAAATTATTTATTACCAAAAAGTCCAGTCTTAGAAGTGATTTTTCAGAGGCCCCCATGCTACGCCCTGTTGGAGGTAATACTGAACACACCACCGAACGGTATCTTTAGTATATAAACGATGTAAAGTTTCAAGATCCACCAAACAGTACTCCCTCGGGCATCGCGGGTGATACGCGCCCTACGTCTAAGTTGCTCGTAACACAACATGCCTCAGGGCTAATGCTTGCCAGATATCCTGGCATGGACGCCTGGTTATTGTATAAGGGTTTTAAACATCCCCAAAGTTTAATCTACGCGTCGCCTATCGTAGATTAGCGACCATTAAGGAAATCTAAACCATGCATCGCGGAATAGAGAATTTCCCAAATCATTTTGGGGTGGATTTTAAGCCATCAAATACGTAGTCGACTCACGAATGCTTGTTATATCACTGGTTTTTCTTGGCAGGAAACATTTATCAACAAGGTACAACTTGACTATTTTCAACGCCTATGAGTTATATTTTTAAAAGATAATTCGGGGCCGTTTACCTTCAATTAGTGAAAGCAATTCCGGGATTTTCCGGATTTCTCGGATGTCAGACAACATGCGTGTGTTTTTGTTTTCTCTCAGTTATATTGTGTGGGGGTTGCTTATTGGGAACAAGAATTTAATAACATGAATAAAATATCATTTACATACATTGTATTCGACATTGCTTGTGGTCCCACACTAGTCAGTATACACTGTGTTGTAGGAACTAGAAACAGCGATTTCACACACATGTAAATATCCAAGACCTGGGTTTTTTAACCGACTTCCCAAAGGAGGAGGTTTACAATTCTTTTTGAAGTAAAACTTCTTGGGGCACGGGGGTAAAATTTATTTAACCTCTCAACTGTGGGTTATTCATATATTTGCTTTTCAATTGCTGCTAGCCGGGTGCTATCACGAGTGGCTAAGAAATGTAACGGAAATTGGAATCGGTGACGTCAGGGTCGGCTGAAGACTTTTAAAACCGCAACTATTTTCAATACGGTTTTTAACTAATCAGATAAGATAATAATACATTCGTACAATAAAGAATGTTAATTAGTGAGAGAAAAACCTGATGAAACGTTAAGAAATAAAATTTATTTTAAGCATTCTTCCACGAGTTCTTGATTTCCGGTATGGCCAAGATGGCGCCGCCGCCGCCGCCGCCGCTGGCTGGGATAAACCGGATAAACAAAACCAGTGACGTGACCAAAAACTACTTCGTTCAACCTCTTTGTTGGAACCGGAACTTATGTTTGACAGCTGTGCGATGCGATCCATACAGTTTGTAAGAAAAGAGTTTCATCAATGTCACACGGGTCGATATGGATTTCTAAAACAAGCAAAGCAATGCATACATTTGAGCGAGACGGCTAAAAGACGTGACGTCAGATGGTATATAATCTGAGCGAGATGCAAATAGTAGTGACCTCAGAACAATAGTAGTGACACTATTGAATGAGTTAAGTATATCACCACGAGCGCGACAAATTGTAGATAAGGAATGGTGGGAAATAAATGACATGACGTATTAAAAGTAAGTACAAGTTTAAATAATTTCAAATAATCGGACGTCTGAAACTTAAAAGTAACTTGAAGCAGAGTTTGGATCTCAAAATTGGAAATTTAAATCTCTTTTAGTATAGGTAGGTATAGGTGTATAGTATAGGTACCACTTAATGATCTAGCTACAGAAGTTTTACTTCTAACACGTGTACGGTGCTACACGCGTATCTTTTTTTTTTATTTAGTGCGTAGACGGATGGACCGATTTGGAAAATTATTTTTTGTTTGAAAGGATTTACCGTCCCATTGGTTCCATTGATGCCAGGTCAGGATCTGATGATGGGATCCTGGAGAAATCGAGCGAAGTCTTCATATATTATAGGCAGACCTTTAGTGATTTTTGTATTTTTAGTAATAACTTGTGCATTTAGTCACGGTAAGCATAATATTGTGATGCGGAACTGCCGATGAAGACCACATGGCCACCAGAAGTGCTCATTACTAGGTACAAATACAATGCGTGGCTGACGGGCAGGCAACCCATAGTATAAACCGGTAGACCTAGAGCCATGAAACTTTGTACAGAGGTTCCTTAGTAGCGTGGGGTAGCACTGATGTGGGATTTTACAAAATGAATTCCCCAAGGGGGGGGGGGATAAAGGGTTACAGTTTGTATTAAACTCAATATAATCAAATAGGGTTTGTGGAAGTCCGTTTTTTCTAAAGTTTACTTTTTGTTTCAATTATCTTGCTTTTCAAAAGTCGGGATTCTTGTTGTTCCAAGTTGGAAAGCTTGGGAAGCACAGCCGCAACTCCGCAGAGGTCATAGGCATAGGTAGGTACATATGTATCACTGAACTAATAGGTAGTTTAGCAAAACTCTCTTCAAATAGACCTACCTAACCTATACCCAAGCTTTCCACCACGAACTCCTACGCAACATCAATTCTTACAAATGCAAACTTGAAATACTTGGAATACTCTTCGATACGTAATATGGTTGAAATAAAAACAGTTGGAAACTTGATTGTATGCATAACCTCAAATTCCGTACATCGCAGTCAGTCTCCAAACAAAATAGGCGCCGCAAACAGGCTTCGGCATTTTGCATCTTGGGCGCATTTGATATAATTCAGTCATATTTTACATATTTCTGTATATTCATAGAATCCGTAATTTTTTGCCTCACAGATCATCAAAAAATCTCACAGATTGATTTTTAGTTCAAACTATTACATTTCATTCCATACGCGCATCGGGCCTACTGTGCCGTTGCCGGCAATATTGACATTTGTGGGAATATAATATATGGGGCAATATTGCCGGGAATATTGCTCTATTATGGCAATATTGCCGGCCGAATGGCAATATATCCGGCAAAGCCACATCGTACTGGGCCCCTGACAACCGAATCCGATGCTAAAAGCACACTCAGCGTAATCCGCGAAGCCCGGTAGCAATGGCAGCCGCCAATTTTCATTACAGTCTTCTGTAAATACTTCTTTTTAAGGCAACCTCGAACAATGGCACGCTCTTGGAGCGGTTCCAGGCTGGCTATGCGTAATGCCCCGACTCTCCAGGCGCACAAAGGAGTGCCCGATGGCTGGCCGATCCCAAACAACTATTCGTTTGTTCAATTCCAACATCCAACTTTGAATCGGCCCCATTTTTCTTGGTAAATGGCCTATAAAGTTAATGCCTTGTAATTTTTTTGTATACTTACAGGTTATAGAGGGCAGGTGAAGCCGATTGTGCCAAGGAGGGTTTAGTTTAATCCCGACTGCACCAGAAGGAGGGTAATGGGTTTTTGAGTGTATGTTTGACATTAGGTTGGTCGGCTTGATGGATTTTAACTAATGCGATGTCGAAAGTGACAAAGGCTCTCTGCCTCTATTTATTTTAGTGAAAAGTCAATAGTTTGATTGGGATTCAGATCACTAAATATACTAAGAATTTATATTTCAGTTTAGTACCAATAAATAAACATACAAAGTGATTGTTTCAGTCGGGTGTTTAGATTGATTGATTTATAGAAGATAAAGTTAAAATAGATCCTCTCTAATGCTAAGGGTAGCACCTCTAAATAATACCCTTCATCCAAATTCTGGCTACATACGCCTTTCCGTTACATTCTGTAGTAAATGTAGCCATTAATTTCCCCACCGAGGGGCACAGGCCTTTATACGGATCCGAGTAAGATTGAGCCATACTCCACCACGCTGGCTCAGTGCGGGTTGGTGGAGGGGTTTTACGACTAATACATACTACGAAGTAACTCGGAGTGTTCGATAATGTACTTAAGACAAATTAATCATCTCATTGGTACATGGTCAGCACCGGGATTTGAACCTGCATCTCCTGCGTGAGAAGCAAGGGGAAACCCACTAGACCACCGAGCATTCTGTAGAGTAGACAATATTTCATTATCAAGAATAATTCTACGCGTGGGTTGTATTATTTTTGCGATTGCCCTTTAGGCGTATTTTCGTAAAACCCCGGCAGGTTCAGTAACTCAATGTTTCGCAAAACAACAACACAATTTAAATTTAATTACTTGTAATGATGGAAAACAAAATGGTTCCATTAAAATATACGCAACAGATTCTGGTGGGTTGACAAATTGGAAGAGCGTTTCATGTTCGCATATCATCGGCGGCGTCGGGTCGGCACCGGAACAGTTGTCAATGATATGAAAGGGGTTTGGGTAACTTAGTATGGACCGTTGGCGTATTTTTTTTAATTTGCGGCCATCGATATTTGGTTGCAGTACCATAATGTATTATATCTAAAGAGGAAGCAATGCTGTAAATAATTTCGGAGCTGAGATACTAGAGCCTCAATGTAACACTTTTTGTAATGAAAAAACTTGACTTGTGTGATATTGATATCTCAGCCCCGAAATGATTTACCTATATGTACTCCATAGTAAGATTAGCTTATTTTTAATAGCTATTTCAAAATTTACAACTTTCATGAATGGCCGCTAAAACTCAAAATCAACAAAACTCTAGGAAACATCAAAACAACGCCAACTTTATCCAACGCCCTTTATGGTCAAATGGCCGCCCGCTGACACAACAGGGGAGGCTTTTAAACTGTCACTGTCACGACGCAAAAGTCATCCTGTATATTTATACCAGGGAGCACTTATCCAGTGGAGAGCGCATAGATACATTTTCCTTTGAAACACAACTCACCAATTTACGGGCGGCGGCGGACGAGGTAAGAGAGCTGTGATCGGTCAGCCGCTGCGGAACTGTCTGGCGGCCCGTCATCGTACATAGGTTGCGTATGCGAACGTTTGTTGAATACAACAAACGTTTGGCGAGCCGCATTCCCCCGCAGGCGCAGTCAATTGGATATATAGTCTCTAGTACCTACCCCGCCCCGTTACCGCGCCGCTCCCGAGCCGCCGGTGATGTGCCGAAGCGTTTAATCGGGATTCGATTGGATTTGCGAACTCGACACAAGACGAAGTTGTCTTCGCCGTAGAAAAGTGGGTAAATTTAGTAAGAAAAGGGTCGACAGTGACGCTTTTCGGCTCGGAAAAAAGGCCGAGGTTGCTGGATCTTTATGTACTGCCACTGTTTGCGTAGCCAACGATGTCTCAACCCTTTAAGGGAAAGTTAAATAAGGCGGCTATTTCTGGATGAAAAATCCTCAGATGTTACCGAGACAACACGTCTTAGAATCTTGTTGAAGTTCCGACCAGCATGGCTGTTCGTTGGGTTCTTTTTGTTGAATCAATAACTTTCATTACATTTGTAGGCATCATACCTACATACATAACAATATCTTAATACAGCATAACATGTGATATTGGATTTAATATTGTATAAAATGTTATACTTAAGTAATAATATTTTCCACCAACCCGCACTGAGCCAGCGTGGTGGAGTATGGCTTAATCTTAAAAGGCCACAGGTCACCCTCGGTGGGCCTGGAGACATTAATGGGCTAATTTATAAGTTAAAACATACCTCTATTAGATAAATACCAGTTACAATAAAGAATTAACACCAAATGTGGCTCGTGCCAAAATGAATGAGCTGAATGAATGAATGAATGAATGAATGGCCGCTAAAACTCAAAATCAACAAAACTCTAGGAAACATCAAAACAACGCCAACTTTATCTAAAGCCCTTTATGGTCAAATGGCCGCCCGCTGACACAACAGGGGACGCTTTTGACAACTGAATGAAAAGCTGAAATCTAAAATAATCTACGGCTACAAGCACCATGGACCCAAATGGTAATCGTATATAGTTCTGTATTTACTAACAGTAGTGTAGAATAATTTGCAACGCCGCGATTGCAAAAATCTTTGCCAAACTTCTCGTTCGCCAAGCTTGTGCGTTATTCATAAGAAGCTTTCTTAAACTCACTTCAGTTTCAGATTTTAGCTCAGCGGTCGATATCGATTTCATAAACCCGACAGAATGTTGAATCAATGAACAGGATTAAATGGTTTTCCGCTTTATAGCTGTGTAATCTTCTAATCTTCATAGAGCTCTACTCAACGTCTTAATTCAAATTCCCTATCCCAAACCAAACGGATTGTCAATAGAAGAATACATATTGAAACGGGTCAAGTAGAAACGAGATAATCCATTATATTATCCAGCGGTCGGACTTAGTCGTTCCGGCGTACCAGAGTGACATTGAGCAATAATCCCGGGACGTCCGGACTGCTTTGGTGAGTTGCGGGTTAGTGAGATAGTTTCCGGAATCTTTCCCTGACAAATCGCCGGGCGGCCTCGAAAGTTCCAAATAACTTCCGAAGAGTTATTGTTTTTAGTTCCGTTTCGCATAAATCCTAATTCTGTTTTACCGCACCTCGGGTGTTTTTGGACGGTACACGAAACAACGTAGGAAAATCCTCGGAATCCCAAAATTGCAGAATAAAACTTTTTCTTGCCATTCCAAGACAAAATTAAGGCTTACGAAAATAGTAAATTGCTGAATCGGTCCTTTTCTTTTCATTTGAAGTTACTAGAGAAGGCCCAAAGTACACAATAGCAAGAAAATTCCATTTGCTAAGCCATAAAACTCTTAAATTCGCTGATGTAGCGTCCCCCGCGCCCCGCGCGTCCGTCCGTACCCCCCTGCGTCTGACCTGACATGGGGCTGATTACAAAGTTTCTAGGGAAAATGATGCTGAAAAAGATTTTTTAATGAATATTAATTTTGTGCCAGTACCTAAAACAAAGTTTACTTTTGAACCGTAACCGGTAATAGGTTCGTTTTTCGTTCGCGTAACGTGAAATCCGCCAGTCGCCCGTTCTTAAGATTTTGATGATTTATTGTACATAGCTAAATGAAGTCAGGAGATTTTTCTTCTGCAAGTAATTGATATCATAAATGTCAGCAGTCAGCAGATGGCCGGGTTTCTTCTTGATGATATGACCGGATTTTTATGAAGGTTTTATGATTTTTGCCCTCGTCTACTTTTTTTTGCCTTCGCTTACCGAATTATAATTCAGTGTGAAAAGAAAGTATCACCGATACGGTGCCGACACCTAACTTCAAAGCAAAACATTTTACGGTAAACCAATCGAATAACATTTTCATACTTACAGGAATGGAATAACATTCTCGAGAGGAAATACATCGCATCGGCTTTCAGTAGTTTCGCTCTATCGCTACAGATTGCTTCAATATCAATATAATTTGTGTTTAAACTTAAGTGCTGTGGGGAAAGAAGTTTGAGTGACCTCGTCTCCACCACCCCTTTCCACTTCTGTGAGATTGTCAGACGTTAGCTTCATTATTATAACACGGGACCGAGTAAAAGCAAACTCCCTTGCGAGATTCAGCTTCATACAATACCAAGAGCACGAATTCGTATCTGGGAATCGCTGAAAGTCACAATTATATATAGAAATAAAGTAAGATAGTAATGCATGCTGAAATGTTGTCAGTATAGCCGCAAGGTGTATTTCTTATATTTTTAGACTAAAGGGTTTTCTCTTCTTTTGCCACACTGGGATGGTTGGTGTTAGAGACAAACAGTTTCTCCAATACAGTGTAACGTGACGGACGACAAACATCTTAGTGTGGGGCCAGAAGCAATGTATGTGCATGTATGTAAATGTTTATGTTTAATACGCTATTTATATATAGTTTTAAGGAACTGTCAAGACAGAAAATGTGTTCTTGTTTTCTGTGAAACACTAACCTAGTGACGTCATCATTAAACGATGTCTTTTTTACACAAAACTACCTAGTAACATCGTATTTATCAAAATTGTTGCAAACTTATGTTCGAGCTACATTACAACGCCTGCGACAACACAATAGCAATCCAAGTGAGAATATCCTGTGCAATGCAAGTGCATGCCGTGTGCATGCCCGTAATTGTCACAAATGCACAAAGGTGTTATTACGAGGTGAAATCGAATTACAACCGCCTCGTGCGTTGTAATCTGAGAATAAAGCTGGATTTGAGTGCAGGCTTTCAGAGAAATTGCTTCAGGTTAACTTGTGTAATAGAAATGCGACTAAGCAAGCGTACACAAACAAGTTTAGGCACATCGTCTGAAATTTACATAAAGTAATTCTATTTAGGCACTAACCCATTCGCTGGTGGCCACTCGGCGAATATACAGGGTGTAACAGAAAGATGTAGGTCAAATTTTATGGGGTTTTCCATAGGTACTAAAAGTGGTGCATGGATAATATAAATGACTCCCTAACTTTTACTTAAAATGATAAATATAGCTGATTAACCTCCCCACCGAGTGACATGGGGCTTAATCCAAATACGGGTAACATTGAGCCTTACTCTTCCACGCTGGCTCAGTCAGAGTTGATGGCGGGAGGAGGAGGAGGGCTAGGGGCCCACCCGACTGTTAGAAGTGTCTGTCTTATACAGAGTGTAACAGTAAGTCATATTTTAGGAGGTTGATAGGTTTAGGTTGTGTGTGTGTGAGGGTGTGTGCGAGGGTGTGTGTGTGTGTGTGTGTGCGCTTATGCAAATAAATAAATAAATACGATATTATTCTGAACAACTTTCACTATGAAACCAATTTGATCAGAGAAACTAATTACTAACTAAATTTTTATTCCTCCATATGTTTTGGCCCGGGCGGGCGGTCAGCAGATTTGTATGGAGAAGCAAAAAATTCTGTTGCTCTGATCAAATCGGTTTCACAGAGAAAGTTGCTCAGAATTACGTTCCTAACAACCCCTTAAAATATGACTACACCTTTCTGTTAAGTCCTTGTATTTATAATTAGGTTGAAAAACGAGGTTCGCAATAACATATTTCTCCAAAGATCAATATTGCAATCAGCCGCACGTAGCTGCGCGCTGCAAATTCCATCAGGTCCATTGTTTTTATTCTTTGATTAAATCAGCGGGCTCGGAGCACACCGGGGCGCGGTGCAGATAAGATTCTCATTGTGTCCAGATGAAAGCAGCACTATCGAGTGCGCGACGACAATAGCCCTGGACCATAGGACATAAAACGAACTAGACATGATAGAAGCACAGTTTTCCGCGCGAAAACTCTCAGCGGGATGGGGCGTTGATTTACTCTTGCGGTGTTCTTTGTTCTGGATTGCTAATTAATAAGTTTTAGATTACAGATGCCTATTGCTTTTATTTTTATCGTATAGCCAAACTCAAACTCAAAGTTTTATTTCTTTATCCTAATAAATATGTTAAAATAAGTATGTTAAGGGATCTCTATATTTGCCAACCTGTGCCAAACTAGTTATTTACACTTTTCGTAAAAAAAAAGTTTTACTGTAAGAACTTTTCTCCCTAACCAAAACACGTTCGTAATAGCTCGCACTTGTACATGTGTTTTCTTTTAATGTTACTGTTTAAATCATTGTGTGCAATAGATAATTGTGAATTATGAAGAAGTTTAAATCAGCAAGGTATTAAACAGGCTTCTAGTCGACCCCTTTTTCAGACACACAATAGCGTGACCAACCACGTCGCTGAAAACAAGGGAGCCCACACTTTTATTGTGCTTCAAATTGGAGCAGCTGGAATGGAAATGCATGCATTCATTATGAAGTTGACAACGGATACGGCTTGAAGTTAGCCGCGGGTGCTGAGCCAGGCCCGGCTCGATCTAGGCCTGTTATAGTCATGGTACTGCGCAGAGGTACTGCGTTCGTACACTTGAAACTCAGAAAAAAGTAAATGTAAATAGAAGTAAAAGACGAGTAAAAGTAACTGCCTCCGTATAGCATGCCCCGCGCGAGTCTCGTTTCGCGCTTTTTACGCGTCTGACATCTCCACATTTTTGTATAGTAAGGTACGAATTTTGATATTATTTAGACGTTTTAAAGTGCGTGATATGATAAACGCGTGACGCACGGGACAATATCAATATCAGTATAAAGATATTTATCTCCACTCCAGGTAACTTTCATAAAAATACATTTATGTTTGCATTCCATTTCTGGAAAATGTACATCATTGTTACTTAAGTTACTTTTTGAGAAGTACGGGGAATAAAATATTTTACTCTAAACTAAACTATTGAACGGAAAATTATAATAATTATAATTTAAATTATCATAAATAAGCATTATTTTCTTTCACTCTCTGAACATAAGCTCAATACGGCTCTGAAATGCCCCACGGCATTTAGAAGCAGTAATTAACTTAATTAAAGTAAAATCGGTAAGAGTAGGTGGAGTTAAACAAACTCAAGTCGTTTCATTTGGGTTTGAACATTTCCCGGCAGAACTCTCTACGACTCTCTTAACTGCTCCAAACTGAATAATAAATAAGAATTGCTTTAAGCACTTAAAACTGCATTTGCCTTTTTTCCTTGAATATCCTTCTATCGTGCAGCGCAGGATTTACGCCGTTGAAACGTAAAATTTAGGTGTGAATGAAAATCTTCATTTTTGTAACGCGGTTCTGTATGTGCAAAATGCTGGTTGGCCAGAATGCGATTTCCTCGTGTCCGTGCCGGGCAAAAAAAAATAAAAAAAGAATGTGAATTCTGGCCGATCCCGGACTCAGACATAAAAGTTGCAACAAGCGGGACACTGCACTGCTATATGGCCCGTCTACACAAAATGCCTACCACTCTGGTATATTCCGTGAACTACAAATGTTACGAAATTTGTAATTGCACAAAAACTAGTTATTCAACAGCCGATACCTACCCCGATTATCGGTCCTTTTAGGATTCCAACTTTGAGAAAGGAGCTATTGTTATCTCTTGATCTATCGAGCCATTAAGGGAAATAAAGTGGAGCAGCACAGAACTTTCACAGCCTGAGTGCAGCTTCAGGGATTTCCTATTATTGCGTATTAATGCTATTTTAATGGTCCTAGTGTCTAGCGTTGAATGTTTTAGTTGGAATAGGTATCTTAAATATTGTCATCCCTTCTTTTGCCACGTGGCAGATGCACACTTGTACCCACATCATTTCTGGGAGAGAATGCGATCCTGACACATGTATTATATTATGTTCCTGTCTTTCCCGCGCTAGTGAGATAGAGTGAAAAGTAGCGCCGAACAGACAGGGACATATACATGTGTCAGGATCGCATTCTCTCAGCGGCCAGAGTAACCAGATATTTCCTATGAATGACAAGCAAGTCGCAGAAAGTGGATAAAATACACCTAAAATATTTTTAACAGGCGTGTCGTCGGTGTGTGGGCAAATGTCCAATTGCGGCTCAAGCTATTGCCTTTGTTAGATATAGGTACGCTAATAATATCCGTGCTACTGCCACCACATACAGATATACTCGTTTACGTGCCGCTACGTGTCGGTACACAATAATTTGATTTCCTATTCTTATGTAGGTGTTCAATATTAAATTACCACTTAATTCCGCAACTCACTCGGGTATCGGAGTCGGGTTTCTATTGTCTCCGACCTTACTAAAAGGGATTCCATATTGTTTGCAATAATTTCGCGAGGTTATAATTTTGCTTGGTTTCTCTCCGAAGCCGGCAGAGTTCAAGGAAAACTCAATTAAATTCCACAATTGATACGGCTCTGGCGATATTGACGAGAGTAATAATAATTGGCCAAGTTTTCGGGGGAAGGTAACAGGTGATTAAAACAAATGAACGTTTTAAAACAATTACTGTAATACCAACCAGGTACATACCACGTACAATGTGGGTTCAACAACTCATCTCTGAAATGAGTTAGTACATACATAGTGAACCCAGAACAGCGACCAGGCAATCACATCAAAATGGCGTCTCAGAAATCACCGAACTAAGATAAAATTTGTCTAAATCTTGATTTATAATCTCTTAACCGACTGTCGTAAGGAAACACAGATTGATTGATAAAATTCCGGAGCGTCCGCCGATCTAGGGTGTCGATTGTACTATTGGCAGACTTCCAAAAACGACATTGGGCAGTTAGAACTCAGCGGCAGTCGAGCGATAAGACTTGTGTATCTTGTAGAACCGATACCTAGGGCATCATTGTCGTCTCCTTGATCAGTGTGGTGCGATTAAATGAGTTCTGCCACAGATAATAAGGTTCTGCACATTTACATTTCTGATCTCCACTCAACTCTGAAGCAGGCTGTATAGACATAGAACGTGTTTGTTGCTGGATTGGGCTTCAGATGTCCAAAGCAATGTGAGTACGTCCCATTACGGCCATCGAGAAAATTTGAATCTTATCACCGAGTCTAGATGGAAATTTTGCAAGTGCAGAATGTAGGGCATTATATTCACGAAAAAGTAGCTAACATCAATGTGATTTGTACTCAAATACTTATTAATCACGATGCGATGCGTTTGCTGGTCGTCTTTCAACGACTTAAAATCCTAGAATACATCCACCGTGTATTTTGCAAGCAGTTTAATGGATAATAATGCTACAATAATAATGAACACCGTTTCACGAGAAATTAAACAATATACTTTATAAATTCAGTTACATTGCATCACTTATTTCGATTATTTTAAAAGTGTGTAAAAGCATAATTAACCAGTTGGCACAATTTACTTGGAATGCATTATTTATTAAAATCGATTTAACACAATGAATGTCGCATTTTACTTGTTGTGTGTAATAATTTGTGAGTCATGACGCCAACCCCTAAGCAACAAAAAAATATATATTTTGTATGTGAAATGACAGATGTCAAGCCCGGGTCTCTCAAGAGATTATCTGTCTCTTGAGAGACTCGGACTAAGTAAATGGGGGCGAAAGTTCCATTCCCAGATAAACAGTCAGATAAATTTATTTGACATTTCACACGTACAAATTCTGTCAAGCAGATAAACAGGCAGATAAACCATGGAACTATCTGCCGGTCAAATACATTTTAAATAATAAATATCGCTCTTTCCATCCTTTGATAACGTTTAAATCTATTTCGTATATATATTTCGTATATATATTGCACATAAAAGACAAAAAAAAACAGAAAATACAGAGAAGTAATTTACAAAGGCAAGCTTATCTCTAAAGAGAGATCTCTTCCAGCAAACCCAGGATAGACAGAGAAAAATAATATACGGAACAGGTAGGCCTGTGTGCCTATCTATCTGTTTATCTGAGGCATTTGACATTTTACACGTACATTAAATGTCAAATAAATATATCTGACTGTTTATCCATCTCATGAAGGATCGGGCCTAACACTAATAAGCAAATATTATTTTGTAGAAACCTAGAGAATTGAGGTCATAATCTACCGAAAGACTTAAATAGCGGAGTTCGAATTATTGCACGGCTAAAGTTCGGGCCATTCCCCAGCAGACCTTGTTGAAAGTTTAGTTTGATCACAAAACATAAAAGCTAATGATGAAACATGAACACGATTTGTAGGGAACATAAAATTGTGCTGAAATAAGTCTCTGGTATTTAGATGCTGTATTTTGTTGTTGCTGTATTCAAACACTTTTTATTTCTAAACTTTTTATAGGTACCGTATAGTAGGAACGCACTCATATTTTGAGTACAGTGATATCGCTTTAATCGTTTACTAAGAAAAGTCGTTTACTATCCAAAATAATTTTATGAGTATAGTGGTAGACTAGACAGCAGCGGTAGAAAAGATCAACGCTCTCTATTACCAAGCTACCGCGTTCATACTATAGTAATATGTATACCTTTGTATGCCTCTCTCAGCTTTGAGAGTACGTCAAAATGACGGTTCATTATCAATCAAGGGCTTTTTTAACTGGAAGTACAGATGAAATAAAGTATTTGGAAAATGTGACACCGAGAAAAGACTTAAAAAAATGTCTCCAAGAAAAACTGACCTTCGGAAAATATGCACTTATTATTATTTATGGGCCACAATCTGACACTGTATCGAACTATTGCGTTCGTCTGATTGAGCCTGAATATAATTGTTATCTAACTTTACACAGCAGCCAAAAGTCATATATTACTCGATGGATCAAAGAGGAACATTCTGAGCTTTGTGAGCCACGCCGAGATTAATAATAATGGAGCCATAAACTCTATTACTAGGTAATTAACTCGAATGAATAAAATCTACGTAAAAGCTCAAGAGTAATTATATCATTTACGTACGCCTGAAATGCTAATGCATAAACAAAACGCTTGATTGGCTAAAATTAAGAATTACAGGGAATTGGGGTGAAATAGTCACAATAGTATTTATTAGTTTATGTATATTATATAATATACTTCATATTTATTTATATAAGTATGCACTAGTTTATGTAGTCTATTGATTTGTAAGTAATTATTATATGTATTGTACACATGGGTCTACTCCTGCTCAGCAATCCACCTGTCTCATCCCTATTTGGTTTGCTGGAAGAGATCTCTTATTAGAGATAAGCTCGCCTTTGTACACGTTTTCTATGTTTTTTACTGTCCTATGTAACTGTTTGTGTGCAATAAAGAAATTATGAATTATGAATAGAGGATCAATCACCGGCCTGTGTTCTATCTAAAATTAGAAGAAATTAATAGTTTTACAAGAAATCCTTTGTAATATACATACGATACATACCTACCACCTTTCTTTTTCACTAATGTAGAAAAGCTGAATTGACTACTTTTTCGCTGATTTACCTGAAACAAAGCAAAAACATGTTAGTTGGTTCGGGAATGGAAATAGAGAAGATTTTATAAATTTTGTCTGTTGCATAAGTCGGGTCAAGATAATAGGTGCACTGGGCCAAACTAAATTCAACCTTATATATGATGTCAGTGACAGAGACGCTGCCAGTGCACCTATTATCTTGACCCGAATTTAGTTATTGCAGGATAACAAGTAACGAATTATAACGTAAGTTTGCAGAATGATTTTTGATGCCTTTTTTTCGAACGCGGGTTAATAGACTGCTATTAATTGTGCATAGATGCATTATAGAAAAACAAAATCGCGTCACGCCTTTTTCCTATAGCGGGTGGCAGAGGCACAACTTTGCCCAATTTAAGCCAGTGATTCCATACTCCATTTACAGTTTAATATAGTATATTTATTGCCATAAATGTACATGTAATCTCATAGCAATAACAGACATCTTCATCTTATAAACTACAATAAAATAATTAAACAAAAACAGTTTCACACAGTCACAGGGCTAGGATAAATTGCACGTTTACTATTTTATACTCAGTCATTTTATAGTTTTACTAGAACCAACACCAACGTAATTGACAAAACAAATGATCAAACCTTCTAGCACATACATAATTTAGGTTTGATGATATTTGGGTCAATCGACTTTTTTTTGTCCAACGACTGTTTATTGTTTCCCTGATATTTTTTAAACTTATAGATTAGGCCGTTGAACTTTTAAAGATGAGTAGATAAATGAATTTAGATCGTAGTATTTTTTCAAACAATTGTCACTATTTATTGTTTTAATTAAAAGTTTCGTTGCGAAAATGACAAAAGTTATCCAGGGGACAAACATAAACAGAAATATACCTTAAAATAGCAGTCATTTCATTCATATACGTATAAAATATATAACACTGTACTATGAAAGTCACTCAAGCATAGGGTTTGTTTTAATATTAATTTATTATTACATAAAAAAACCCATTAAATTGGTTGTCCATGGGACAAATTTAAGATGTATGTTGGATTTTTTTACTATAACTTTCAATATCCCAAAAATAGAGCTCTGCTATTCATTCATTAAAATCCATTAGATACGTACCTATTTTCTGTGGTACCTATATTAAATAATCTACCAAATAAAATAATTTTATTGAAAAAACAACTCAAAACATTAAAAACCAAAAATTTCAAGATGCGGACAAAAAAAAGTTGTTTGACCCAATTGGGCGATTTAAAAAAAAACAACTTCAGTAGTTCCAAATTCGTCACTAGAAGTCGTAGGCGAGACATGGGGTTCATCCTTAATTTGATTATAAAAATGTGTTTAATGGATAGCTGGCAGTCACTTTTCATACCAAAGTGCTTTTCTTCTGTGAGGAAATGCGTAGTTTTTCTGGAAATCGAAAATGAAAATTGAAAATTGTAAGAATGTTAATATTATAAGCTTGTGAATTGTCTCTTAGACGTATAAATAAGCCGATGTTTTTGTTTTGGTGTCAAATATTTTGGAAATTTCAACTTTATTTTCCGGAAAAACTACGCATTTCCTCACAAAAAAATCCCTTTGTTAAGGAAAGTGACCACCAGCTATCCATTACACACCCTTTTAGGATCAAATTAAGGATGAACGATATAAAACCAACACCATGTCGATACAAATGCCATCTGTTGACCTTTTAACTGTCAGAAAATCGCCTGTTACATTGTTATTATTTGACACCGAGCCCAGACTACGGCCGGCCTGTAATAATAAACCAGACAGAGACAACTTTCAGAACTCTGTATGTTCTGAAAGTTGTTCCGCTTAGTTACAATGACGGTTCCATATGAAATATGCATTATACGCGCTTGAGATAGCTCTCAGATCTGGGAGCGGTTTATTCGAGCTTAGAAGCATCACCATTCGTTATCCCTCAAAGACGATGCCATATTGAAACCCATATGCCCATTATAACAGAAGCGGCCATTACTGCGTCATTACTTATTATTCGACGAGGGTTGATAAATCCAGCGGGCGAGCACATTAGTCACCCTGTTTCGAACAACTATAACGACGCAGTGTTTTCCCTGAGGCCGGGTATAGTGAGTTGAGTATACAAACGTTGTGTTCTGTTTAACCCTTGTGCGTTTCTTTTACAATGCTGTATGATATAAAATGGGTTTTATTTTTTATTTTTATCATTGAGTTACCTTTATTAAGTTTTTGTTCCTAATTTATTCATTCCCGCCCGTGCTTAATTTAAATCCCGAATTGGTGTGCGAGGACCAGCCTAAGGCTGGTCCGAGCCAACTTATCATTATAAGTATGAGGAATATTTGAATGTTACGGTGTAACTATGTATCGATATATATTTTGAGTTCTCGAAATAGGCGCTGTAGTTTTTGATGAAATTTGCAATATAGGGGTTTTTGGGGGTAATAATTCGCCAAGTTAAAAACTTAAAAAAAACCGACTTCATGACCTATTACTTGGTCCTCCCTGCTTGTTTTACAGTGTCGTATAGACCCGAAAACGAGCCTACATAATCGTTCAAATTGGTTCATAATCGGCGGAGATATTGCGTATAAAAAAGTTCATCCCCAATTTTCCACCCTTGGGGGTGAAATATTTTCTTTAAATTCGCATGAAACCACCCTTTTGATAATACCTATTCAACAAAAAAATAATCGTTCAAATTGGTTTATAATCGGCGGAGATATTGCGTATAAAAAAGTTCATCCCCAATTTTCCACCCTTGGGGGTTGTTTTTTTATTATTAAATTTAAATGGGACCACCCTTGAGGTATAACCTATACGCCGAAAAAAGATTTGTTCAAATCGGTTCATAATTGGCGTAGTTATCGCGTAACAAACATAGAAAAAACATACGGGTCGAATTGAGAACCTCCTCCTTTTTTTGAAGTCGGTTGAAAATGGATTTATCTAGGTCATGAACTGAAAAATCGCGTATGTCCGAGTTTTCATGCTTTTAGAAACTAGTTTGCTCCAAGATTTTCAAGGTACCTAATCCGGGAGCTTAACAGGAATATGCCGCATAGCCAGCGCGGTGGTGCGTGCGGCTTGCCCGCTCTGAGCAGATTTATGCCTTCGTAACGTGCCCAAAAATAATTGGACCGAGACCGAAAAATAAATTGCCGCCCCTCGCCCAATGCGCCGCCCCTGCGCGCCGGACTTGAGAAATAACCCTAACAAATTGCGGTGGAGCCTAAGACGATAGATTTTTCGATACACGCTTCAGTTGAGTTAATTTGGAAAAGCTGTAATTTTTGTCGTTCTTAGCGCCCGTCGGAAAAGAGGGTTGTTATAAGTTTGAAGCGTCTGTCTTAGCGCTTATTACATTACGCTGTCGGCAGGGCACGATTTGTATAGACGTCTCACTCTGATGGAACGACTAGAAAGAGACAGTGAGTCAGACAGGGCCCTGCCGACAGCGTAGTCTAATAGGCCCAATAGATTTTAGCTCTCTTGCGGTCAAACGATTGGATGGGTTAATTGCGGATTTTTGTTATTGGTAGGACTTCAGCGCGAAAAATGATTTTTAGAATATACAAGCCTGACAAGGAAACGAGTGAACCTATTTTTGTTGGAGTGTTTTAAAAAATACTATGATTATATATAACGTTCGAATTCATGAACCGTTTAGGTTAGTTCTCGAACATGTCATAATGATAACATACACTTATTTGCTGTTTTATTTCCCAACAAATATATGTCATCAGTTCATCACAAAGCCCCTCGCTCGCATAGTTTTAAGTAATGTATTAACAAAACATTTATACGTAGTAAAACTGTACATACGCACATACCTAGCTTTAGGTAACTAATGCATTTAAAAGCAGTACGTACGAAGCTCGCCACGACACGATACGATAAATTCCAACACTCCCGACACATTTGCATATTCACTACTATCTAATTCAATCTGCGTCGCAAAAAGTCAGTTAGTCCATTGAAAACCTGAATTAAATGTGACGGCTATGCGCGGAAAATACTCACTGTGCGTATTGATAGGTTACATTCTATATTCGAATTACTATTCTCGTAGCAAAAAGGTGAACAGTGGCTAATACTTAAACTAAAATATGATAGAACGTTAGGGCTGATGTTCTGGCTAACGTTTACCATTTTGCTCGTAGACAGACTGTCTACGATGACAAGAGTTTTGAAGCACCATTGTTGAAAGCTTCCTTCTTACGCCGGAGCTGGAGATTCGAATCGAGTGCTGTAACTGACCATGTATTTATGAGATATGTATAATTTATCGTTCGTTTTCGGACTTATCCATTTTTGGATACTCAAGCCTACTCGTGTCCGGATTAAGACCTGTGCCCCTCGATGGGGATAATAATGGCCTACATTAATTTAAAGAACCTTTTATCGTTGATGACTTAAGCAGTGTAATATTATCATCATCATTTTCTTACCAAGCAAATTGCGTTCCTTATTGTATATGTAAATAGGTGCCTTTAATCCTCAATTGAGGTCCTTATTAGGCAATTTTGTGCGGTCGCCGAGAGCCTCTCGTCAATCCGCCCGCTTTATGGATCATATTCCAAATATACGTGGACGGAGTTAGGAGGTAAGGAGAAATTTCCCCTTTTTGGTAATGAAGAATAGTTGTTATTGGTGGTACGCTTAACCAGAAAGTGAATGTATTTTGGTTACTGCACACGATAATATTGAGTGCTAGTGCAGAAGTAAATTAACAGTGAAGATATAATCATAAGTGGTTAACTGCTACTGAAACGGATGCTAAATATGAATGCAGATGGTCATAATTCAAGGATATAAAATATGCGCTGGCTATTTTTTTTTCTAGTTTTGCACCACAGTAGCAGTGGACCAATCATTTGTTTTATTTATTAAAAATGATAATGGTTCGTTGTATTGTACCAACGGACGATGTGTCTACGTTTCGGTCACATCTGCGCAGCTCCTAGTACAACCGATAAATTGTGTTTGTTTGTGCCCCCCCCCCCTCCCGCAAATCCTGACTACGCCCATGGATCATATGGCAGGAAATTTATTACACAGTCATTCGACTAAATTCCGCCCACATTTAGGAACCCAGAGAAATGAGGGTCGTACGCATATGTTACCTTAATAAAAGTATCGAATATAGCCATTTATGTAGGACAATTTCAAACGCTTACATAAGGGCACTTATGAGTTATATTATAAGCTTTTAGCATTTAGGGTCGTAGCTCATGATATGGCTCATAGCTTATATGATTTGTATATGTATAAAATCATAGAATATAATCATAAATTCACTTCATAACATTCAAGATAAGATAATCAGGGGTTTGATATGATGTCGGTCGACCAACACACTCAATTGTTGTTTCTATAAATGAAGCATTACAAGGGAATTTAAAATGTTAGATCATTTAAATAATATGGTGAATTAGGAAATATAATTATACCCATGAAAGCCCCCTTTAAACCTGTCAAATATGTATTGTATGTACCCACATTTAGAAATGTAAATTACTCAACGATGATATAAGAAACTTAAACCTAAGCACAGAAGAGATAATAGTACTCCGTACAGAGCGGCCACTCCCTTCCCCGCGCTGATTCAGATTCCGCACCCCACCCCTGGCGTCAAAGGATTGGTTAAAGGATCAACAGACAGGGCTGAACGCCGGACGAGTGACGACGCGTATACTTTAATATCGCTGCATTTGCCGCGCCACCAGCCCTTGCAAAGTTTACGCACACATTTGCACGTATACAAACATCATTTGGATATGTAGTAGTAAAGTAAAGTAAATGTAGCCCATTAATGTCCCCACCGAGGGGCACAGGCCTTTACTCGGATCCGTAATAGGTGATTATTTTACGAGCGTTCTATGGAGTGTCCGAGGTGTGACCTAAGAGAGCTTAACCTAAAGATGTAATCAACGATAAAATACCTAAATTGTGATCTAACAAAGGCTTCCCGTTGTCCTTATTTCTGTCCACGTTTCACAAGTATCGATTTCACGCGAACTTTGTCAGCAAAATAGGATGAAAACCGCCGAATCATCATCGGGATGAAAAGCGTTATTTAACAAATAGCTAAAGGTCGGGATATTGAGGCCACTTAATTCCGGCTAGGCTCTAAAACCCGGCATTCGATAAGCATAATCCACTTTTAAGTCCTTAATTAAAACTTCACTGTGGACTTGGGCTCAATTTTAGTTCGGATTCGTTCGTATTTATGACTGAACGAATTTGCTTCAATTATTTACGAACGAACTTAATGAATTTGTATTTAATTTTTCCTTTGATAAAGTAGATACCTAGAAATATTTTGGTAAAGATTTGCAGAATAACCTTACAATAATGCAATTTCTTTAGATAAGGAAAAATAACAGAACGTTAGGCCCTAACTGAGTGCACTTTCTGCCTCACTCCTAATTAGTCGCCAGTGTAATAGACCCCCCCTTTGCTTCATCTCCTGTCCGAAAAAGAAAAATATTTGACATTCAAATTAGGGGAAATTCAGTTATCATTTCCTTACAAAATACATTAATTGACGTCTTGGAACCCACTGCCAAAGTTAGTTCGGAGTGTGCCATTCTGAGACTGGACGGGTGAAACATATAGAAAGGCGAAGATAAGTCGTCCGTATTCGTGTGTTTAAAATGAAAGCTGACAGATATGCGTCACTCTGACAAGGGTTGTGTCGTTTTAACACTTGAGGGATAGTCGCTTAACGAAATGTAGGTACTAAAAATGGATATAAAGGGCACCAGAATACGGTATTGTCGACTGATGATATTATACTGTGTATTCTAAATATGACGCCTATGACATCTATCAGTTTGAATAAAAGTCCTTTCTTACTATTAAAAGTAGACCAAAATTATTGTAATATTAAATTCAAATATGATATTAATATTTTTTGGGTCCAATTGCACGAAATTCACCATACAACCTAAATGTTATTTAAACCCACGAGGGAAAACGAGTGAAAGAGTAAGTGATCAAATAAACAAAATCTTCCGTAATAAGCAGCAGTGTGTCTTAGAGACCCTTAAATATGTATAATATATTTTAAAAGTAACTCTTAAAGGCCTATGCAGACCGGGATGGCATGGCAGGCAAGTTTTCACCAATGAACAATCAAACGTACCTATATAGAAATAAGACATAAATTGATAATGGTTGCCAATAATGCCGTGGCGTCCATTGGTATTTTTTTTAAATCCTATGCTATGCGCCGTCCCGTTGTGCGTTGGCCATAACTCTTCAGTAAGCGCGAATTTCACCAACGAAGAGTAACTTTTTACTCAAAAGTATCTTCTACTTTTTCATAGAATGACCTTATTTTGAACTGTCATTGTCATATAAATTACCCCCGGGATAGTTATTTTCGCATAACTTTTTCTTGGCATAATCAAGCCTAATAAATAAAACAAAAAACCTCAAGCAGACGAAACTTATTTATTTTATTTATTTTCCGTTCAAACTTGAGCTTTGCTGGAGCGATAGAAAAGCTCAAAGGATCCCCACAAATTGTAGGTAGCTTTATCCCAGTTTTGTTACTGACACATTAATTAAAACTGTGGGAAATATTTTAAAAGTTAAGTCAATCGTATAATAAAAATGTCCCCATGGAGCTGCTTGACTGACTGACTTTTAATTAACGTTTCATTTTAGGCTATATTCCCGTGGGCTGCATAATTTAGAACAATTTTTATTTTCATCCTGTTGCTTAAAATCCGGCCGAAAGACTCCAGAGAAAATCACCGTAGGCTGTCGAGTAAACGTTGCATTGTGCTTCTTATACTATACTTATTAAAGGTCCAGAAATATCTTAATAAAGATTAGCTCGCTTTCCTACATGGTCTTATCTATTCAATTATACCTAAGTTTTCTGTACGTCTATTTTGTGTAGTACAATCAAGACAATTAATTTAATACTAACTAAAATTTGCCGCTTTTCTAACATTAGCAATAACATTAGCCGGCTAAAACTAGTTTTAGACATCGATCGTTAAAGGATTTGCTTATATCCAATATAAGTGCGTTTCTCAGAGCAGCATCGGGCCCCTGTTTAACAGACAATCACATAATACTCCGTTTTACTTTGTAGCGTTTAAGTTTTTTGTGTGCTGTAGTTCAGTACAATAAATTAATAATTGACAAGCTGCAGCAGTCACCTTTGCCACGCAATTTTCTCCTTTTTTCATGATATTCATAAGTTTCATTCGGTTTATTTTATTTCTGTAGAACCTAATATCAGTTAATCAAATAAATATGTACTTAGGATCAAGTAGATCAGAGGGTTCCACACTTGCTCCTCACGCAGGAGATGCAGTTTCGAATCCCCGGTGCTGACCATGTACCAATGAGATAATTAATTATCATAAGTACTGTATTGGATGGTCCGTCCGGATGGCACATTAAGCTGTAGGTCCCGCCTACTATAGCTACTCAGTAGTATGTTGTAGTCGTAAAAAAACTCCACCATCCGCACTGGGTCAGCGTAGTATAAGGGTCAATCTTACTCGTATCTGAATAAAGGACTGTGCCCCTTAGTAGGGACGGTAATGGGTTACATTTCATTATTATTATTGTGTTTCTATTTATTTTTTCTCTCCGGTCTTCCCCGCTTCCACGCATCTCGCTCCTGCGCCGATTCCCACCAGTTCTTGTTGTGGTCCCTCAGCTCGTCACTCGAACGTTGTCTAGGGCGGCCTCGACCTCGCTTTGCGTTTTTCGAGACCCAGAGCGTCATTTGTTTGACCCATCGGTCCGGCTAAATTTGGCTTAGACCAGACAAAAGACCGATATATTTCCCTCCTCGAACTTGGCACCTATACAAGACCTTATAGGCCACCAAACCTTGCTTACATGCCACAAACTTAACTGACCCGGTGGCCAAAACTAGAACTAAGGTCGCCAGTATGAAATGTCATTCGTATGCCATTGACTCTAGCGCCGTCACCAGGTCAGTTAAGTTTTTGACACTGCAGACAGTATTAGCAGGAGCTCTCGCTTCATAATTGGAAACCGTCATAATACTCTAGTTTTACGAGCCCTATAAAAACGCTGTAATGTCACACGATCTCGGGACATCACATAGGTAGGACACGACGGCATTTAACGACAACGTAATAGCAACTACTTGAATTGTGCTCACGCGCTCAGCTCCAACATATGTATGTTGAGTGCGGTTCACCATAATACCCATTTTTCATCTAAATTGTGTGACTTTCGCTCGTTCGCTAACGTAATGGAGCACACTTTATCGTCAGTAATCCCATCATAACGGGGTCTCTCTTTGGGTTTTTTTGCTGCAGAAGAATTTAGAAGCTGTGATAGCTCTAACGATATAAAAGTGCACCACTACGCCTCGGTGTCGCTAAATCTGGAACTTCATTAAATCTCGGTGACGACCGTAATGAATGAGGTTACGACGGTGTTATCCGTTGTTTTTTTTTGAACTTTTGGAATCCTGTATCGTTGTAGTGTGCTTTTCATATACAATATATTTTTAGAGACTATTTTGGCTAATATTATAATTCATTGGAAAACTGAGGAAACGACGCTGGTATCAATCTGTTCACACTATTTAACGCTTTGATGAAGCAAAGGCACATCAAAGCCGCAACAGGGATTGAGCTCGACGAGATATATTTTTCTTGAGGCTGGGCAACCCGACAGAGCAAGATAAGATAAGATAAGATTTTCACTATCAGCTTCATTTTAGAACAATGAAGATAAAATTAAAGTGTGCACATTTCTACACTGCAATAGTTATTTATCCAACAAGTGAGGAAAGTTCGTTTTTCCTATGAGTTTTGATTTTGAGTCTTGAGCGAACGAAGGATTGAAAAATAGAATCACGAGCGCAGCGAGTGATTATAAAATTCAATCCTGAGTAAGCGAAAGACTCAACAAAACGAATAGCAAATGAACTTGCTCACAAGTTGCATACCTACAAAACTTTTCACCACTCCCAGCAAGAAAGTATTCAGTCACCATAGGTAAATAAATTAAATAGTCACAAAGCAAATCAAAATAATTCTTTAATAAAATAAAAAGAGCTGTTATTCATGAAAATAATTTAAAAATGAAATGTAAAATTACTGCAATTTTTCAAGTTAAAAGTAACGTTTTTAATGTTTCTGAACTTACAATTATTTGATAAATTTTATAAAAAACATTAATCTTAACTTATAAGTATTCTAAGTATAAAATTATTTATTTTTTAAAATATCTTTAAAACTTAACATAAAAATCAGGCAAGGTTAGTTTCTGAACGGGGTTCATTACTATCCTCACTGTTCAAACAGTGAGGAAAAACTAACTTTCCTCACTGTTTTCGTAGAGGAAAGACACTTCTTTCGTGCGGGAGTGGTGAAAAATTAATTAAATTACGTTTTTGCGTCGGCGAATGATGCGGACACCTGGCTGACACTCATGATTAACAAGCCAGTAAATAAAACTCTTTATTTTTCGTATTTTTTATTCAAAGTTGTTTTGTCTTCATCCTGCACAAGATCCATTTGGCGTCATTCGAACACCACTGATGGGGATAGGCCTAGTGAATAACAAACAAAAATGTCTCGAGAGTTTAACAGATTTCAGCAGCCGCTAACATTATTTGTTATTTCTATGACTCTTTAGGGTTCCGTACCCGAAGGGTGGCAAACAGGTCCCTATTACTGAGACTTCGCTGTCTGTCTGTCACCAGGCTGTATCTCTTGAACCGTGGTAGCTAGACAGTTGAAATTTTCACAGATGATGTATTTCTGTTGCCGCTATAACAAAAAATACTAAAAAACAAAAGAAATTTAATATTAAGGGGGCTCCCATACAACTAACGTGTTTTTTTGTGGTATTTATAGATAATAGTACGGAACCCTTCGAGCGCGAGTCCGACTCGCACTTGGCCAGTTATTTATTTTACCCTTCAAAGCAAACTGTCTTTAGGATAATGCCTGCTGCGATACCCAACGTATGTCGCTTGTTTTGACTGAGAAGTATTATTTGTGCATGGGTTGTTAAGCAAAGAAAAGATAATCTACAATTTCCTTTTGTAGTCTTGTAAAATAGAAAAAAACCTTGACTATACGATGTATAGAGAGATATACTACGAGTACGATATAAGTATCTGATCTGACAGGCACGCGTGATTCTGATTCCCTGTGTTCTTTATCAGGTACGCACTCTGTCAATAATATTGGCCTATACTTTCAATAATAAATAAGGCTCGTAATTGCAAGAATTATACCTGGTGAAACTACAGCATGCAATGAATAAAACGTTTTGTAGGTACCTTCTAGAAAATTAAGAGTGTTGTGAATTCCGTCCCTCCCATTGAAACATTAAAGCAAGTGCTTCAGCATCCAAGAGTCACACATTCAGCCGGTCTTTGTCCCAAAAAGAATGCGCACAATTTGTGAAATAAACCCTCAGAAATGGGTCATTTTACCCTTGAATACTGTGTACAAAGGATGGCAACTGTGAATTATTACGCGGCTTTGTCCATCCAGGGCTAATGCTCTTGACCTCATTATCATTATTGTAGGTTTTTTTTACATAAAGTGGGACATTTTTTTCTCTCGCTCCCACATCTATTGTTCGCTATTGTTAGTTTGGCCCGCGTGTGTCCCTAAGCGAGCGAACCGATAAACGTTACTATTTCATGTGACTACAATATTTCTGATTTTCTAAAACGCTGATTTTTGACGAACCGCGCAGGATGTGCAAATCGATGCTTTTTACAAATATATATACATATCTATATATATTGGATTCTGGAATTGAAGCCAACGTATGTTTTCTGTAAAGACATACATCGCACCGAGACGGCGTATGGTCGACAGTAAATATGTCAGACTAGAGCGAACATTCGTCTTCGGGAGCAGCTTGGTGTCCGTGAACGATTTACGAGCATCCAGCGGAGTGGGCAAACATCAATGGAACTCGTATGTTTTAATCGGTCGGATACTCGGATAGCTTTAATACATCCCCACGAGACGGTAACACATTTTATAGGGTTCCGTACCCGAAGGGTCCCAAGCGGCCAATACTAAGTCTACGCTGTCCGTCTGTCTGTCAGCGGGCTCTGTAGCACGAACTGTTATTATTATAGCTAGAAAGTTGATACTTTCACAGAATGTGTATATATAGCAGTTGGTTGGTTAAATCAGACACTTAACTAACACCCTAGACCGTTAGGTTATTTTTCAGTATGAAACCGAATTACGCGACCGAAATTCTGTGACTCACGACTCACAAAATTACGCTCGTCTGGCTTCACCCTTAATTAAAGAAACACATTTAACCAAGTCATTTTGATTTAATTAAAGCATCGTCAAAAATGTTTAACAATCTGTCTTACCGAAAGCCAGCGTGTTGGTTAAAACAAGATACAAACTTGACTCAGTCCGAACTGAGTACAGAGGTATATGTTATACTAATTTTTATTCGTTGCACTATTCAATCATGCACTAAAAAAACAAGGTTTGGTTAATGGCCACGCGAAAAAAAAGACCATATTCTCCATACAAGATTACTCATTGGCATTTGTCGAATTCGACAAAGGGGCTGTGCTTCGTCTTTCATTGGGCGAAGGACCAATCGAGAAGGACCTTTGCCTATTGAAAGACGAAGCTCCTCCCATTTGTCGAATACGCATTAAGAGTCTATGGGTGAGAATCGGCCTCCAGGGCTTACCTGTGTGTGCCTAAATGCATATTAGAACCATTATATCTGAACTTTGACGTTCTTTGGTTTTAGTGCGAGAATCATGTGTTAAAATGAGTATTATCCGACGTTGATTTTGTAAATGTTGTGGTCTGTCGTTAGTAAATGACTAAGCTGAAATTAGACGATCTCAGGTTAATAATTCTTCGGTCACAAAATTAACGTTAAATTTAAAGTTACTACGTTTGTCGTTTCTAAATAATGCAAGGATGGCAACCAGGAAATGTAAATTAGTAAGTAGGTACGTCTCCGGTACCATGCATCCTTTGAAAATGGTAATAAGTTCATGAATAAACCTCTTAAGTAAAAATGAGGGCATTAGTTATTTAGATTTTGTTTTAAATTGCGGTTGACCGTAAATTGAGAGTACCTAAGCTGTGAGTGGTCACGTGACGATCTCTCACGGTATAGCTCTGTCAGAGGGCTCACTTTGAGATTGTACTGTATTACTGACTTAAAAGTTTAGTTAATTAGTTAGTTTGATTAGTTTTTTGATCTGTGGCTTCTATCGTGTGTTGCCACAATAATTTCGCCAATGTCACGTGTATTTGTATCTATAAGCCGTGACGTGACAGATATCAGACATCAGTCAATAACGTCATCATTCCTAGAAGATATAATTTGTAACAATGAGAGAAGAGAACCTATAAATGAAAATGTAATCCAATGACGTTCCCATTAAACTAATATGGCTATGTCACTAATATTGAATGATGTTTGACAATATCAACTAAAACCAAACTTACCCTGCAACAATGAAACCAAAAACCTTAGAACCTATTATATCCTGTTAAACTTCCCAATTAAAAGGGTAACACAAACAGGATTTAAGGGAAATTCTAATTTCATTTGCTAAACTGAAGACCCTTGTTCTATTGTCCGTCCAAATGACGAACGGATAACGATGTAGAATCGCCCACATGTCAAACGGCTGGCTCCATTATAGTCTTTATTCCCCCGGGAGAAAGACCTTGATTATAATTACGAAAGGGTACGGACAATGCGAGAATTTCTTTGTCTCAGCATCGCAGATTAAGCATGTTAATGAGAAGTGGAGAAAGGATTTCTATGTTCTCTCATTTGGGCAGACAGTTCTGTTAGGCGGAGGCTGGGTCCTCAATCCATCTTCGTGTGGACAATTAATTTGTCCGAGGACCAACACGGTGGTCGTCATCCTGATTGTGGAAGGCATGGGATCACATTATGTGGCGTACCTCCAGTAATCTTGTATGCAATGCAAATGTATGTAGATTCAGTACAACTTGCGGGTCGCGGGATGAAAAGTGTGCTGAATTAATTACGAGACTGACTCCTTACTTTGTGTTTATAAATAAATATAGAAACATGCTCGAAATATCCACTAAATGGTAGCTTATCTCTAATTAATCTCTGAGAATAGAATGTATTAACATTTCCAGGAATACAACTACACAAACAGAGATAAATATCTCTCGGAACATCACCATTAAAACATAATTGATATATTCCTCGAGTGAATGTTAATATCAGTAAATACCACTCAAACTAACGTAGTTTCAGAGAATTTCATTCAGCGTATAATACACGTCTAGATCTAGAGTATACACGTTCCAGACATCTGCAGACAGATCTCAGGAGCGGTCACTCGGCATGAAATATGAGCTCGGCGCCTCCCGATTGGCCGTGTATTGTGTATTCTATTGTGTGCACCATAAAGCACTCGACGCTTGCCCCCACAGAGCGGGCGTGTCCGTTTTCTTCAGTAGAGAAAATTCAATAATTCTCAAACACTTTGAACGGAACCGCAAGGATGAATCGGAACAGATTTGGCGGTTGGGCGGCGATCAGCAGTCAGCCCATAGGTAGCATGAAACGTTAACGCGTCAGGAAATAATGAGTGATAATAATGTATTATATGGTATGGTATTATTTACATTTTCAAGTTCAACGGCATTTCATGAACAATTTTGGCAACGTGACTTCTCCGAAGTTAAAAAGCGAATTTGATTCTGTATGTTGCCAAGCCCAATTTGGCCAAAATTTAAGATGGCGGCCTAACGGGGCCTCAACTTAAAAAAGTCGTATTCTAACTCGACTTTGGTCGATAGGGATGTGTTAGGTGTCCTGGAATAGGTTTTAGAGGTCGCTGAACTCAATTTTGATAACCAGAAGTCCGTCCGGGAACCGGAAGTGGACTAAAACGCGAACAAGCGTTTGCACACTGCAGAGGCCAAGTCTCCGAAATTATGGGCATCTTTTGATTTTCTGATGGCCATGACCAGCGCCTGTCCATCAATAGTAACGTGAGCATCCACATGTGATTCAAGAACTTGCGGACATTCCACAATTTTGGTGATTAGCCTATAGATATCACACTAGTTCCCGCCCCGCAGGGTTCCATCCAGGTTACAAAAAAAACCAAGGTGTCGGGGCGTGGAGTTCAAAATTCAAGATTTCTCATAGACTTACAGTTCTCCCAGCCTCGTAAGCAGCTATCAATTATAAGCGCTGTAGAACGCTACGCTTATAAAAAACGATGAAGTTCAGGAAGATATTGCTCACAAACCGATTCTACCACAAAAGTTTATACACCTTCTTATAGAAAATTTCATAGAGATCATTTTTGTCCTTTATACTGTATTACTAACTGCAATACTTTTTGTTTAAAATAGTTAAAACAGAGGTTAGGGACATATTTCGAGAAAAAACCTAAGGAGGAGGAGACATTACCTCACTCTTTAAATCTCAGGTAGTTTGTATGTATTTATTAGTGTATGTATGTGTATGTAAAAATTTCTTTATATTATATTATATTAGTTTATTAATAGTATTATATCTTTAATATTTTGGTATTTAATTTTGGGATGTATTTGGATGTAAGTATATTCTAGCTTTGTAGGTACTCGTACGTAGGTATATTGTTGTACACAAAGGTCTACCCTTGCTGATATATCAAACTCTCTCATCGGAACTTGGTTTGCTGGAAGAGATCTCTTTTTAGAGATAAGCTCGCCTTTTTACACTGTTTTTATTTACTTTTTGTCATTGCAATTAATTGTGTGCAATAAAGAAATGATGAATTATGAAGGATACCCTAAGGGAGGATACCCTAAGTTAGATTTTAATTGAATGTGTATTTGTCTTCTGTTTGTTTTTGTAATGTAACTTGTCCTGTTTGTAACCCCTGTTAAATAAATAAATAAAAAGGGGGAAAAGGGGGGAGGAGCCAAAATTCGGCTTGGCAACATTCAGAACCAATTTTAGCAGGCTGTTTTACATCGAAAAAGTCATGTTGCCTAAATGGCTCATAAAATGCCGTTGACACGATAAAGGAATCCGATTTTTTTTCCAGTCTATTATTATTCATTTAAATGTTGTCTGATTTTTGTTTGCTGGACATAAGTTCGATTTTAAGTTTTAACACCAGGGTTGTTTAAATCATGCCCATGCAAGTCAAGTGCAAAATGTTCAATTCTATCTTGATTTATTACAGCACTTTCAACAGATTCACGTTCAAAATACGCCCTTTTGTCGAACTTGCCCTTTATGTGCTTCAAGTTGGATCGAGTCAATGGAGACGCGATATTGTGCAGCATTTGCTCAAAATGACTGGCGCATCTGTACAGTTTCCCCCTGTTCTTTCGAGTGCTCTTTTTCCTTGCCTCAGCTTCGAGTGTTTGCGTGGAGAGGTATTGCTTTGTTTTTCTCTGATCCTCTTATAAATAAGAAAGTTGTGTGTCTTGACTCTCGACGTCTTGAGATCTGGTAGTTTAAACATTGAGTGCTGTTTTATATAAAGACTCTTTGTCTCATCGTATCTTTGTTGACGTACCTAAGCTAGTCGCAGAAGAGTTGGAGAGGTACCTATGTTGTTCTTGCCTAACCCTGAAGGTTGTAGTAAAGGTTGAAGGATACATTTTCGCGTCCCTGCCAAATAACTATTCTGAGGGGTGATCCTGACACACTTTCCTTTACGAAGATCAATTATGATCATCATGGCTCCCTGGATCCCTACCTAGCAGTAAGTGAGTACATATCTCACCCTCCAAATTGGAAATGTCAATGCCACAGGGCCAGGTCCCACACAAATATAACAGGGGCCTCTTCTGATTGTGGATTCGATTAAAATGTGTGTACAAACAACAGGACGGACCGATTACACGTCATTCGTAATAATAAATCTTCCCCCAATGTTGCCAGTGTAGTGAGTCAGAACGAGGATTTATAGTTGACAAACTTAAATAACTCGTATTGCAACGGTACTAAGAATCAAATGAAAATGTCAGGAGATTTATGAAAGTTTGTTCGGATTTATGTAGTTCGAGTGGAGGGATAAATTAAATTACAGAATGGATTGCTGGTTCGATTGTAAGTATTTGTTTGCACATCGTATTATCATGTCTGACGATCTTCATGCAATCCTGGGTTGGATATCAATCAAAATGGCTAGTTAAGATGAACTAATTTTGAAAATATTACGAGGAAAGGTGTACAATGCGGACATTCTGCAGATAATGGGTCTGTGCGTACCACGAGTATGTGCAGCGGAGACGGCGCCCGCGCTTGCTGGCTGTGCCACACGCGCGCACTAACTTGCTGGGCAAGGCGCCGCCCCGCTCACACGCGCAGTCTCTACTTTATAGTACTTTACTTCGTATTCTACTGTCGGACAGTAGGCTGGCGTCAGGCTGGCGCTTGTGAATTGCGATTCCGGTTTTAGTAGAATACCAAATGCGTCGTAATGAAGCTTGTGCCAGGCTTGTGATATGCTTGTGTAGAATTCGGGCCCTGTTCTCCTGCGCTCTGAATGAATTCACAAGCACTTGCTATAATAAGTTATAAAATATAAAATATTAAATGTTACATAATATAATAGATATACAACACTATTGAATTAGGTTAAGCCTGTAAAGTTAATGTAATCAATTGTGGATAAATAAATAAATAAAAATTCTGCCATAATTAAGATTCCTAGGACTCCAGGAGTATGTTTCTCTAAACTGTTTACTCGACTTCACGCCGCGCTTTTGGTAACCTGCATCTCTTGGTTTTGAACGCAATTCTCTTGCCTCACCTGGGGTTAAACTTAACATGGCGTGGCGAGAACGTTGTTAGTGTATCTTTGTTGTTTCACGTTCACTCGCGAATATTCATTTGTGGCTGCAGCTTAAACATAAACCTCGTTCAGGGGAGTGCAGTGAATCGAAGTCGAGTTGACTCGGGATTGGGCTAGGCACGCCTGGGGGGCAATTCTGGCGCTAGCTAGATCATGTCCATGGTCAAAATATCGATTTTGAGATACCGAAATCTCTATCAAAAATAAGAAAGAGCTATTCTTCTTCTTCTTCTTCTTCTTTTTATTAATGGCGTCCTAACCTCTTTTGAGGTTAATTTTGCCAGTGTCAAGTGGTCAGGTTCTCAATGTTTGAGAACCTGGAAATTATAATGTCTTGAGATGATTTGAAGACTATGATGATGATGATTTGTCGCTCGTTAGCACTACCCGGGAAAGACGTGAAGGGCTGTGGGTTCCAAGTGATTCCTTCGGACGTGAGCGACTGCCTCCCCGAGCTATTCTTACGACTAGCCTTTCCACCAATCGAGATATCTCGACCCGTTTTCGATCGAAATAAATATAAATCGAGATCGTTTTCTACGGATTAAGGCGGTATCAAAACCGATATCTCGATTGGGGAGATGATCTCGATAGTGCGAGAATCGGGGGCCTGGTTCTAACTCTTTTTGTATACTGACCTCTACGCGTACTTTGGTCAGAGGTTTGAAGCAGCAGCAAATACTGAAGCCACATGTGCCATTGTCTTTTTGCTTTCGTCTGCCCTGTCTGTAAGAACTTACTTTGATTGCGTTTATCATCTCCAGCATTAATGTTCAAAATAACTGGGTTAACCCAGTTCCCTTCACATTTTCACAGTATTTTTTTATTATAAACGCTCAAAGGCTTTGACGGAGTAGGACGAACCTACAGTTTGTCTACATAGAATTTATCGCATTCGCTGGCAACAGCTACTGAGAAAGAGAACCGCCAGTTTTCAATTCGATACAAAAATTTAGTCGACCTAAAACTGGCGAGTAACAAAGAATAATGGTAGAGCTCGTCTAAGCTGAAATGACGCGCCCGACTCCTTGGTTTTGTATGACAAGTAAATACAAAACCAAGGAGTGGGGCGCGTCATTTCAGCTTAGACGAGCTCTACCTATAGAATGCGTTTTCTGAAATTAGAAATAACTGCCTCTATCACATTATATGGCAAAAGCAGTGAGCAGCATCTGCATTTCTCTTCTTTTCGAATGAGGTTATGAATTATGCAGGCTGAAATTATGAAAATTATTTTTGATCAAATTTCATTTCATAATATTCATAATTTCTTTATTGCACGCAATTAATTGACACAAACAAATAGCAAATAAAAATAAGCGAGCTTGCATTCACATGTCCTTTGATAAATTAGTTTCTTTTGTTTTCCAATTCATTTGCACATAGTATTTGGACTATCACCAGCTATGCAAAGCAAGCGAAATGCTATAGAGTTCGAGGTAGCAGCACTCATTTAGTTTAGGGGGAAAAGGACGGATGGAGTTTCCAAATGCTTTTCACGTCTCTACCTATTTACAAGATGCTATTTTCCAGGGCTTTGAACGGGATTCTTTGCCGTTCAGATTCAATTTACCGTCAAAATGCCCGGTTAGTTGTAGCATTTGGTCTGTTATTCCCTTGAGGGTCCAATGGGTTCGTGCAGTGGGTTGGGAGCAAATTCTTCTGTTGCGTTTTTCTTCGTTACCGCTGACCAGGAAATATTCAGCCGAATAAAGAAAAAATAAACTGTTATTGGTAAGAAATGCTTGCATTTTGAAGTTCCGTCAAACAATAGACGTCGGAGAGGCGAGAGGGTTAAAAGGAAAAAAAGGAACCCTTATAGGATCACTTTGTTGTCCGACCGTCTCTGTCTGTCTGTCCGTCCGTGTGTCAAGACTTTTATATCGAGAACGCGTGCACGTATGAAACTGAAATTTATATCAATTGCTCAAGTCTGTGGTCGCATGGCACTGTGAAAAAATCAAACTTCTAGGTCAACGCAATCAAACGCTATGACCGTTTATGCTGTAAAATGTTAGATTTTCATAGTAGTCCCAATGGACCCAAAACCTATCTAATAGGGTACTTCCCGGTTGTCCTAAAGTCGTGAAAGGCTCAAAGCAAGGTCTTACAGCACAAGCAAATGGACAAATCTGAAAACTGCAAATTTCTGTCTTTCTGAAACATTATATTTATAATATACCAACACAGTGGAAACTTAGGAATTTCTAATATCTTTCTTTCATTTTTCTTGTCTGTTCATCTTTCTTCTTGTAATGCTTATTGTCCTATATTAGACTTTAGAGCGCTTGACAACAATTCTAAGAGTTTCCGAGCAACAAGATACCTAGATGTTAGTATAGTTGAGAAAATCTGAGCCTCTGCATAAAGCAGGCCACAACCGAGCCTCATACATATTAATGTTACCCTTACATTAATGGCGTGTCAGGAGGAAATGCTAGTCGCTTAATGTAATGCGTTTCAGAGAATTCCCACCTGTCGAAAGCGTCGTAGACTCTGCCTGGAGGTGATGCTGAGTATGGCTTTTGTGCGGGTTGTTTTTGTTTGTACTCAAGGATTGTTGATTCCAAAACTTATCTATCACATTATGTATTTCTACTTTGGATTGTTCACCGACATAATATTTGGTCTTCTTTCGCTTCTCCACAACCATGTGGTAAGTGTCATTAAATGTTTGAGTAATGTAAAGTTCGAGGGGGCTAGGCTAGAGATGGGCGTCGAATACCAATTTATATCTAAAATAACCGGCCAAGTGCCAGTCGGACTCGCGCACGAAGGGTTCCGTACCATTATCTATAAAAAAAATATGGGAGTTCCCAGAAATATTAATTTTATTTTAATTATTTATTCTTAAAGTTAATTTATTTCAAGCGTTTACCTGTTACCATTATCAATGTCGGCGGCCGATCGTAGAATTGGGCACATCATGATGTGCCCACACGTGAAATATCATGAAACGATTAAATCTTTTAAGGCAAACACTGCGGTAACTTAGGTAAAGATTAAAGGGGGCGAGCGCAGCGAAACCCCCGAATAGTCTTCGTGTTCGTTTGACATGTATAACACAAAAATCATCACGTATTGCTGAATAAAAATGCTTTTATAAAGACATGTTTTCGTTAAAACCCGCCACATTATGATGTGCCCGATTCTACGATCGGCCGCCGACATCAATATCGAGCAAAAACGAGCAAAAAAACACGTTTGTTGTATGGGAGCCCCCTTTAATATTTATTATAATCTGTTTTTTAGTTGTTTTAGTTTTGTTGTTAGCGGCAACAGAAATACATCATCTGTGAAAATATCAACTGTCTAGCTATCACGGTTCATGAGATATAGCCTGGTGACAGACGGACGGACAGACGGACAGACGGACAGACGGACGGACAGCGTAGGCTTAGTAATAGGGTCCCGTTTGGACCCTTCGGGTACGGAACCCTAACAAGCGTGCATAATATAAGCAGAATAGGTAGCAGTGAAAATGGTAGAAAGTGATGCTCTAGCCCTAGAACTTCAATACAGGTAGAAGAATATGCAGCACAATACAAGCGAATGAATATCATTATCCAGCACTTCAGCAAAACTTTCATAAGCTGTGAAGTTGCCGCGCATTTTTTTTAAATTGTAAAGTTAAATAAAAGTGAAGTAGTTTGAAACGAGGTTTCCCTCGAAGATCGCCCCTTGCCTAATGGAATTAAATCCAAAGTCTGTTTAGCGCGGTACTTCCTCGAGTCTTTATAAGAAGTCGGAAGCAAAAAGATAGTTCGAGAAGTCTGCAATTTCCTACAGCACTTTGTACTCCAGAAAGAGTGATATTGACATTTTGCTGAGATTCCAACACCGCGCTATCTCATGGGAAGGCAGAACTGGTCGGGTGTTGTGTTTGCAGACGACTATTTCCTTTTAGGCCTAACACTTTCACTTTCACTTTGTTTGTCCGAATCTTGAAGTCGAAATGTTATCCGTCCTCCATATGCGAATGTCTCCTCGGGAAACCCGAGTGTGGGAACATCTGTCAGCGTCGTCGGTCGCAACACCGAACTTAGTTGTTGTTCCCTCAAGTTACGCAATCTTTTGCTTTAATTTCTTCTTGAGCTGCTAAAATACTATAGAAAAGAAAGGTAAAGGCTTTATTACTTTCCAGACAACTACATTTATTTTCATTTCTGCTTTTTCATTCAATAACGAATACGAGTAATCACTTAGCTAGTAGCTAGGCTTTTCAGTGCTTCTACGTTCGCAGCTAGAATACGAAGTTATTAATACTCTCTAATGAATATCGTCGTAAGCTGTGTAATTAGGATCATTCATCTTTCACAAGGATTCATCTTTTGAGACGAGACTCGTACTTTCAAGATTTGCACGGATCAAAAGTAATTTTGCCAGCAGCAGCTTTTCACAGTGTCAGAATATTAAAACTATTCATTAAGATATTGCGTAAAGATTTTACTCCTTTTATCAAACAGCCCTGTGCTATAGTATCTACTTAATTAGTGTTCATTTTTCTAACTAATGCCACGTTCTTAAGAATAATGAATGAAGGGCACGAGCGCAAACACTAACCCTAATGAATGTAAGAGGGTTCCGGTTCCTCTAAGGAGTTCCGTAATGGCAACTGTGATGGTGATATAAAATCTAATAGGAGCCGTTACAGTCGTACATTTGTACGGAAGAAGGGAATCGGTCGAATTAGCTGCATAAACTGCTAACATAACTCCGTAACTCGTTCGTGAATCGTTAAAAAGAAGGATGGCAGACACACATGATGATGTCTACCTGTTGTTAAATTATTTCCTGTCCATCCTAGGTTTGCTGGAAGAAATCTCTTAATAGAGATAAGCTCGCCTTTGTAATGTGTTGTCCACTTTCAATTGTAAAATGTGTTATTTTGTGCAATAAAGTATAAATACATGAGATTACAGCCAGAAAGGGACAGACAACTAAAGATTAAATGGAAGTGTGATGAGAGGGCGTATGGTCATACCCCGGAAAGTGTCGTAATCGTTTCAGCCCAAATCCACATTTGAATATCTACAACCCCCACAGGGTGTCAACTGGTAATTTGTGTTAACGATCACTTGAAACTTGAAACTAAAGATAGTACGGTTCAGTTTCAGATAATAATGATATTTGAATTGGATTACGGTAGTCGAGTTGCTACTCAAACTATATTAGTAGGTACCTATACTGTAAAGGTAATGTGATTCCGACCAAGCAAGCTAATAATTACAAGGGGGGAGCAATTTTATTATGATGGCAGTTTATACATAGGGACTGTAAATCATTAGGAACCTGATACAGCCACAGTTTTAGATATCTATTTTCTGTATTAATCCTGCCTTGCGGTATAATTGACATGCCTAGTGGTCGTATAACGGCATCTCTGGGTACACGAGGCACAGATTAATAAAGAGTTAGGAACAGATGGGACACTGTACAAAACCATTCAACTAAAAAGCAACTCTTTCTACAACGCAATAAAGTACAATTCATGCTGCGTAGCGCAGCTCACGCACTTCGATTATAACGAGATAAAACAGTGGGTTCTTATTTCACAAAACATATTGTTATTTCCAGTAAAATCTCACTGTGTTCGACAGTTAAAATATCAAATGAGTTTAGGGGTGGAATGAATTATTTAATGAGCATAATTATTTAATGAGAATTAATTATTTGATTAATTAATCAGCAAATAATTTGGCTACTGTAGCGCTTGACTATACGCTACGTTGGTTCAGTTGACTCAAATTCATATTTAAACTGAAAACAAATAAGGCACCCTTATAAACGTTCGCTACGATTTATGTAGGTTACTCATTGAATGCAATATTGAATGCAAATTAGTAAGATGAAAGTAATAAGGCAGATGATGGAGCTCGCTACTCATGGGCCTTATAAAATAGCAGAGTGATTCTGTAAAGGGGCTTCTAAACGGGCCATATTATCACTGCAATATGTGGCCGGCAACTATTGGTGTCTTTCTCTGACATGTGAGTAAGAGAGGGACACCAATAGTTGCCGGCCACATTGCAGCAAAACCTGGCTCGTTTATGAGCGCCTACCTCACTTGCACCCTTCACAACTTCCGCCGTGAGTTTGTTGATTGGCATTGTTCTAAAAACTCGGACCATAATTCGAATTTACACTAGCGATACACTTGCGAGCGTGGCAACGACTTGAACTAAATTGAACTTGAGATTATGACAGACATTTGATGACGTAAGAAGTGGTATTCCGTCTCTTCGGCGCTCACTTCGTACTCAGAACACAATTCAAAGTATCAAACAAATGTGGAGCGAAGTTTACAGAATCGGCATGTGTAAAAAAAACCATGCCAGCCACTCGAATGCAACTATAAAAGTACGGAGAGTCAAAGTCGAATCTTCTCACGGATTTAGATTAAAATATTATCTAAATCCGTGACGGCGATTAATTGTCCCGTCCCTCCACGAGCGGGAGCCGTTTAATATTGATTTTCAAACTAAAGTAAACTATTTTCTGTGGAACGCTTAAATATGTGTTATGTGCAAAGTACATAAAGGAAAGGATTTTTCTGTTGTTGAAGCAAAGTTAAATGAGAGGAGAGCGCAGAAGCGTATTGTTTCTCGAGCGGCAGGAATAGCATTTCTCTAATTTAATTAAGTCTTGCAGCTTAGTATTTTTATATTCTTTGTTCTTTGTTTAACTGTTAATTAAACAGTTATTTTCTTTAATGCGATGAAGATGATTAAATCGTTTCCCGCGAGTATTTATAATGTATTTCAATAAAATAAATGTTAATTTTAATCCCCCACAGCCATTCTAGCTACATTTTGCATGTTGGCTTCAAAAATACATTTATTAAATTATTGAATATTTCAACGCATTAATAGCAACACATTTTTAGGGGTTTTTTTTAATGAAAATGTTTTTGTTGATTAACGATTTTCAGTTTAAATTTCAATTTAATAATGCATTATTGATTAAAATAACCACCAAGTTAAAAACATAAAAAACCGACTTCAAGATATAATGCTTCCTCCCGCTCGGTATGCAAATGTCGTTTATAAACACGAAAACGAGCCTACGAAATTTGTCTCCTGACAGTGAAGTAAACAACAACACAACACAATACATACAATATAAACGAATATACGATCCTAACATTTAGAATTTATAGCATGACACTATAAACACCACAAAGTGACGGAATGGCAAAAATGAGTAATTTCATCCAGGTAAAAACAAATTAAACTTCACAGTCCTTAAAAGTTCTTCTCTATAGAAACCAAACTACTAGACGGATTCCTAATTTCCAAAAAATGGGACCAATCTGTTGGGTCTCCCTTTCAAAGAAAGAAAAAAAAATTCAATTTGGTTCATAAATAATACCAGTTTCGTGGTAACACAAAAAAAATAGCACTCCACCGAATTGAAACTTTTTTGAAGTCAGTTAATAAAATATGTCTTATTGGAAAGTTGCAAATAGAAAGAAGAGACCAATAACACCCAACTGTTTTTAAGCTATTTCGATACATCCCTCATCACTTTTCTATTCATGTCACATAATTCTAAAGTCACAAATGAATTATCAAAACAAACATATCTCCCTGCCACTTTCCGTAAACATGAGTAAAGGTACATATATCTACAATAAAACCGGATTCACCGGTAACGGTAACCATTTCGAACAAAAACACCAAGATATAGGGGGCTATACCCATTAACGTGTCAAACGTAACAATCGGAACATACATAGAAGATGGTAGAACATTATGGGTTTCATTTAACTGTCTACCCTTTTTGCCTTGTCACTTTTGTGGGGAAATGTCTTCAAAGCTAGCATGGGCATAATATGGGCACGGGCACGGGATACTATTTTAGTCGCCAGTTCCTTTTTATAGAGGGTGTAACAGGAAGGTGTAGTCATATTTTAGGGGGTTGTTAGGGACATCATTCTGAGCAACTATCACTATGAAACCGATTTGATCAGAGCAACTTAAATTTTTACTTCTCTATACAAATCAGCTGACCGCCCCGGGCGCCCGGACCAAAACAATTACCCAATTAAGGTAATTGCGTGGAGAAACATATGGAGCAATGAAAAATAAGGTTTCACTGATCAAATCGGTTTCATAGTAAAAGTTGCTCAGAATGGTCTCTCTAACAACCCCCTAAAATATTTGTATTTGTATTTTATCTATTTATTTGCATCAGCGCACACACACAACAATATGACTACACCCTTCTGTTACACCCTGTATTGCGTGTGCGACATGATTCAGAGCAGTTCACAGCGATTTCAAAAGCAAGCTAGGATGAGCTTTAATCTGAAGAGAAACAACAACAAAAACAAGACAAGGCAATAAAAAGGCAGGACAGAGAGCAAAGGGACCTACAAAATAAACGGTCAAGTGCGAGAAGGACTCGTGCATCAAGGGTTCCGATCACACTTGCAGAGCGTTACACGTGTAATCAGGTTTTCACATAAAAAAAAACTAGAGTATGATGTCATCCATGTAAACCAACTTGAATATTTTTGTAGAAAGACAGACAACAAAGTGATCCATAAGGGTTCCTTTTTTTCCCTTTTAGGGATCGGAACCCTAAAAATGGTAGATCTTTCTTCCATTTCCAATGCTGTCACCGAACACTACGATATTCTCTCACCTAATACCATCTGCCATATGTACTTAGTTTTTAAAGATGGACGGTTATGTAATTGTGAATGCAAATTTTGCTTCTCAAATTAAATGTTTTAATGACGCTGTTATTTCTCTCTCAATTCTCGAGTGAAAGACACCGAGACTTGTCGCGGGGTCCATGCTAGGGTAGGCGAGGACATTGACCCATGCGAAACTTGTTTTTTGGTTCGTTGCTGGTTTTATTTATGCTGATTTATATGGATGCGGTTTGGTCCATAAATAAACTTTACTCGTAGCGCTAAGTTATAGCCTCCATCTTATAAATTGGATTAGGTTTCTAAACATGTTTGACCGGTATGGTCAGCAAGTTGGCTCGGACTTGTCGGGGTTGTTTGATGAAGGTTATGCCCTATTTGTGCTACGTTTTAGGCCCTATAACACACGATTAATGACTGCGAATCTTCTAAAATGTGAAGTTTCTGATTATGATTCTCGTTAGAACAAAAATGTATTCAACAAATTAAAATATTCAACGATGATAACAAGATGAGAAGTAGCTTTGTTTTTTATTATGACACTCGATAAACCTTCTGAAACGCCTTTCATCCGAAATCTACAAGCCTCCTATACGAGTACCTACAATGATCTAAGGCTTAACCAGCAAGTAAATCTCCTTACGTTTCAATCATTCCAAATACTTTAAAAGGTAGGTAATTGTATCTATTCTAGTATCGTTTCAAGCTGGGCCTATGGGCCATCAACTTGTTTCCCTCAGCCCTAAAATTCAACTGCCCCATTACTAATAAAAATAACTCTGCAAGGTGTATAAGTGCGGCGGAATGGGACAGACCATACATACAGCAGAAGCTATAATTGACTGTCTGCCGTATTTAATCTGTTCGAGTTTTGATTGTTTGCGTGATAAACACGATATAGGAGGCTTGATCGCTATTGGGTCATTATGCACTACTACATTGTCGCAGTTTAAGTCTACAGCGACTTTTAATAGGAAAAGTTTTTGCGCACTGCCGAATGGTACGGCGGAGCGCAAATAAAATGGTAATTGGGGATTTAATTTTTGATGTTGGTATAAAACTTGGGTAATATAAAAAAGGTTAGTTAAATCAATTATTTTCAATTGCAGGAATTGGCATTTGATAATTTCGATAGTTTCCAACCATTATAAATAAACTTTAAATGCAAATGTTTTTCGGAACTACAAAATAACATCGATCGAGCTAATGCAAAATACTCATTTCATCATCATCGATTACTATCGATTAAATTTTCGACGAATCTCTAAGTCTATAATCAATCAGCCAGCAGTCGTCCGAACAAACAAACATTGCAGCTGTTAAACAATTGTAAAAGTTATCCAACATTCTGGACTATAATTGAAATAACAGGAACTTTTCTGAGCAAAACGACTGCCCGTGAATCCATATATCTGCTACGCATATGAGGAAAATTGCACTGCGAGGCAGAAATAATTGCAGGGTTTGCCGAATGTTGTTCATGCTTTTCGTGCGAATCAATAGTGTTCTCGGAAATACAACTGAAGAAGCTTAAACGAGCTCGGTTGATGAAATGGAAGAGAATTCTTAGAGGTGATATTAAGATAAATAAGTTCTCATAAAATCAAAGAATGATTTGAATAAATACTGAGTTTTTTTTGTAAAGCGTCTTTCATGAAAATATTTGAAGAAATATAAAAACGAATTAATTTAATAAACTTGGATTGGAGGCTATACACGGTTATTTTTATATCACCCTTCATAATTTGGGGATTGATAATACCCTTCATTATGAACAACATTCTTCAAGAAACATATGGTCGCAAAAAAAAAGACGTCCCTCAGTACATTGACCCTATCAGCTGTTTTCAAGTTAGTATGGGAGACCCAAATTTTTTTTTTCATTTGCTACAATGTTTCTTGGGGAAAGTTGTTCATAATGATGGGTACTAAATCCCCAAAATATAAACGGTGATATAAAAATATCCGTGTATATATTTCGTAATTTCTTTAATGTACTCATATGATGACAAACAGATATATAAACCCTTCCACATGTTAACTGCGATCAAGTACACTATTATGGTACTTACAGCAATATTTCGTACAAGTTCTAAGAGGCATTCTGATGAAAAAAATATTGAATGTATAACTTAGTTCTTTCTTAGGTTCTTTCTAGGTAAAGAACTTGGTACTAAATATTCGATTTTATGGATATCTTGTAAGACAGACGAGTGTAAGACCTAATGTTTCTTGGAGAAAATCATTAACATTGACTGCATCAACTAGTGCAACAAAAAAGCGAGTGTTTTAGTTATATTTATCTTATCTTATCTTATATTTAGCTGTTTTGATTCCCGGGTAAGACAAGCGAATTAAAAATAAAAGCATCTTTCCTCTCAATAAAATTAGCTATCTAAGTTACTTTCCCTCCTGGGCCCATTCGTTTGTGCCACCTGTATAACAACACAAATAACTGCTTGGTCTTATCTGTTTGCTTTACTCACAACAACGCCCGTAATCCAAACCGTGCCTCCGCGATTCCGTGTCAATAAATACGATACGTTAGAAGAATTGCCCATAAGGTCATGTGAGGTTGTTTCTCGCTACACAAAGCACTTCGGCAGTTTGGCACGGCTCGCTGGCCGGCCTTGCCAGCCCGAATATCGAGCCATAGTTTCCGGGGCTAGTGTGTTTTAGAATTGCCTCGTGTATCCTAGCTTTACTAATTGAAGCTTTTCTGTGTAGATCAGTTGGACTTTTTAGTATTTTGACCTCTGCTTGTACAGCATTACTACTACAAGACTAACGACTAGCTTCATCCATTCTTTATCTTTTTTATCATTAATCTTGGATGAAATCAAGTTGCCGAGAATCGCTTGAGTTATTTAAAGTTGAGTTGTTTAAAACGTAAAACATAGAATATGATTTATTAACGATTTATGAGTGATCGATTTTGTAGGTAAATTCTTCAGAATAAGATTGATGGTTCATGAAATGACTCTAGAGTACTGAGTGTTCAGATTAAAATGGACGAAAGCGGTCAATTATGTTAACAATGCGCAAACCAACTATTATTATTCAACGTTTGTTTAATACACCTAAACTGATAGAATAACGAAGTATCCTTAAACTCCCTCCTAAATTCCGCAGTAATAACAAAACAAAGAGGAAAGCAATATTAGGACATCAATCAATCGAGAACAAACGAAAGGATCTCCCGATATTGAGAGGTCACGAACCTTCGGTATCACAGACAGAACCCGCGTCATGAAGAAATGAGTGTTATAATATAGCAGAGCAATGACGAGCAAGGATTAGGGTACTGCTTATATCAAATAACCGGCCAAGTGCGAGTGGGACTCGCGCACCAAGGGCTCCGATCACACATGGAGAGCGTAACACGTGTAATTAGGTTTCCACATAAACAACTAAAGTGTGATGTCATCCATAACAAATTGAATATTTTTTAGAAAGACATTAATTTGCAGTTTTCAGATTTTTCCCTTTACTTGAATTTAATTTTTCCCATTTGCCCCCCCAAAAGTGGCCCCTATATTTCTTATTTAAATATTTACATTGCACCTTTGTCTTTGGGTCACAGATATTGATATGTGTACCAATTTTCAACTTCACCAATATGTTATGAGTAAATTACTTCTCTGTATTTTCTGTGTTTTGTCTTTTATGTGCAATAAATATATACGAAATATATACGAAATTGCCTGTGACAAACGGACGAACGGACGGACAGACACAACATCTACGACTTATATTGGAGTTACAAACTCATGAATCTTTATTTTAGATAAACATTCCTTCTTTGGATTAAAAAGCGTTACGGGCTTCGTCAATATTTTCATTGTCACTCTCAGCTCGCAATATCAGCTCTGTAACAAAAATATCCATCAATCAATATGAGACAAAGAGGGCAAAGAAGGGGGGGGGGGGGTCGGGGTGATAGGGCGTGACAATACACCTCGTAGCAGTTTGTCATGCTAAGGTAGCCGGTTGTTGGCGAAAACCACAGAGCAATAACACATCACAAATAATAATATTCGTTTCTACATAGAGAGCATGTATTTGTATATCGACTTGAACACGTTAACGGCCGCATGAGGGCATTGACAGCGCCATAAGTTGAGCTCAATGCAGTAAAAACTCGTGTATACTCGTATAATTTCTCGTAATATTTTGGTGGAACAATATACATTATTAACTGTGGTTTTAGTGGTTATGGCTCATATTACGAGTCTCGCCATGCAATCGTTCCAAGTTCTAATACGTGCAAAGACATTAACGCCAACAAATTGATACCATCGTACAGTAAGCTGGCGCTATGTCTTATGCTCTGTGGTGGCTACTTTTGCTTGTCTGTCACTCATATTTAGGAACCAGGGCTAGGTAACAGTTTTATCTTGATTTCAGTCTAGTTTTCTATGAATCCGTATAAATTTGAGTCGAAAACGGGTGTGGATCAAGAACAAATATGTACAGACTGACTGCTAGGTAAGCCAGATGGATTATATGCTTTAAAACTACGGTTCTTTGTTCAGTCTCAGATGTTAGGTCAAATAATGACTTCTGCAAGAATATACAATGATAAATTGATAACATTGTTGAAAATACCCGAATACCGTGATGTGACCGATGACACTGTCGAACAGTGGATATGAATTTTCAGTCATGAATATTCATATCCTTATTCCTCGCAACAGAAGACTCAAAACCGCTCCTATACTAAACCTTAAAACACGCTGGGTTTATGTGCTCGTAAGTAGAAAATAGGATAGATGAATATCTATGCGAAGTCACCTAAACGGAGATGCTATCTACTACCCTCTAGTAAGTAGGGACGAACGAGGTAAATGTACAGTTATACTGTCAGCAAAAAGGGAAAATTTACTCTAAGAATTCAGTAAGTATTTAGGCCCGAGTATCGTTAAAATTAGCAACCCAATTGGCGGGTCAACACTTGGACAAAACTATCGAAAAGTGATGTGACTTTTTTCTTACCGTTGCGCGGGAACATTAGCAAAATGCATCTATTCTAGAAGCCCGAGGCCAACAATGTGACCGTGGTCTACCAACATTGTCCCATTGCTGAGTGTACATAAAACATTCAACTTCCTTTCAGAGACCAGGCGGTCGTGTTCGATAATATCGCAACTTATGGGGCCGACTCGGAATTTCATCTCATCTGAAAGGCCCGAGCTATTCACAATTTATTTCCATTTGTGCGATCCAGGCCAATTTGCTGACGGGGTGGAGATATTGTATGATCGAGATAATGTGAAAGTGTTTTTGTATTGATATTGCTGTCCGGATGTTTGGTACTCGCCTTTTTATCATGTCGTCTCTTCATCTCGTACTCTACACGAAAGTATCGTATAATAAGAATTTAGTAACTTATTTGAGGTATAAATGAAAATGTGAGAAGTAATAAGTATGACACTAGGGTATGACGTTTGGTCCATCCATAATCCCAGGCAGTGGATAGTAAGAGCTAAATAGTAAAATGGCTACGAAACAAATGATGGTTTTACATATTCATACCAATAACTCGGTGCATGAATACCGGAATTCTGCTATGAAACATACCTGTAACAAAATAGAGAGTAACATTATTGTAGGTAACAACAATTAGTCGCCCAATTAAATACACGTTTGTTTTGACAAGTTGAATTTGAAACAGCGTCAATAATTTAGATAAAACACCATTCTATCATTTCTGGATTCCTGTTGTGAAGCCAGATAAATATTATGTGAAGTAATTCCACCAGTAGTCTCTGTAGAAATGAAACTTCTTAGGTCCATCTATAGCTTGCCTAAGGTTTTGACAGTCCCTTAATGAGTTGAAACAGGAGCTGGTTAAAAGTCAGAGAGTTCTGCGACGTCAAAGCAACCCCAGCTAGGTAAATATTTACATCAGTAACAACAAAGCTCGGTTTTAGACAAAGCGGATGTTGTTTTTGCAAGAAACAAAAGGCGAAACAGTGCTTGCGCAAATGAAACATCAAGACGAAATGGAACCAAATGACCCCCTTGATGTGTAATGTTGGCGTCTGAAATTATACGCCTCGTAGTAGGTGAGATTCCGCCTTAATTGTTCCGTATTTATAGCTCTAGGACTCGTCTTTACTATCAGTCTTTATCGCCTTCTTCCAGGGATAAGAAGGTAAGGCAACTAACATTCTTCTAGTTGTTAAAACTACTATGTATGTAATTAAGTTAATACTGTGGAGAGTAATACGCTTGGAAGAGAAACAAATATTGGACAATGTTCACCCAATAATTTACATTTATACATATACATAACACAGGCACATACATTTCTTCCACACTGTCTTCCACTGAAATAGCAACAGCGACGTCACACACATACATAAAATACAAGACTTTTTTCACTGCCGGGATTCGAACCCCGGCCTCGAACCACAACGCTACACATGTCACACACCTTTGGGAAGATACCACCGGAAGGTTACAACAACCGGAAGGTTATCCGGGACGGTTATTATTTCCCTGTCATTGGCAGCCCTGGTCTGCCCCGTCCGGTCCGAAAGGAATAATATTAGAATATTTGGAATACTTTACAGGATTATTTCCGCCAGAACACGGAGCAGGAATGTTGGGTAACTTTAAGTTTGTAAAAGGTTTTTTTCGGCAGGTCTTTAGAGGACATAATTGAAATAAATTTTATTTTTATTTCGAGGCAATTCTGAAATATAATAAAAGTTATTCTGTGTTCAATTAGAGCATAGCAGAGTGTTAAAAGTTAATTGTAAAGAACCTGGAGTTTTTTTTTAAAGTTCAAAACTATGAAAAAATCAAATAAGCGGGCGATATTGACCGGCAGGCAAGTTAAGGGTTATTATTATTAGAGATAAGCTTGCCTTTCTTTGTACACTATTTTATGTATATTTTGTTTTCTCAATTATCTTTGGGCAATAAAGAAAATTGGACAATTATGTACAAAACATACTTGAAAGAAAAGTAAGAAATAAGTAAAACAGTAAAATGTTTAAATAAAGTAAACGTAGCCCATTTATGTCCCCACCGATGGGCATTGGCCTTTCTCCGGATACGAGTAAGATTGAGCCATACACCAACACGCTGGCTCAGTGCGGGTTGGTGGAGGGGTTTTACGACTACTATAAAAAATGTTTCAATAGTGAACTTATTTATTTTCTCATCAAGAACCCTATTTATACCCTGAACCTGCACCATTACCTCAATTCTGTGATCATTCAATAAACTTTTGAACTTTTGATAAACAACACAATTCTTGTTTGATGATAACCGCAGTGATCGGATCTTCGGATGCATATTTACCTAAAGTATGTTTTTAGCTGTAAAAGTATGGAAGAGGCTTCTTAATAAATCTCAAAAACAATGATCCCTGATGCAACTGTGGAAAAATCAACCTTCTAGGTTAACGCAATCGAACGCTACGGCTGATTATGCTTTAAAATTGTTGGATTTTCATAGTAATCTCAATGAACCTAAAACCGATTAATGTGTATGTTAGGGTACTTCCCGTAAGCCTAAAATTGAATGAAATGAAATTTGGCAAAAAGCAAGGTAAAAGGAAAAATCTGAAAACTGATAATTTCTGTCTTTCTACAAAAATATTCAATTTGGTTTACATGGATGACTACTTTAGTTTTTTATGTGGAAATCTAATTACACGTGTAACGCTCTCCAAGTGTGATCGAAACCCTTGGTGCACGAGTCCTACTCGCACTTGACCGTTTATTTGGCTTATAACATCTCTATTCAAATCCATGAAAAGTGTAAGAACTTTTAGTGATGGCGAGGGTAGATAACAATTCTCATTATAACTTTCGAGTGACCTCAACCCACATCGTCCTACAAGTAATGGCGACAAGGACAGTGGAACAACAGAAGAAGCCCAAGTTTTTATTTCAGTCCAACTCCAGTCATTCTTTGGTAATTAAGGATTATTATATTATTTCTACTACTTAATTAACGTCCATGTTCAATGTTCTATCTATTTTAATAAGATAATTAGTTGAAGGTGAGTGACGCCTAAGTGAGTGCAATACAAAAAAATCATAATAAATAATCGGTTAAGTGTGGGTCGGTATCGCACACGAAGGGTACCGTACCATCGTACAACAAATCAAAAGCACTCAAAACAATAAAAAAATAAACAAAAAGAAAATTTAAAAAGTTTATGCCTTCACGAGATTTGAACCGACGACCTCCGGATTGAGAGTCTACATCATACCGCACCGGCTAACCACAACCATGTGGGTTGACGCGAAATATGCTATCATATTTAAATGTGTAGTATATGTGTCTATGACATGGTTGCTATGACAATAAATAAACAGTTTCAGTCAAGATCTCCATTTTGAAATGCGTAAGTGTATCTAAACACGTCTCTTGTATCGGGGCCCCCTTTAATTTGCAATATCTCTCGTATTTCAGTATTTGTGGTTGGTGCGGCAACAGATAACACATTCTGTGAAAATTTCAGCTTTCTAGCTATTACGGTTCGTGCAGACGGACCCGGTGACAGACAGGACGGACGGACGGACGGAAGGACGGACAGACGGACAGCGAAGTCTCAGTAATAGGGTCCCGTTTGGCACCCTTCGGGTACGGTACCCTAAAAATACATTCACTGGTTATCCCATTGCAAGTTAAATAATGCTTCCTTCTTTGGTTAGACCCTGTGTGCTACGGCCCTATATACAAGTCGCAATATACGGCGTTTCGTGAACAAAAGATGTCCTTTGGCAGGATTGATCTGTAGGTCCAAAGGATGGATAGGAGTGGAGCCACCTGGATTTCTGATGCAAGGGCAAGAGGGGGAGGGGTAAACTTTGTATGGGCAAAAATAAAATACTAGACCTATGAAGCTGTAATTTGGCAGTTAGGTAGTTTCACATTGTGTGTTTCACATTTACTTTTATAGCGTTATGGCAGAGGCACTGTCACGCCCACGCTCAACCAATAGAAAAGCTGTAATCATATTTTGACACTAAAAAACATAATTATGCTATGTGTGTGTACACAGCCAATGTGTTTAGTTCACTGTAAACTCGAGATCGTAACACTTCCTCCCCCGCTTTAGAGCTGTATTTGTCGCAACCAAATCGATGAGAAGGAAGATGCTCACGAATACATTTACATTTAATTACTGCAATAATTGAAACACAAAGTAAACTTTAGAAAAAACCGACTTCCACAAACCCTATTTGATTAGATTGAGTTTAATACTAACTGTAACTCCTTACCCAACCCCCCCCCCCTGGGGAAATAATTTTGTCAAATCCTATATCAGTGCTACCCCACGCGACTAAGGAACCCCTGTACAAAGTTTCATGGCTCTAGGTTCACCGGTTTAGGCTATGCGTTGCCTGCCCGTCAGCCACGCATTGTATTTGTACCTAGTTTGAGCAGATCTGGTGGCCATATGTGGTCTTCATCAGCAGTTCCGCATCACAATATTATGCTTACCATGTGCATTTGCACGAGTTATTATGAAAAACACAAAAATCACTATAGGTCTGCCTATAATATTTGAAGAGTTCTCTCGATTTCTCCAGGATCCCATCATCAGATCATGACCTGGTGTCAATGGGACCACCCTTGAGGTATTACCTATACGCCGAAAAAAGATTTGTTCAAATCGGTTCATAATTGGCGGAGTTATCGCGTAACAAACATAGAAAAAAAAAAAAACATACGGGTTGAATTGAGAACCTCCTCCTTTTTTTGAAGTCGGTTGAAAACTAACAACGGTTTCTGACAGACTTGGGGATTACATATGCCCTGGAATTGTTTCTGTGATTTTGAATTAAGAAACAATAAGTAGTATGCACTTATTTATACAAGGAGTAAATGAATTAACGCAAAATGAGAAACTTCTTTGTTAGGGACATCATTCTGAGCAACTTTCATTATGAAACCGATTTGATCAGAGCACTTTATTTTTCCCTTCCAAGTACATTTTGGCCTGAGTGGGTCAGCTGATTTGTATGGAGAAGTGAAAAATGAAAGTTGCTCTGATCAAATCAGTTTCATAATGAAAGTTGCTCAGAATGATGTCCCTAACAAAGTAGTTTCTCATTTTGTGTTAATTCATTTATACCTTGTATTTGTACTTGAAGATGTGGAGTAGATATCCATTGCCAAGATTTATCTTAGAATTTTACCTAGATACTTGCATGCTTTTTTTGTCTACTATGTCTAGCGGTAATTATTGCCCATGCCGATACGGAAAATATTTATTTTATTGCTTTTCTATATTGCGTGAAGGAACCATGATTAACTTGGTTTCCGTTTCCTACTCCTACCAAAACGACCGACGCGACACGGTACGTTCGTCGACTTCCGTATTAGGACGATCTAATACGGAAGTCGACATACCTACCTTCATCGTTGGTACACAATTAGACGTTCAAACAAGACTGAACCAAAATTGCTTAATTAGCAACAGAAGTGCCATTTCACTTGGATATCAAATTCAAGGAGCCATGCCCCGACCTCGTATGAAGAGGAATTAGCTTTCTCAAACACGACACTTTGTGAGGGATAAGGGTGCGTTCACAAGCAAATGTTGACTCACCCAATCGACCCATTAAGTAAAAGAAATTGCCACCATGGAGACAATTGTTGTTTGTATGCAGCCTATGACATAAATTCAAGACAATTTATTACCATACTAAAAATGTTTTTATGGCCTGTCCCTAAGTAAGGTGGAAATGCAGAATCCTACGGAAACGGGGCGATACAAGTGGTTTCTTGGTTTTTATTAGAACTCCGCCTATGATTTATGTGAGGCAATTTGAAGAAACGCTTGACAACCACTATGTGGTTTTAGCTTTAGGACGAAGTCAAATGACACGCAAAACATTTGTGAAGGCAACACAATAATTCTTGAATAGTCACAGAGTCTGAAAGACATTGTGAAAATAAACAGGCGGTTTATCAATTTGTATTTGCGAAGTTTTCGCCTAGAGAAGTGATGATAAATTTGCTCGTTAGCTAACTTTTGGCTGCGGCTTGGCTTCCGCGAAATGTGATGACGCAGCGAGAACTTTCAGGTCATTGATTAGGGATGGAAATGAATGATTAATGACATCCTGGAGGATAAAGAAAAAATGATAAAGTATTGTAAACTAATTTTGAAGATCATCTACAGGTACCAACTATGTTTAAAGTAGAAGGAGCTTTATTCCCACAGAAATATAAGTAATATACATAGTAAAGTCGACCAAAGTCTATGTTTGGACTTTTACGCGGAGACAACGTCAAAAAGTTGAGCAGTGTAATTTCTTACAATGTGCTAAAACGCCTCGGGGGAGATGTACGTTGCTACTCGTATTATTAACTTCATAACTCAGGTATTACTCATTGTTTCGGCATGTTATTATCATATTAATCAGGTCACGTACTAACTTAATCACTCACTTACTGAAGGATTGGAAAATAATAGTTATTATTATTTATTTAATATGCTCGCATGTCACACTCGATGTTGTCCACAGATTTATTGATACAAAAGAGAGAGTCATACTATTTTAGAACCGCTAGCAGTGAACTAAAGCGACATCCTTTGAATAAAATACATTCATTCAAATCTATGGAGCCTAAATAAATAAAGCACAAGCAACGGCGTGATTTATATCAGCAAATACAATTTGAATAATAATCCTCCCGAACAAAATCACTTGTAAATATGGTCATATCTTTTTCGATGTCGAAAAATCTGTCAAAATTTTAAAACGTGTTTATTTGCAATATTTTGAATCGCTACTGCTGCCATTATAAAATGGATCAGTGCTTACAGCCAACGCGGATGCGATGAATGTAAACTCGGTAAATGGTATTAAAAAAATACTCTTTAGTCTATTGAAGAGAGTACCACAATATTGTTGGGGTGTAAACGACGCCGTCTGTATTTGTCGCTTCTGACAGTTTCCTTTATCTCGAGTGTTCTCAGGAAATGGCACTTGAATAAAAGGTGACACTCAGAACTGCTTAAGTGCTTCGTCGACGTCAGTGCCAAGACTTGCGAAAGAAACTTTTTCTCAATAACTTCGTCTGAAAAAGAAAACTTTAAAAGGAATGATATCTGAGACAAGTTTGTTTCACTTAAGTACACTTATCAATTTAAGTTAATACTTTTATGAAGACATTTCCTAGAAATGATGAAACTTCTGATTTGAAATCGAATGCGCAGTTAAGGATTTTTCTATGAGTCCGTTTATTTATTTAGGATCGTACAAATAAAGACATCAACACCAACTTTCCTTTTCCGGTTTCCTTTCAAACTCCGACAATATTATATGTAGTTTCCTGTTCCGTACTCGCATCACAAAATCTACGTATAAGTGGATCTATGTGTGTGGGTGGATCTATATCTATTCGTACATTATGTATCGATGTATCGCGCTGCTGACCCGGATTCGTGCGGAGCGCGGTTGCTCTGTTGGACCCAACAAATGTGTTTGACAGCTAATGATGAAATCTATATCAAATCGGCTAAATGACTTTGTGATGAATGAAACTTTTTCTCCTTTTGTGTTAGACTTATTTTGCTTAAAGTCATCGATATTGAGTTTTGTCTTTATTTATTCTCACCCATGTGAATTAAAAGCGTAACACGTAAAATATTGTGATTCTCGCATGAAATGTATGTCGCAGACAATTTGCGTCTACGCTTTTAATTCGTATGGGTGAGAATTGAGCTCCATTAGTCCGATTTCAGAAGCTCAAAATCAGAAAAGATAAAATAGACAATTTAAAAGCGATTCGTTCCCACCCACCACTTCCATACTTAATTCCTAGCAACTCTTTGTCCTTCTATTCTATAATAAGTGTAGGTATCAAGGTGAAAATGGTATCTAATTGAGGAATCAACTTTATTTTATTTACAGCAAAATGGAATTCATTTCCGTCAGATCCGAGAGACAGTTTTGCGAAGTGCAAAATAATGTACAAAGGGAGTTTTCCCCATGAAACGTTACCCCAAAACAAAACAAGCACAAGGATAACCTTTTGAAATGTACGAAATAATATGAACTCGTGTTAGAACCACATGGCTTTAGAGACCGTTCCCTTACAAGTCATCGTCGGTCAACAAGGCAAGACATTACTTATTCAATTATTAGCCGTGCCCGAAATTCGACAAAGTAATGCTTTTGTCAACATATAATTTTCCATATTTGGCTATACTTCGGTAACCTATAATTTACGTTGAATACCTACTCGTATTCAATGTAAGGTACTTCTGGACAGCGAGCTGGTAGTATTCACTCTCTACTATTGAAATCTTTTAAACATATTGACTCAAACGCAAATTCTTTTATTCTGATGTTTAACAAATATACGTTCTAAAAAAGTTTTTTTTTGCCTCTTCTCTACGTTAGACCACTGACTGAATTTAAATATCTCTCTCTATGCTCTATCACCGGCCACCGCTCCCATTTCGTGAGCTTTGAATTTTTGTGCCTATTCGACACGATCTCATTACAGTGATCTAAATGGGAACTTATAAATAGACCATGTGTGAGACATTAATGGGCTACATTTACATTTACTTTAGGTATTGTTTAAAAAATGTAGTAGTTTTGTGTTAATGAAAGTAAATGACTTTCAAATTCATTTAGTCTAAAGGATCTAGTAGCGTATTGCTATAGCCGGAAGCATCAACTATACAACCTTTTGTGAAAGAATAATTAAATCAATCAACTTTAAGGCCTTTGCTCGTTACTCAAAAAATTTGGTTAAAAGTTATCCTCATAAATCACCGGAGCGTCTTGCTGTCAGAGCACTCGCTAATTGGCTTTCACAACCACCGACGAAAGTCTATAAGACGTCACACTCAAGTTTGCTGAACGAAAGAAGTACCTCATAAATATGCATGGCGAATTCAGCCCTCAAGTCATTGCTAAGTCTATTCTGATATTTTTCTACTTTTTCAAACGGTGTGTTTATACTAAGAATGTCTACATCAAAACGTAGTGATCTTGGGTATGGAAAAATAAGTATGTACTTCATTTCATTCCATACATCATTTACATCATTTAAGGAATGATGACAGCGACTTCTGATAGAGGACGAGATGATACAAGGATATGTTATATTTCCCAATGATTTCACAAGTAAAAATGAATCGGAGCTATGCTATGGACCGATCCGAGAATGTAGGTCAACGACCTCTGTGAAAAAACGCGGAGCTTCCAGCACATGTTTATGTAAATCACAGGATTCTTTCCTTGTATTCTGAGCTTGATTAGCTGACGAAGGATCGAGTATTTTGCGTGGGTTTTCTTTTTCTTTTTAAATATCAAGGAACTCCATCAACTGAGAAATGGTACCACTTCATGGAAAAGTATCACTTCACAAGAGAAACAAAGGCAATGAATTATTTAATGTACAAAGAAACATAACATATTTAATAATTCATAATTTCATAATTTCTTTATTGCACACATACATGTATGTATATGTTACTCTATCTAAATCTAGTTTTCGCTGGCTAATGTTAGGTGTAAGAGTTAGATTAGAAGAGGGGCTGATTTTTATTAGATTAAATAGTGATATGTCTAGGCGAAGTGGTGGGTCAGGGACGTGAAGGATAAAAGGGGTGAGCGAAGTGAATCCCCCTGTATTTTTCGTGTAAGGTTGACATGTAAGAAACGTAAATGCACGCTTAACATTAGCCGGCTAAAACTAGTTTTCTCCGCTCAAGTTAGTATTAGCCGTACGTAACATATAATAATAACCAACTTTACACTCATGGATACCTTCATCGACTTTTTCGTTCAAAACATCGATCGATTGCTACTAGAATGCGTTACGTCGCTACGTGTCGCTACGGCTGCGGCGGCGGTGGCGGCGGCGGCGCCAGCGGGGGGCGGGCGGCGGGAGAGGGGCGGGTGGGCAGCGCTGCGTAGGCGATCTCGTAGCAGTTGCTACGTAGCAGAGTACTGCCGTCTCTTCGTCTCTCTACGAAATAGCGTGGCGTGCCAAACGGATGGCTTTGTAATTAATACTTTGTATCAACATGGGGTTGGTTTTTATATCGTTCATCCTTAATTTGATTATAAAAAGGTGTTTAATGGATAGCTGGTGGTCACTTTCTTTACCAAAGTGCATTGGTTTTTGTGAGGAAATGCGTGGTTTTTCCAGAAAATTAAGTGGAAATTTCCAAAATATTTGTCAAAAATAAGGCATAAATCAGCTTCTTTATACGTCGAAGAAACCAAACACAAGCTAAATTTGCATATTCTGTCAATAATATTGTCAGCAAATTACATTTCGTTCACCAAAATTTTACAAGTTTCATTTTTGATTTCCAGAAAAACTACGACTTCTAACTTGTTCGTGTAACTGTTTATTTATAATTATCTCAGCAGGACTTCAACTGCACGCATTGATTTCTCTGGCAAACTTCAAATAAAGTGTCGTTTACACGATCGCAAGCCGTAAAGTACTTACTCCACACTTACAAGTTTATGTTCTCTCGCGTATAATTACATTGCTTTAGTTATTATATTACGCTCGGCTCGTTCAAAGTTCATGACTATCAATTCAAGTTTGGACCGATATAAAAGCTATTTGCATTTTAAGTGCGTATTTACGGGCGTTTAATTGGGTTTTGTCATGTGCTTTGTACTGGTACAATATCACGTTGTATGTGCCGTGTTTAAAGGCTCTTAAGGTTTGATAAGTCTGATTTTAAACGACTTAAAAAGGAGGGGTTCTTAATTTAGTTGTTTAACATGTCTGTTACCCGATTAATTCTGATTTTATTTGAAAGGCTTAATTTTCTGTGTGGTCTTATTGTTTTAAATTGTAAATAGGTTAAATCAGAAAAAACTGGAAAAATCTTTCCGTTGACTATACCTAGTGGTGTGGTAATTGACGGCCGGTTTATTTGGATAGAACCACGTCTAAAGGCATTTAGTGAAACTTTTTGAAACCGGTTTTTTTAGACTAATAGACCCCGCTGAACACGATTCTGCCCAGTGTCAACCCCTCCCCCTTCCTTTCCCCCCCTTTCCCCCCAAAACGTGTCCTGGTCTGCGGTTTTTATTTATTTTGGAAAACACTGAAATAATACTCATTATTTTTGCCTTAATACTCAATTCATACCAAATTTCATGCAAAGATGTCCAAGGAATAAAAAGTTTCATACTAACTCTCACCCCCTATTTCACCCCCTTGGGGGCTGAATTTTGAAAAATCCTTTCTTTGTGGATGCCTACGGCATAAGACGAATACTGGTGCGAAATTTTAAGTTTCTAGCCCTAAGGGTTTGGCCTGTGCGTTGATACATCAGGCGGAACGTGACAGTTTTTCGTGCTTGCAGCCGGCGTTCGTCGATTTATAAGACGTTATCACGTCAATCAAATTCATTTGATAGATTATTATTACATACACTTACTACCGACTATCATCTCAGGTCAACGTCTGCGACCTGAAAATCGTGAACGAATACTTGTGCGATGGTAAATTAGGTCTTGTTTTGTAGGTAAATGTATAAACATCAATTCGCTTCTTGGATATGTTGTAGAGAATTTAATGTTGTTTATTTTTGTTATGGAGTAGATTTATTTTATCTCTGATTTAAATACATTGGAAATACCGCAGATTGGAACAAGTTTTGCGGGAAAAGGGGAAGGGAGGGGTTGACACCGGGCAGCATCGTGTTTAGCGGGGTCAAATTAGTCTAAAAAACCCTGTGTCAAAAAGTTTCACTAAATGCCGTTAGCCGTTGAAAGCAGAAGCAATTTGAGAAATAACCGCCAGTCAAATGAATAGGCTGTATAAATCGCAAGAATCGCAATTCAAATGCATGTATGAATTAAATTGGCATTGGTTAACATGTATTGGAAATAGTTTGGGGTCGTGTCGCATAACTTTAAATGTCATAATATGGTTTGGCATGAATCCTTGAGCCGAAATTTTGTAAACCCTAATAATCATTCAGCATAATGATTACGCAAAGGCATAAACATAGGAAGCATAAATATAAAAAGGCATAACAATCGTTTCACATAGTATAAAAAGGCATATTAATTAGAAAAGGGCATAATAAAAAGGAAACTTATATTCTTTTCATTCATTATGCGAATAAAAATTAGGACAAGCAAAGTTAGGCGAAGACAAGGGATACCATTGGAAACATATGTGGATAACGTGACTGACAGTGAAATATGAGAATTATAATTCGCGAAATAAAAGTGCTAACGACATTCATTATATTAAAAAATACAATTGGGCCTTTCAATTGTTCGACATTGAACTCCGATGCTGATATTTAGAGACAATTTTTATTCAATGTAATATCTGTACCTACCAGAGTTTACCCACAGAATAACAATTAACCAGAAAGATCACTGGGTAGTGTGAAGCATAAATATAGTAATTAGTGCTTATTCACTGTTTACTACTTCTTTGCATCGAATTATTCATTTCAGCGTTCCGTAGCTTTGACCATCTACTATTAAGTGAATCTGTATACTCTTTTATTAAATAAACGATTATCTCATCACTAAACATCAAGTGAACTCTTAAATCCTTGAAAAACTCATCAATTTGATCATAACGACCTCTGTGGCGTAGCGGTTGTGCATCTGCCTACCATGCGAGAGGTCCCGGGTTCGAATCCCGGCTGGGGAAAAAAAAAAGCCCCCAGGTCTTGGATGTTTGCATGTTTGTGATGTCGCTGTTTCTGGTTCCCACGACACAGGGTATCCTGGTGTGGGGCCAGAAGCAATGTATGTGCCTGTATGTAAATGTTCAAATGTTCATGTTCATTAGTTGACCCATCAACTAATGAGGATTAAACAAGCAGGGATTCAAAGCTGCTTCTATAAACTTAGACTGTTGACGGCGGAATTAATTATGTAGGCACTGGCAGCCTACTTTGTGTAGCTTTGAGCCGACGACGCCGCCCGTTCTTATCTGGGGTTGCGCCTCTAGTTTCATTCGCTCTATGTCGCTGTCGCTTGGATTACTTGAGCGACGCGTGGCGGATCTCTACCCGTCGTTTTGATTTAGATAGCGACCTTTAGGATAATCGCGCGGGAGTCAACCGATTTATCGTGGGGAGCGCGGATTAAGATAGTTGTGAGATATGGTTGCGGCGAGGTAGTGCGATTAGCTAAGTAAGCCAGGAATACTCGTCGCTGAATTTCGTCGCAACACAGTGAATATTTCAGTGAGCAGCTTTGTTGCATGATATACAACGCCATCTATCTGTCGCTGTTGGAATGCGGCGAAAGCTACTTGTCTCAGATTAACTGCAGAATAGGTTAGCAGGTGTACGCAGTAATGGTTTAGTCTAGTCTGGGCGTATGCCAGAGACTATATATCCAATTTACTGCGCCTGCGGGGGAATGCGGCTCGCCAAACGTTTGTTGTATTCAACAAACGTTTGCATACGCAAGCAACCTATGTACGATGACGGGCCGCCAGACAGTTTCGCAGCGGCTGACCAATCGCAGCTCTCTTACCTCGTCCCCCGCCGCCCGTAAATTGGTGAGTTGTGTTTCAAAGGAAAATGTATCTATGCGCTCTCCACTGGATAAGTGCTCCCTGGTGTCAGGTCAGTGACATTTTAACCCCTTCACTCTCAGAAGCACACCGCTCGAACGACCGAACAATGGCGAACTATTGTTATATAAGTGCAAAGTGCAAGATGCATGGAGCTATTGGATTGCACTTTACAGGTTTCACATGCGTGAGTATTCGGTATTGTTGTGGCACCCGATCCCGATGTTTTATGGCATCTCTCACCTAATTCTGTCACTGTCTGATACAACAGGTATGTAGGTATTGATGGGTTTCCATGTGACCAGGCGACGCATTTTTTACGTTTATTCAATCATTATATTCAATCATTATTACCCGAGCGACATGCTTTGATGCGAGATCAGTCGTTTTAAATTACGCCAGCCTGTGTGCGGGCGAGTTAGGGCTGCCAGACTCTCATTTGCATTCCTGCATTATGCAGTAATTATACATACTAAAAATATACATCAAAATCATTCTTAAATACAGTTGAAACTAAGATTTGTGTCCGTGTTACATGTTTTTTTTTTTACGTAGCCTGTAATGTGTCCCACTGCTGGGCAAAGGCGTCCCCATTTCGAGCCCACACATCTCTAGTCAGAGCTAGATTGACCCACTCAGGTTCGAACGTGTCCAGGTCGTCCCACCATCTCCTTCTGGGCCTTCCTCTACGCCTATGAATTAGCATTTTTTTTTTTTGGGAAGAGCACTGTTGTATTTCTGATATACAGCTCTAGCTAGAGCGCCAGCACAGGCTCGGGTTATGATTCTCGCGTATCTGGGTGCACGGCAGTGCACCACCAAGTCGAGCAAGCACAGCCGTACCATCCTTTTCTCGAAGCAATTCAGGCCATATTCGACCCCCCTAAAACTTCGTTGTGGATAAAACAAGAAGCCTGATTTTTCTGTTACTAATTAGGCCTTATATCAACACGATATATTAAATTTTTTATTCAATTTGAACCAGTAGTTTAAGAATTGTAACATGTCAAAGTTTCCTCATTTTGTCACTGACTGACTGACCGATCATCAAAACTCCCAGGCACTTCTAGCAGACATAGAACCTTCAAATTTGGGATATAAATAGTAATTAGTATTCTTATCAAGGGAAAACTTAAACATTTCAAGCTTATGTTATAGTTTTCCAGAAAACCCATCTGCATCAATAACTTTGTAATCTTATATAAAATGTATAGGATTACAAAGTTACATTTGCAGTTTATGAATCATTGAATGCCCCTAGGAAAATATGCCTTTACAAACAAGATTCTATAAACATATTATGTAATACATACATAATATCACGCCTGTTTCCTAGAAGAGGGATACGTACATCCACCAGGGACCACCACTTACCACGGTCCAGGCATACATCCCTCGTTTCCTTTGGTTACCATTATGCTTAAATTATATATTACTAGCTGACCCGGCAAACGCTGTTTTGCCATATAAATAATTATAACACTTAGGGGTATGAAAAATAGATGTTAGCCGATTCTCAGACTACGAAGACAAACACTGTGACACGAGAATTTTATATACAGGGTGTAACAAAAAGGGTTTAACTCCCGAATGTATGTGGTTACTATGGGACCAACTTGATCAGAGCAACTTGATTTTTCACTTCTCCATATAAATCAGCCGAGCGCCCAGACCGAAATGTATGGGGAAGTGAAAAATCAAGTTGCTCTAATCAAGTTGGTCCCATAGTAAAAGTTGCTCAGAATGATGTCCCAAACCACATACATCCGGGAGTTAAACCCTTTTTGTTACACCCTGTATATATGTATGATGTACATTCCCGACAAAATGCTTCAAATATAATAAAACTATTCAATCAATAGAACAAATTGCGTTCTAATGCGACGGGAGTGGTAGCAGATTAATCCAATTGCTCGATAGATGGCGCTGCCTGTATTTTAACTCACGCTATGGTTTGAAACCGTCGCTAGCTTAAGTAGCGGAGTTGCTCGCCAGCGATTTCAACTAGTTGTTGATAATTTTTGTATCTGCATTAATTATTATATTTACTAACTATTTGGATTTGTTCATCTAGCACATTTGCCAGAACTAGTAGTCGCAATGGATTCGGAAATAGTGTATGTGAATGACCAACCATGCCCACACCGGATTGTACGGATACCTGGCGATGGGTCGTGTTTGTTTCATTCTTTGTCATTCTCTATGTATGAGAATATTGAGTCGTCGTATGAGATTAGACTTGCTATAGTCGAGTATGTGGTAGCACATTGGGAAGAGTTCCAAGTTTATACTTGTGACGAGCACGGAGACCCCTACATTAACGCTATGTTTTTTATTGTTATTGTAAAAGTACCAAAGGTACCAAATTTTAAAAAGTAGAACTTTACAAAAAGAAGTGAGATCCCATCAAAAACATCCTGTAAAAAATACCAAGTCTTTTCTATTGTTGCCGCTTGTTAAAGGTATACATATATTAGTTTTGGAACCAAGTTTTAATCGTGTAGAACGCAATTATACTCTAAACAACCTAATATAATGTAGATATGATTTCGAAGATACATTGTGCCTTCATGCGATGGCCAAGTCGATATTTTTATTTAAAAAGTAAAAGATTTGAATATAGATATGAAAATATCTTACGTATTAACTTAAGACAGAAGGCCCCTTAAGTAGGGACTAAATCAGTTAACCGACTTGGTATAACATGGATCTCACAACTTTTTACGGTAGAATCACAGAGCTGCGAGACTTGGTATTTTTTACAGGATGTTTTTGATGGGATTCGATATCACAGGAGTTCCAATTGTGTCACATTTTAGCTAAGTTCCTTAAATAGTGTATGTAAACTTTTCTGTTTCCCTTTTTGAATAAATAAATATTATTATTTTTGAATAAATAAATATTATTATTAAAAGTTAAGTTTAATTTAATTTTTGTAATCGTAAGTTAGGTTAAGTTGTACATATTGTATTGTAATTATATCTAACTAACATTTTTTTTTTTACGTAGCCTGTAATGTGTCTCACTGCTGGGCAAAGGCCTCCCCATTTCGAGCCCACACATCTCTAGTCAGAGCTAGATTGACCCACTCAGGTTTGAACGTGTCCAGGTCGTCCCGCCATCTCCTTCTGGGCCTTCCTCTACGCCGGCCGGTGTCCGTCTATAGGCACCCATGCAGTAGCTATCCTCGCCCACCTGTCTGGGTGCATTCGTTAATTTATTAATAAAAAAAAGTTTAAGTTAATTAAGTTTCCAAAATTGACAATTCGAATTATCAGTATACGTGACGTCATTGTTTCTGATATTTAGACATTTTCCAAGGCTGAGAGACTACGACGAGATCTGCGATGGGAATCGGCTCAGGAGCGTGAAGGGGGAGAAGAGAGGCCTTTGCCCAGCAGTGGGAAATTATAGGCTAATAATAAAAGCCACCCTTGCTGGCTGTGCCGCGCGCCCGGACTAACTTGCTGGGCAAGGCGCCGCTCACACGCGCACTCTCTACTCTGAACATGATAGCGGACGAGATAGATCTGTTCTCCTGAGCTCTGAATGAATTCACAAGGGTAGCACTTGCTATAATAAGCTATAAAATGTGAAATAATTATTAAATATTACATAATATTATACTACACAATCGCATTAGGTTAAGCCTGTAAAGATAGTGTACGGTCGCCTGCGCCTAAAAGTATACAAGCAGTATATGCGGGATTCACTTTATAATATGACCGCCCGTATACTTTTAGACGCAGGTGACCGTACATGTGGATATAAAATAAAATAAAATATATTTTATGTTAAACAGCAATGCGATAATTCCAGCAAGTTGCAACCTTAGCACACTCTCTCATATTGGACAGCAGTATTGACGCGCGTCAACGTAGAAACTGCTGATGATAACGATCAAGTTACACTTCCAACATCGCTCGACTCTAGTCGGTTTATAAACGTAATAGACGCGATACAGAACTGTAGTAGCTTATCTAGAACCGTGTTTGTAACTGAGTAATGGTAGATGATCGTAGGTACATTCCGTTTGTATGTTGTCGCTCAACCCTGCTGAAGACTTGCAGGTAAGCCCTGGGCGAATAAATGATCCGTTGATCACTGTGAGTTTGCGAGTTCAATACTTCTTTTTGTATCAGTAGTATTCAGTACTATTGATTGGTGCACCAATTCGGCGTATAAAATGTTGCTTTTTGAATACATTTTAAGTTGAATGGAAATAAGCCGGATTATTATTTTAGCTAGATTAAAAAGGTACAATGATAATAATTATGTACTTTATTGGCAGGTTTCGCACTTTCATCACTCTAACGTATATAATATATTTTTGTCTTAGTGCCGTTCTCTCATTGCTCAGATAGCGTTTGTATGTTTATCTGGGGCTTTTGACATTTTACACGTACAAAAAGTGTCAAAGTGTCCCCTAAAGATGTAAAAGCTTTCACCTTTCATCCCTTGAAAATGTAATTTTGCAATATTATTTATTACCCCCACTCCACCCACAACATATAAACCGACATATGAGAGTGCTTTTCCACTTCTCGTAGATCAAATCAACGAATTGTTGCTGGAAATACCGAAAATGCAGCAGTCATAAACATATGGGGAGGAGAGGTAGTTGCAACTTTTGCAATGTTCCAATGTTTCAGGGGAAGCAAATGCAATCTATATTACTTCTACTGCCGGATGAACTAAAATACTTGCTGAAACTGTGGAGCACAGCTCAAATATCGCCCAAATTATTATAGAACTAATATTTTATAAGGCAACTAAAGAATGGCCGATTCCAAAGTGTGTTAACTGCGAATTTTCAACACTCTCAATGAAAACAATGGATAGTCTCGACAAGTTAAGATAGGTAACCAATGGCCAGTCCTCCACATACATTGACATTCGTTGTTTTGAAATTCCAGATTTAGTTCGCGTCCTATTTTCTCAGTAGAGAAAACCAGTACCCACGAGTACAAAGGATGAGATGTCAGGTTTGAGACCACACGAAATACATTCAGCTAATATCTGTTCTAATATCTGTTCTAGTATCAGTGGCAATAGATAAAGTTTGCTGACAATTACTGATGCGGAAGACCCTCTGGACTGCCCCTCCCCTCTCTCTTCCCCCCACCCCTTCTGTATGATCCCACAGCACCCAAGCGAAGAGCTTTGTTTTAACCAAATTCGTATTTGTTCGCTACCTACACGTACCTACAAAACTATGCTTATTCAGCAGGACACAGGAATGAATATTGAAGGTTGCACTGGGAATTTTCGCGGGACGCATATTAGTATTATGATAATTTTCTGAATTTTAATGTCCGTCATGTACAAAGTAGCACAAGTCTGCTGCTAATGAAGAGGTAGGTAGGTTTTTAGATTTAAAAAAATAACCTACGTTGAGAACATCATTCCTAGGTAGTAAATTAGTTATTTATTTTTACATAGTTACAGGTTTATATACATTTTAATTAAGATAACAATAATAATATCAAAATGTTAATTTAAATAGAAAATTTGAGCCAGATCACTGCCGCCGCGCCGTCGTAAATTAAATATATATAAGTACCATGGCGATGCATGTTTAAATATACACATGATATGATAATACGTATAAATAGGTAAGTATATCTTTCATCTTTGGGTGGGTGACATAACATGCACAAATTACATCGGAATTGCATGCGTAACTTTAGCCACGCTTACAGCTTGATAACGTCTGACAGTCATCGGGTTAGCCACTATTCTGAAACTCGTCCCTCAACCCGAACTGACGCAGCCCGTGCCCCTCGGTGGGATGGGAACATTAAGGGGCTACATTTACTTTACATAACTGGTTCGCCATTGTTCGGTCGTTTGAGCGGTGTGCATCTGCGAGTGAAGGGGTAAACTATTAATCTGACCATCTTTAGGTTGGCATGAAACTTGTATTTGGTTTTGTAGTTTATGTCACAAAAGTTAAGCTTGTAATGTCTAATAAATGTAAAAGAGTATTTATTTAAAAGAGTATTCTGAAGCGTTTCGTGAATGAAGACTGTAAGTGTCTATTCGCGTTATTGTGGTAAACTTTTGGGACACAACACAATACGCTATCCACTGTAGGTAACTTTTCACTAAAGCAAAATATTTTTTGTAACACAGCTCTCGAAATGAGAATTGTTCCTAAACAATGTGACGTATTTGTAAATGTCATAGCAGAGACTGTTTCTATTTGTTATGGTCGATACATTTTATGTTTTCCAGTTGCTTATCACAACACAAACATGTGTATGAGTATTTATCCCAGAAATACCTATAAACAAACATTGAGTGTATTACGGAATGTGTAAACTCGTTTTTATTTCTAGGTTTTCTGCTTTTACTAATTATAATTACCAGTCAATAGTTCAGCGTCTAGTAAGTAATTTACCTGAAACAATAGAGTCTACGTTATTACAAAATAGTATTTTTTCTCGAAACAAAAACAAGGATCCCAGATATGTAGGGTAAAGGTAAGAGGTGTGAAATGTCAGGATAAGGGTAGAAATGCATGGGTACCCTCACCCTTGCTGCAAACAGTCACAAGTCACAAGTAGCAGCAGAGGTTAAACGCCAGCAGGACAATCTTAATTCGCATAAAGGATGCATGTGCAAGCAGTAAGTGTGAGGTGAACCGGCTAAACTTGCTTGGCACTGTTCCTTGGCAAGGCAGCTCGGTGCGTTTTATTGTATTTCGGCGCCAAAATGTTGTTCGTAACCTGCATGTTCTATAACTTCTGCTGTGGACATACTTAGAACTTTAGAAATTGGTTATTATGGGTTGTATTGACTTTTATATTACCAAATTGTTATTCCTACAACCGGCTAATATTATCCGACTTATTTTGATATCCTTTGTTTACACGATAGTTGAACGACACCAATAGCTTCTTAATTTTTCTGGATCATCATTGAGTGATCATCACTGAGTTAAGGGAGCTGGAGGGAAAGTACTCTAAATAATGGAGATAGAAAATTTCACTCAAAGGAAACATTACTTTATTTTCGAAAGGAAACAAAACTGCATTCAAAGATTTTTTAATACGCTTGCACAATTAGGAGTGGATTCGGCTAAAATTTGTAAAAACAACATCCTGTACTTTTATGGCGACAATCGACAGGGTCAGTCATATCATAAGGATCATATATCTTTAACAAACATGGTTAATTAAATGCAAGGAAAGATAAGATGAGGCACTTGTACTCAAGGATCCATCGGATACCATAATAAATAAATAAATACAATAAATTATGTTTTTTGTAATCTCTCATCGTTGCTGCTACAGCAACAAATACTGAATTACACGAAATATTGAAAAAGTAAAGGTGTCCTCATACAAAAACGTGACTTTTTGTTCTTTTTTGGTACCTACGCCACGATGGTGTGGAACCCTTCGCGTGAGAGTCCGACTTGGCCGATAGATAAATTGATATTAAAGCTCCAATTTCAGAATAAGCAAAGTTTCAAAGAGCATTAGTTTTTTTATAAAATAATCCGCAGGAGCTAATGGAGCCTGGGAGTGCAGTTTGATATAAAATTAAACTCTCAGATCCACGATTTAAACCAATTAACTTTTTGAAACGACCCTCGTCGTTATCCGAGAATTAAACGATCGTTAACTGATTGACCTTGTGGTTTGTATGGCTTTTATTTATCGCCATACCTAAAATTTATGACAGCTGAAAACCTCTGAAGAAATGAAATGAATAATTTATTTGCGTTGATGTGTCGAAGTTAAGAAAGCTTATAATAAGGCGTATAAACCAGTTAGCAAAATCCAAGTTGATGATTACAGCAGACGTCCTTAAGTCCAAATGCATGCATGTATACTGCCGTCATACCGAAGAAGGCGGCATATACAGATGACGCTGTTTCGAGATAATTAGCAAAACGTAACTTTTCTATATTTCGTAGCTCTGAGATCGAAATACTTATCTTTTTAGGTACTGGTAGGAAGGGACTAACTCTCTTGTACTACAAATACTAAAAAAACATAAATATTGTAGAAATCAAAGAAGTAATGATGAAAAAACCTAGTTGCCGCTATTAAAATTTGCATTTTAATAAACTTACACTATATGAATCCTACCGAGAAGGCGGCATCTGCATAGAGAATATCACAAATTTAATTAGTTTTGTACCATAATTAAGCCAATAGCATTATTTACAATAAAATAATATTTTGAATAGAGTCACAGGGGTATTGAGATCAAAAATAAAGCATTATTTTTCCTTAATCAATCGCGGCGTCGTCGCTGTCGTGTTTTTTTTGTAGAGTTGGGTGTCACGGTTCAGGCAAATTCTTCCAGAACTCCTTTCGGGTTTCTGGAAGGATTTTGACTGACATGAGAATGCCGGATCTGCAATTACAGCGGAGGCGTTAAAAGGTAAAAAGGCGGCATGTACAAAAACAGAGAAGAAAGGCGGCATCTACAGGTAGATGCCGCTTTTTTGCCCTGTATTTTACAGACGCTGCTTTTTTACTTTTTATCGAATACAGGTTATGTGCAGAAGCCGCCATCTTCCCATCTCGAAACCATAGTTCCAGCGTAGTTACCGCCTTTTTTTATATACAGAAAGATAGGAAATTTTGTACTGATTCCAACGGTACCAAAAACGCATTTTTTATTTTTTTGTAGATGCCGCCTTCTTCGGTATGACGGCAGTATAGGTATAAATATTTACCGAGATGGAGAAATACAATCTAAGGGGAAGTAGGGACCTTGTATGTATGATCTATACCTTGTATGTAATCTGTAAGATGGGAGGGGATTAAAATGTAAGGGTCGTCGATCTTGAATACAGGATCCCTTTGATGTGAACCTTTCCAGCCTTTATGTAGAAATATGCCGCTAATTCGTAAAGGTGTATTCGTGTATTTACTATTAATATTAAATACACTCAGTATTAATAGTAAATACACTCAGTATTTCGTGTATTTACTATTAATACTGAGACGAATACTTATTTTTCTACAAATTTTCATAATTTCATAATTTCTTTATTGCACACAAAAAAAGTAAACAAAGCACGGTAGGTAATATAAAGTGTACAATGGCGAGCTTATTTCTAAAAAGAGATCTCTTCCAGCAAACCAAGTTTCGATGAGAGAGGTTGATAGCTGAGCGGGGGTAGACAAATATGTTTAACATTATTAATAAATGTCAGACAGACAAGAATTTTACAAGTTTCATTTGAGGAAATGTTGTAACAATAATATCTGAGAAAGATATTTCCCGTCAATATTATCTACCCCGTAATAAATTACTCGTCGTTTCCCCTTGTTCTTGTACGGAAGTCTCTTCCGGTCCCCTACAAAACCTTATAAAGTATATTATGAATGCGTAGTGAACGTTGAGCATTAGTACGTAAAAAATTTAATAATTCACCAAGTTAAAAACTTACAAATAAACCGACTTCATGACCTACTAGTTCTTCCGGCTCGGTTTACAAATGTCGTCTATATAATACCCTAAAACGGGCCCACGAAATCTGTCTCCCTGACAGTAAAGTCCATACGTATTACATAATTAACGAATAATCCTAGCAGCCATAATTTATCTCGTGAACTACAAAAGACACGGAATGGCTGCATGTATAATGTCATCCAGGTAAAAACAAATGAGATACTTCACAGTTTTTTCATGTAAAACCCTAACTACTGGACCGTATCTTGATTACCAAAAATGGGAACAAACTAGGGGGTGTCCCTTTCAAAATCAGAAATATTTTTTGAAATCGGAAAACACACAACCGAATAGATAACCCTTTTTTGAAGTCTGTTAAAATAGAATATCCTAGAAGTACATCTTCTGGCACAGAATAACTAATAGTATACTTACTACCTTCTAGTTCAAAGGTTCCCTTCATTATTTTCCGAATCGTAATACATCGAATGACGCTATATTTTATGTAATCTTATTGATCACAAGACGCCTCTTGCGCTCCCGCAGAACTACAGCAGAACTACAGCAGAACTACAACATAACTTCAACAGAAAACACCAGGAACTTAGGAACAAACACATTTAGGGATCTCGTGTCGACGTCTACCGGATCGCGATAAAGTTCCCGGGTGACGTTGATTTATGTTTCCGTTTGTTTGTCTCGGAGACGGAATCCCGGAGCCAGAGTCCGGACCGGGTCCGTGGTGCAGATAAAACCGGGCGCTGCCGCTGGTGCTTACTGCAAATTCTGTTCAAGCAACGTCGTTTAAGTACACACCCTCCAGCAGCTGTGAATCGCGAAGGATCGTCAAGTAGTGGAAGGGCTTGGAATATTGTTCGTGCGTAATTACTCGAAACAAAAGATTTGTGTTTTGTATTACGTCGCAATTTGGATCCCATTATTTAGTTTGCATGAAGAGGGTTAAATTCACCGTCAAATTAAAATACGCTCTACAAAAAGTCACTATTTGTGTTAGGTTACCTTTTCTGTGTTTTAAATGTTTTCTGCCGATCCATGGGGTTGCTGGAGGAAATCTCTTTTTAGAGGTAGGTAGGCCTTTGTAGATTTACTTTTTGTAGTTTTTTGTGTTTTCATCTTGTGTGCAATAATATATAAACAAATATTTCGAATCGCAATCCGATCCGCCAAAACTGAAGTACTTCGATAACTTATTCGAATTTGTGGTGAAAGCCTTGTAGAATAATTCCTAAAACTATGCGGCTCCCAAGAGAATGTCATGGTTGGACCCTATACAACGGTAGTCCTACCCAGTATTATTTAAAGGTGTTTACACACGAAGCCTGGTGTGTGGCGTGCCAACAAGGGCAACGCTATCGCACAGTGGCGCGGCCCATCAATGCTCTATCAACACGAAGCGTGTTTGTACCCTTTCTACATGTCACTGTAAAATTGTGAGAACCGTTAGATTACAATATAACGAAATAAAATTCGTTAGATTATTATCTGTCAATAAATTGTAAAATAGATCGACAGGGTTTAGAGTTTGTGTTTTTGTGGTTTTTACAAGTCAACCTAACACGAAGGATAAACGGGGATTTCCTTCGCTCAACCCCTTTATCGTTCACCTACCCTAACCAACCACTTTGCCCAGTGATACATCATTTCAGTTTATCAACTAACGCGATATATTGTAAGGAGTACGGTACAGTTTACAATTTATCGACAGATTCTAATCTAGCGAATTTAATTTCGTTAGATTGCAATTTAACGGGTTTCACAATTTCACGTTGACATACATACACTACAGTGTTGCTGTGACCATGAGTTAGGATCTCACTCAGGTGAATGAAACTCTTCGCCAAGATTATTTTCGTAAAGATTAGGTTGTGCAACTCGTTGGATCTTCTTCGTCTTAGAGTGGCTCTCCAATTCTGGGGGTTGGCGGTCATCTCTCTATACTGCTCGCTTTGGTTAGGATAAGTAATATACTCCACTGATACACCTCGCATATGATTGTCAAAGTACCATGAAAACATTGAACCGACTGTTCTTTATAAAGGAAACCCTAAATTGTCATGGACTCTTAAATAGTTGAATGATCTTCTACAGCCATTCTCTTTAGCTATTTTTATTTCCGTCAAAAATGCACTCAGTTGCACAGAAAGGGTAGGACACACGGATGGTCGGATAGTGATTCTGGGCTAATAATAGGGTATTCCACCAATATTCCAGTTCCAAATTTGGATGGCTAAAAGGCTTGGTTGCATTGGGAATCAGGGGTTAGCCCATACTCTTTCCCAGTTTAATCTCGCCCACTTTTTTATTTGCCTTTAGTCGCAACGCAAGGTAGGTAGATATTACGGACCGGCCGAGATCATACTGGGGATGAGTTGAAATAAGCCGCAATTTTGAACGTACCTGGCCGCTTTTACTTGACTATTCCATTTCAACTTATCTACCATCCAATAAGCAGGTTTATATAATGTAAGTTATCATTTATTTATCTAACTTCAGTGTCAAAAGCATGGCCACGCTACAGTACAGTGTTAGTCAACGCGATGTAACGAACAAAGTATATTTAAATGTTCCCAGCTCCAACCAAATATTTGTATAACAGGAGTTGATTGGTATGGGGTGCGCGCGAAACAACGTCATTTCAGTGGACAATGCACTTTTCACCAAACACGTGTTGTTTTTGTTACACTTTAGAGTGGATGACAATATACTTAATTTAATCCTATATATAATTTATATGATATATGACTTTAAAGAGGGAAGAGCTATTTTAACTTATCCTATAACACAGGGGAAACCCTACCTTAGGGAGGTAAAGTCATGACACTGTTAGCATATTAATAATATGTAACATGTAAACTGTAACCACTTTCTGAACAAAAAAAACTATTACATTTTCATTTCATGTGATAAGTTATATTGGACACGCGTTGAATGACGATGAGCTAGACAGTTTGTTACTAAGATTGTACTTTAATTCTGATTGCATTACATAACCGAAATGAAATCCTTCTTTTTATTTATTTATTTATTATCAAGATTAAATTCAGTTATCATCACTATAAGCCTCAATTCGACGATGAGATCTATTAATCGTTTAAAATCGCACTGTATCCCTCAAAGCCCATTGTAATCTAAACGTGCTGACGAATCACAGCAGCCTTATCCCGCCGCACCAGAGCCCGTGTTTAATTCAAATCTTGAGCACATTCGTAACTAAAACAATCCGAGACCAAAGCTTCGTCCAAGATCTTCCTAGTCCCCACCACACCGCCCACCATATCGGGCAACAACAGACAAGCCCTTTTAGACTAGCCTCATGTCCAACAATACTGTAATGAAATATTCAATTGTTCTAAGCGCTTTATCGCGCCAGTAACGTGAAACGTCCACTCGACATCGTAAATAACTCGCGTACAAATGAATTTCTTGAAAAGGTCTTGTGGAAATTAGGAGTTTACGTGTTAGTCCGGTCACGCAAGTCCCGAAATTCGCTTTCGTGGTGTATACTTATTTGTTATATTATTAACCGCCTTAGTTAGCCGATGACGTTCTTCGGTATAATATGTAGTATATACTCGTATATTTAGGTAGTGGACTTATATGTATTTAGATTGATAATCTAATTTAGGTAAAAAACATTGTCTCTAAGATACGAGATCAGAAATTAAGAAATTGGAAAGTATTATAGTGAGTAGTAGAGCTTCCTTGAAGCCTAAGGATAAGAAGCATACTTTTATTGCCCCTGGTCATCATTGCGTTCAAGATATTTAAGTTGTGATTTACTCATTTTTCAATGATTGCTTTCAATAAGTTGTTAATACGTCCATTAAAATTAAACAAATCAGAGCTCCAAAAATATGAAATTCAGTTAAACGGTAGTGTAACTCAATCGGAGCAGATAAGCCGCCGAAAATATAATGGGCTGTCGCAAAAAACCAACAGGAAGCAATCACAGCCGGCAATCCCTGATATTTCATGCAAGCAACATCGAATATTTCGCGTCTGAGTGAATAATTTATTTTCGATTGTCACCTCACTCGTAATAGCAGTATTTCGCCTGTCAAGCAGCAGAATCATTTTAGTCCCATTTATTATTTCTCGAGCATGTTGTAGATTCGTACCTACCAAATTATGATTGAAGGGAAGCAGTTTTTTTTAATCAATAATAGGAAAAAAGGAACCCTTATAAGATCAAGGTCTTATGAGGTCCTTGTTGCATACAAATCAACCCTCTAGTGACCGGTTCTCACATGGATTTAAGTAATACTAGGTCTATGAATTTATTATAAAGTAAAAGGCTTAATTACACTGCGCTGTTGATCGGGCACGGGCCCTGTTGACAGGAACAGGGTAGTGTAATACGAAACAGACAGGGTCCCGAAACAGGGCGATTGGATGTTTGCGATCTCCCTGCCTCCCTGCCGCCCTGCCGATCGTGTAGTGTAATAAGAAACAGAGAAACAGGGAGATCAGTCGCTCCGGCGCCAAGTTCACACGTCCAGTAGGTAGCAATTGTTTGTGCTTGTCTAAATCGCCCTGCATGTTTCTGGTATGATTTTGGATAGAAGAGGTTGAGATATCAAGGAACTAAATCTCATATATCTTGGTAGGAGTTTCCAGTGGCTAATAATCATAAAATTACTACCTAATCTATGTTTTGGACTCGCTATCTCATAAGATTCTCTTCTTCTATAAAAGGAGCTACTAAGCTTAATAGTTCTTCAAATTGGTCTGCTCCTACTCTTACGTAGTTTTGTAGGGTCCAATAGGGTGAAAATTTGCATATTCGATAGTTTGCCACTAATTATTTTACCCACATCCTCATTTTCTTCCTTTTTGAGCGCCCGTAGCGCCCCATAAGACGTGCACAGCTGCCCCCCTACCGCGCAACCGGTGTCGGTATCGGCATCGTGTTTAAACGCGCAGGAATGAGCTTTATCATTATGACAGTATGGCAAGCCAAACACGAAGCCGATGCCAAAACAGCGGCTGCGCGGTAGGGTCCGTCACGGTCGCGTTCAGCCTGACAGGGAACGATTTCTAGCGTAAGTGTAATTCAAGTCTAGTTCTAGCATAACTCGGCACCCTACCTAAGAAACAGGACACCCGAGAGGCAGGGCCCGATCAACAGCGTAATGTAATAAGGCTGAACCATTTTTTCCTCTGTATTTAAACCTTTATAAAGATCGATATGTGCTGTGAATTTAATTGTTAGCATTATGTTTTCGAATATACAAGTGAAGGTGCCTATTAAATGTTTATGTCCTAAACGCTTCGTTGGCCGATAATTCCCGTGCAAAATATCATGAAACTATCCTAAATAATAACCCAAATACTAGTGGCTCTGTGAGCTGTAGACCTCGCGAGTATGTCGGTGGGAAAGCTGAACTGCTAAAACACATAAAAAAAATAACCCAAATAATTTTCTTTCAATAACACATACAAACTTATGAATGTACCTGGTTACGTACATGCAGTATGAAAGTAGCCGCACCAATAACTTTGTAAACTACATTTCGCGATCTTTTATACAACCTATTGACTTTTTACTAAAATTATATAATCTGTTTCACTCTCATAGTCTTTACAAATCCAACGACACCTCATTTGTTAATATCCATCGAGCCGTTTGGGTTGTAGCGATTTTTTTACATTTTAAAACCCCATATCTCCGCCATTTTGAAAAAAATCAAAAAACTGGCTCGAGTAAAAAATTCTATTTATTTTTTTAACCTGCTCACAAAATTTCACGAGAATCGGTTCATAAATGCGACCTGTAGAGGAGAACAACCGGACATACAAAAGCATTTTTGCCCAAACCTGAAACGGAGACGCTTCGCTCGCTTCGCTCGCTCATCTGTTTCACTCTCATGGTCTTTACGAATCCAACGACACCTCATTTGTTAATATCCATCGAGCCGTTTGGGTTGTAGCGATTTTATCTCCGCCATTTTGAAAAAAATCAAAAAACTGGCTCGAGTAAAAAATTCTATTTATTTTTCCAACCTGCTCACAAAATTTCACGAGAATCGGTTCATAAATGCGACCTGTAGAGGAGAACAACCGGACATACGAAAGCATTTTTGCCCAAACCTGAAACGGAGAGGCTTCGCTCGCTTCGCTCGCTCGGTCAATAAGCAAATCCAAATCATCCTAATCTCTCAACAAACTTAATTTTAAAATCCCTACAGCAACGAAAAAGCTACCACTCAAACCGGGAAAGTTTAATGACACCGGCTATCGTTTCCCCATCACGGGTTGTCGTTCTGAAAGTTTGTAAACAAAAACAGAGCAGCGCATCCACACTCAACAAAAAACTTGTTTTCTTGACATTGATGGATGTTGAGTCCTGCCGCCGCGCCCCGCGCCACAACGCAATGTCGGCCTATCCGCCTGCCCATTTTTGCCAGGAGAATACTACCAAACAGGAATGCCAACATATTATGTTAATACCTTTCCTTCCTGTGTGGATTGACTGAGTGGAGTGGCTCATAGTTGTGAAGAGGGCTCAAGAGGGTGATGTTGGATTATTTTGTAACTTGTTGCAGATGGAGGTAAATTAGACAATACAGTACATTAAGCACCCTTGTAGATTTTATATGATAAAACTTGAATCCTTAATCCTGTCGATAGATTTTTATTACACATCATTAAAAATTGCATTGCTCTGAATATTTTTCGTCGAAAAGTTGAGCTCTGTATTTCTAGGATAGCGGTACCATTATTTAGGAACCGTAATACAGTGGGCACAATCTATATATATAAAAATGAATTGCTGTTCGTTAGTCTCACTAAAATTCGAGAACGGCTGAACGGATTTATCTTATCTTAGTCTTGAAATGTTCGTGGAGGTCTAGGGAAGGTTTAAAAGGCGAGAAAAAATCGAATAATTTCCGGGAAAACCATAAAAACAGCCCTTTTCTATTTCCCATACAAACGTTTTCTAGAGTCAATCGTTTTCTGGAGTCAATTTGAACTTTATTGCTATTCAATAAAGTTCATATTAAATTGAGGCAGTACGAAGTCTGCCGGGTCAGCTAGTTCGTAATATTATTACACGCTTTATTGATTCAACTACAAAACTAGACCTCTGTTTGAGTGTCGTTGTTTAATGATCGAGCTCGGGGTGCAATAATTATAAGTCAGCCTTTTTACTAGTTGGCTGGGAATTATACATAACACAATCGCATGCTTTCCTAGAGAGTGGTAGGTTTGACAGCGTTGCGCGTCGTTTACCTAAACAAAGTTCTAGTGACATAATTAACAGATTTTTTTACGGCCGAAATGACGGTACCGTAAACCTCGGACACCACTGGGATCGCTGTTATTAATATGTCAGTATAACATTTGCCAGCAAACTGGAGGGTCAGAAAATTTAATATTTATTTCAGCCACACAGTAAATAACGATTTATAGTCTCCAAAACTAGCAAAGCTGACGTGTAAAATGACACTAATCACTATTACAAACACAGTATCGGGTTAGATGGGTTAGGCTGTATTTTGCTAACGAATGGCCACCCCTAAGCATTAAATTTATGAAAAAAGGTCGTAACTTTGATACGATGAACGGGGGGATTATGCGTACAAAATGAATGTTACTAGTCCTAGTACTCTCGAAGAACTAAACTTTTATTTTTGTTTTAAATTCTTACTTTTACCAAATGAGAAGCACCAACCTGAGTAAATAGCGACAGAAAAAGAAAAGATAAATTGAATAATATTTAAAATGCTCGGTTTTCATTTCTAAAATATACTCGTTTCGGTATTTATTAATGAAAGTGCTTTTTGTTGAAGAGGATATTCGTGTTACTGGATTTTGGTACTACTCTAGCATAAAATCTTCAAATTTACACTGTAATATATACTATACATAGAAGTATTATAGATACTGTTGTTCATTGTGCTGTGCCTATTGTGTAGCTCGTTCCATAATAACGCAATAATCCGGAGCCCCTATGATATCATCACGAAGCTGTCAACCATTCATTCGTTAATGAGTTTAAGCTTATTGAAGATAAGCCTTAAATTTATATCACGTGTTGACAGTTTTAATTCACAAGTCTTTTTGTACGTCGTGTTATTGAACTGCAAGCTTTAGATCATTACAACTTAGCTTACCAATTTTTAATACAATAAATTTTTACTGAAAGTTATTACAGACTTTCGCTTTTTTTTTTGGGTGACTTCGACCCGAACGGTCGTGTCCGAGAATCTTTGCCGAAAAATAGACTTTTTTTGGCCAAACGTCCCATCTGTGAATTTGTTAAACTGAAGTGAAGTGTTTGAAACTACAAATACAGGTTTTATTTATAAGAAAGTATGTGTTTGTGCTTTTGTGAGAGTTATATGTGTAAAAGTGAAAAGTTCAATACTGGGAGTATATGCCTAGAAGTCTGGTAAGGCCTGGAAGCCCTGGACCTGGAGATGAAGTGGATAAGCGGACGGCAGAGATATGAATCCATGGAGTAAATTCGGGTGAGATCGTTTCAGTACCTATGTAGAGAACTAACACCTAAACAACTAAACCACAACAAACACAAACTCAAGTGACAAGCAAATTACAGCGAGTGAAGAGTTAGACGCCAGGACAGATCAAAGTTTAATGTATATTATTTTAAGTTAATGAACCTGTACAATAAAGTTATATGTGTTAAGTGTAATTAATTAAGAAGTGTTGCATACTCAATATGTAAGTTGTATGCAACACATACAACTTACATATTGAGTTAGAGATTGCAGTTTCATGATTTCGTGCAATACCGAGTCGTGTTAGTGTTAAGTGTTAGTGTCTAGGTGTGTGATTTACGTAAATTTTCGGAAAGGCCTAGTGAACCCGGTGATGTGTGAGTGAGTGAGCTCTTGAATTAAAACGTAGCCTAAAGAGCTAGTACTGACTATTTTCACAGATACTATAAAATTATCTATTTGTACAAATACCGCGTGGTGTTAGTTAACAAACAAAGGACAATAGTAGATAGTAGGTAGTCGCCGACGCTACGGTTATCCCAATTCCCAACTCAAGGCCGAAACGCTACCCACATGTTCGGATGGAGGGGTCAGGTAAAGAATCTTACCATTGCAAGTTGCGACTGGCAGACATTGAATAGAATCTTATTATTGTTAGGAAAAAAGTTAAACAGCTATTGGAAGGACTCATTGATCTTCCTTATACCTATAAATTCATGAAAAAAAACTTAGTGAAACTGACAGCTCCCACCCAGGAAACCTAGCCGAATAGGAAATGGAAATTATGATACCTACCAAAAACTAGAAGGGGATCGGATGGACACCGCGTAAAACTTTTCAAAACTTACCTATTTGCCGAATAAAATCTAAGAGACAGTTCTACCAGATATTGGAAAGACTCGGAGTTCTACGGAGACAACGAAGAATCTTTCAAGCAGGCACCAGCACACTCATTTTACGGCGCATTTAAATAATATGAAGCAATAAATAAGAAAGTCGGACGATCTATAGACTCTCTCAAAATATGTCTAAAGAGATGTTTTTCCTATTATATATAACACAACTACTAATTATTTATTTTGTATAAAATAAATTGTTGCCTTTTACTTGGTTCCTTGCGATACAGGCATAGCCTAGTGCAAGGACCCCTGGTAATTTTGTAGTTTTATGTTTACTATGCACAAATTTTTATGGATAATCTCATTTTTTTATTTTATAAGTGCAATAAAGTCTTATTTTCTTTTTTTACTTTTTACTCTCAAACATGAGAAATGAAACTGATAGCTCATCGGATACCAAACTGAACAGTGCTCAACAAACGCAAGCAACGACGCCTGAACCTGAAACGAAGAGAATATATGCTGCTCTCCAATCCCATTTCCTCCCCATTTCACTTTTCCTATATTGGCTTAAGGCTGCACAGTCGGTCGATTGAAATCACCCTCCTTTCCATCCTAACGAGCAGGCCTCTCCCCCTCTTGTCAAAAATTTGTGTCCTCTGGTATGCCGGCCGTAAGACCGGAACAGGATTAAAACCCTGGCTGGAGAGGCACCATCATCATCATCATCATCATCAACTGAAAGTTATTACAGACTTTTACAATCATAATGAAAATATTGAAATGGGTTCCTTGAAAGTTTTGAGTTACTTTATCAAAACTCTGAACTCAACTCAATTCAGGCGCTCTATTTCTATGAACGATTGAATGAAAGGCGAAATATTACTTCGAAACTTTCCGTTCAACAATCCCACAGAAACATAATCCCATTGTGTCATTTGGCAATATCTGACAGGAGGCGTTACAAACTCAAATAGGTAGGTACTTGGTTAACAGCCGCCTATAAACCGGGAGCCTGCGAATGAGTTCGGGTCATTATTCTGCCTTTGCAATGTGAGGCTTGCTTGTTTTGTCACGATCAGTTATTGTGTTTTGCGTGTGATTTATGCCGCTCAGATTTATTTATCATTCCGATCCGAAAAATATTTCTTTGTCATTACCGGCATTGCTGGCTGTTCTAAAGCTTATACCTAGCGCCGTATGATAAAAATCGTATAATCTGTCATGTTAGATGAACAGCTGAAATATTCATGTTGATTATTTCCATAAATTACTGGGCTTCATGCAAAATGGGTGATTTATATGCCTCTGCTTACAGCGAAGGTTATAGGTATTTTGCGGCAATATTTCGTTGTAATGTTTTTTTTACTCGATATTTACAATACACGTTCGTTCGTTTTAATTTTGGACTAGGTAACATGATCAACAAAGGTAAGTGATACGTGACAAATGAAACAAAGAGAGATGGATGTAGTTAATAATTTGATGTCTGATCCATGGGTACATATACGTTATTTCCTTTATCCCTCTCGCACTGACGTCTATCGTTCTCCATTGTAAGTTTGTTCGGCCTATGTCCTTATGAGAGTAGGTAATACCGATTAAAAGTTATGTTCGTTCTTTGTACATAGTTAGATAACTACGTAGATAGGTATCTACACAGTTAAAAGTTATACCTAGATATGATTTCGAAAGTAGCAGTCTTAATGATTGGTTTGGTAATGGACCTGGATAGAGTGCTGTTTCCCCTTTAAGTTTATTTTATAGCCTATGTTGGCACATAGGTTTAGTTTAGGTTTTGTCCTACGCTCATCGTCATCAAATTATTTATTGTTACTAGACGTAATTTTACCTTTCGTTTTCTCAATGTTTCATCCTCAACATTAACTGCACAGCACATAAAAAAAAATTGTTCAGAACTATTTACCTATACCTAGTCACTCTATCCACGCTTAGAAGCAACTTGACAGCTAACCTTAAACTTCATAAAATCCACTTTTTAACACTAGGGATGTTACCAAAACTATCGGAAAGAATCGAAATTGTTTATTCAGTTGAACTAACAGAAGAATTATTATCGTCATCACTGCTATCCGCACTTAGGGATATAATTAGTTCATTTTCAACTATATTGTCTATTCTAATGTCTCTTTGCAAATCTTGTAAAATTATTTCCGATTCCCAAATGTTTAAAGGGTGCACCCTGGATTCTTTTGATTAATTGATTTTTATGAGCAATATCCCCTCACTAACAGGCTAAGATTGACATCTGTCAAGATTCCTGTTATATATGATACACTATAGTACACCTGCAAATGGGTTTGTATTACAAACAAAAGCTGTCATAAAACTTTTTAATCAAAGCACAGAAATTCAAACAAGGAAGCAACGTAATTCCAATAAGAAAAGGAGATTAGACGAAACGGGGAAAGTTAGGCATGCTCAGGCGGTTTATATCACAAACACACGCACCTTATGAATAGGTGTTCCCCAAAAGTCGTTCAGGAAGATGTTGGCGATCGGCGTTTGCGGCCTCAAGTCTCTGTTGTCTTTTATGGCACTTATGTCATCAAACACAAAACCACAGTAGAGGCAGTTGTGGTAGACGAGGATGCAGGCAAGGACGAGCAAGGCTCCGAGGCCGCGTCGAGGTGTTTCCGGGGCATCTTCAGGGGGCTGGGCTGTCGATGCGAGGCGCCTCCGGCTCCGGCCAGCACGTGTCCTCACCGCAGCAGATACCACACCTCCGAATCGGCACACGCCGCTCATTCGCTCCATTGCAAACTTTCCGAGACTCACACCGGCATCCTTCAAAGTTACTCCCCTACAATATTTTTACGGGCAAATTAACCGCTTCTCAGCCACCTGGAATGTTCAACGCGAAGATCGATGCTGACAAATTCGCGAGCTTCGAAAACAACATCACGATCGGAACTGGGACTCGAAAATCTTATTCACCAAAAGATGACCGATTCTAATGACGGAATTCGAAATATCTACACTGCCATTCACTAAAATCCGGATATATTGTGAATAGTTTACTTTTCTGGTTTACACTTGTCACATATTTGAGCAGGATATTTGGATTTGACACTCATGTGGTGATCTAAACGCGACGAGCGTGGACAGAACCGCTCTGGGTGGCGTTTCGCCGACGACTGCCGAAGAGCGACGAACAAATGCCGCGTCGAGTCACGTGATCAGTCATTTTACTGCGGGTCGTTCTAGATACGCGCATGCGCTCACCGAGGTGGCGGTAAAAACGGTAAAATTCCGAATCTCGCAGCTAATCTTAGCGGGCTGTAAACAAGATTTAAAAATTAGGCAGGAGTATTAAACGGATTTGGGCAATAATAGGATAGCGGGCTGGTTTAATCAGGTTTGTTTCTGATCCAGCCGTTAAAAGCAAATATTCCCGTAACTGTTCTGTTCTAGAGTTATTAATTAGGTAGATATAAATAAAGCAGCCATATCAACTATACCCAATCAGTACCAATTAGGCGCCTAATTACAAAAATTAGGTGAATGATTTGTGTGTAGAAAGCATTTAATTTAATTTTTATGACCCTACAGCCAGCACGTGTTTCGAACGCATGCCTGGGGGCGGCGCGGAGTGTGGGGGGCAGGGCGCAGGGCGCGGGGTGGGGTGGAGAGAAGAGACCCGATGACGACATTTGCCCGAGTTTTGGGAAGACTTGGAGCGATCGCGATTCATCCAAGTTTTGATATCGACGTGGGTATTCGGGATCGGGACTTCATTGTCGGGATGGCTTGTCTGCAATTCATTGGCTCACGCGTCGATAGCGGTGCGGCGCGGCGGCAGCCTGTCTGCAAAAAGGTTTTCTATGTTCGGCAGCTCGTCTAATAAGCTTTTATTATAATGTGATGAAAAGACGTCTAGCAGATAGGTATGCTAAAAGTGAAGTTTGTTGAGGCGGAAAATGTTCAGGCTCCGATTTTGCGACATCTGTTGGATGTTTTGTTGGTTAGTTTTTATTTTGAATGATACTTCGCGTATTCTAATAATTGAAACAAAAAGTAAAACTTAAAAAAACCGCCTTCTACAAACCTTATTTGATTAGAAATCAATTTCAAGTACTTTTTGACTTTATTACAAACTGTAACCCCCTATGGTGACCATGTGTGGTCTTCATCATCAGTTCCGCATAACAATATTATGATTGCCATGATTAAATGCACGAGTTATTACTAAAAATACAAAAATCACTATAGGGGTCAATGGGACCAAAATGGGAAGGTCAACCCTTTCAATCAAAAAAATAATTTTCCAAATCGGTCCATCCGTCTAGGCGCAATCGGGGCACATACATAAAAAAAAAAACATCTTGACGAATTGTAAACCTCCTTCTTTGTGAAGTCGGTTAAAAAGATCACATCTGAAGTTAGGCAAAACCACGGATTAATAAAGGCAAAACCTTTTCTGCGAAACTCGCTCGCGGGGCGTGTCGCGGCTAGCTTCAGACGCGATATTTTTAGAATACTTGAACTGTACCTCCTACCCTGTGCTTACTGAGCCAGCATCGTCACCTCGTGGTGGATTATGGCTCACTCTTACTCGTATCCGAGTAAAGACCCGTGCCCCTCGGTATAGTGTTTTTTTTTAACATTTTGTTTTTGATTTTTCAATGGAAAAACAAAATAATTTATGAACGATGATATGAAAGCAATAAAACGAAAAACTTCTGTTAAATCACGCGTGAATATGAGCAGAATGTTTGCGTAGTCGGTTCAAATAATAATGATTTAATAATTCACATTGAGCTATCAAATTCGCCCACCATGTGCGGTCCAATGAATCTGAAATAAATTAAAGTTTTATTGTTAGCTTTGGGTTGAAAAAATCCTTATTTTTGGGTACAAATAGTAAAGTAAGTAAATGTAGCCCATTAATGTCCCCACCGAGGGGCACAGGCCTTTACTCGGATCCGAGTAAGATTGAGCCATACTCCACCACGCTGGCTCAGTGCGGGTTGGTGGCGGGGTTTTTGCGACTACTACATACTACGAAGTAGTGATAGTAGCCGGGACCTACAGCTTAACGTGCCATCCGAAACACGGAGTGTCCGATAATGTACTTAAGACAAATTAATCATCTCATTGGTACTTACATGGTCAGCACCGGGATTCGAACCTGCATCTCTTGCATGAGAAGCAAGGTGAAACCCACTAGACCACGGAGCACTCGGGTACAAATAGTAGCTAAAAATAATAGCAACCCTTATCGTGGGTACGTTACGTACAAACTAAAAAAAAAAAACTTTTACTCTTGCTATTTGTATTGGTCGCCCTGTGTGGATTTGTTTTTCGTGAAGTTATATCTGATCAGGACCTGGTTAATTCTTGCGCTATTGAGATCATGTTCATGGTCGAAATATCGATTCGAGATTCCGTATCTCCATAGAAAACAAAAAAAAAGCTATTCTCACGACCCGCCTTACAACCAACCGAGGTGTCTCGACCGGTTTCCGATCGAAATAAATATCCGGTATCGAAACCGATATATCGACTATGGAGATGATCTCAGTAGCGCTAGTAACTATTTAGTAATCTGTGGTAGCGCGATGATCTCGGGGCCGGGGGCTGACAGTTGTCGGCGTTCAGTGGTATGATTCTCGCGCATTCGGTATATGACATCTACACCTATATCGAGTGATTTTGTATGGGAATCTGTCAACATAGGTCTCGATAATAATCGCAGAGGCATGATTCTCGCGCATTCGATATACGGATATCGAGTGATTCCCGTACAAATCACTCGATATAGGTGTCGACATGCTTATATCGAATGCGCGAGAATAATACCCCTCCGGTTAAAATAAGCTATTCAATAAGGTCCACGATCTTAGATTTTCAGCTGTTTCCTTTGCATTATAGAGTTTTTCACTTCGTATCTATCCGAAGGTTCATTACTTGGTATATTTCAACGATTAGTTTAACCTTTCGTTAACGCGTCTATACAGGGTGTAAAAGAAAGGTGTAGTCATATTTTAGGAGGTTGTTAGGGACATCATTTTGAGCAACTTTCACTATGAAACCGATTTGATCAGAGCAACTTTCATTTTCACTTCTCTATAGAAATCATCTGACCGCCCAGACCAAAACATATGGAGCAATGAAAAATGAAGTTGCTCTGATCAAATCGGTTTCATAGTAAAAGTTGCGTAGAATGGTCTCCCTAACAACCCCTTTTAAAATATGACTACACCCTTCTGTTACACCCTGTAGAAATGCATACTAAAATTGTTCGACCGGTGTGCTTCTGAGAGCCAACCTGTTACGTACATTTATATTGGTTCATCCGTTTGCGAGTGTTCCGCTATAAAAATGTATATTATTAAATATGTTATTTAAGAGACCGGTGACCGTGTGAATTTCCCATACAAACGTAATACAAAAATGTTTTGAATTTGAGAACTAGTTCAAAGTATTTAGACTGTTAATCGGATTAATACAGTGTTTACGCAGGTTCCTGGTCGTATACCAAGGTCTTATTCAAATTACTTAAAAATATTTTTAATTTGGTTGAAGAGGAACCCTGGTATACAGACCAGGAACCTGCGTAAACAGTGTATAAATCCGATTAACAGTCTAAATACGTTAAACTATTTCTCAAATTCAAATCATTTTTGTATTACGTTTGTATAGGAAATTCACGCGGTCACCGGTCTCTTAAGCAACACATTGATTGCTATAAACTTAGAAAGCATAATCATGATCCGCCCAAGTCTCCTAATGTATCAGGATTGCCCGTGACTCAGCAGGTCAAACGATAATATTTCTGCCTCTGCGCATCTAATCATAAGCTTACAAACTCTTTTACAAAATCTTTCAGGCTCAGAATTTTAAATGAGCCAGTTCTCATGCAATCTCTACGGACAGGAGCTGCGTTTGATGGAGTGTTCTCAACTATTTCAATAACGGGGCGTGTGTCAGCAAAACGTTCTGGAGAGATAGAACGCGCCTTTCAACCCGTACAAAAACCCTCTGTTGTTACTGTAACACAATGGTGGGTCGTTTAGGCCAGCGTCGACTCTACTGGTAGGTATTAAGTAGGACTGACCTTGCATGTCTTTGGAAAAATGTCTAACCCTGGTTATAATTAAATCGAGGACATCGACTACGCTGTTTTGGTACATATGCAGTAGGAGTACATATAACTTGAAAAGAGTTCAAAGTTCATAATTAAAAACTTATGATATGAAAGACCTTCCAACCTTCAAGATGCGATAGTTTCCTAAAGCTCGGTATGCAAACATGTCGTTTAAAAACACGAAACCGGGTCTACAATCAGTCTCTTGTCTCTTGACAGTGAAGTACAACGTAATAATGAAATTACACAATATAACGTTTAAACGAATTTAATTTATCGGTCACAATTTTCTCGTGACTTAAAATACCACAAACTCACGGAAACAAAAAATATTATGTTAACTTTGATATAGTCATCCAAGTAAAAATTAATTTAGTTTCACAATTTTATTCATGTAGACTCCTTAATTTCCATAAAATGGGACCAAACTACCGGGTCACCCTTTCAGGTAGAATTAGATCTAAACCCCTTTCGGGTAGAATTAGATCTAAACATTAAACTTCAATTAAATAACATGAGTAGTTGTAGTATATTTTTTATACATCTATTCACTATCAAGTTATTTTCGCTAGTAGATAATAATAGTTGATCTGGCAACACTCAAGGAATTCCTACGTCGTTGTTGATAAAATTACCTAGCAAACTACCGGGTCACCCTTTCAGGTAGAATTAGATCTAAACATTGAACTTCAATTAAATAACATGAGTAGTTGTAGTATATTTTTTATACATCTATTCACTATCAAGTTATTTTCGCTAGTAGATAATAATAGTTAATCTGGCAACACTCAAGGAATTCCTTCGTCGTTGTTGATAACATTACCTAGGTACTTCAGACAACAGTTAGTCGAGTAAGCTCTTAACTTATCAAAGGCGAGACGTAACATGACGCAATTGCAAATGTCGGTTATTTTGTGAGGGTACCAATTAGGTAATGAGTACCTTTAAGCATATATACAAGCTATGTCGTTACCATAACGTCAAATTGGCCATATCATGATATGGCCAAACGTGAAATATCATAAAACGATGAAATCTTTTAGGGTAAACACTGGCTGCGATAGCTTAGGTGAAGACTAAAGGGGGCGAGCGCAGCACAAAAATTTATGTGTAAAACAATTCAACATTTTGTCAACAACAGTATAGAAGCTGTTGCCTATCTTACTTAGTTTAGGTAACACAGACAAACATACAATGTAAAACTGGGATTGATAAATATCTATATTATTCTTATTCTTATAGTTTGACATCTATAACACAATAAACATCACGTAGTGCTAAAAACCAATGCTTTTAAATACACATATTTTCATTAAAACCGGCCATATCATGATATGGCCTGAAATGGCTGGCCATTTCATGATATGGCCAAATTTGACGACATGGCTACGACAGCTGCACCACACACCTACTTATTACCATTTAATATGATGGGGCGGGTTGCTGAGTATTAACTTTCAAGTTAAATTGCCTAGAAAACCGGTACGTAACAACAGCAGTTGTATTTAAGTTTATTAGGGATCTCCAAATCATCATTTAAGAGTAGTAGCTCAGGTCAAAAACACAGGTTGGCCAAAAATTACTTCGGGCTAAGTAGCCAACCAACTAGTAGGAAAAAAATTGCTATTCCCATTGTGGGACCGAGAAATGGCTGATCAATGTATCATGTTTGTGTATTTACTAGATAATATTTAAAACTATGCATTTTAAATTTATAATGATAATGAGTGTACAGCTGATATTTGAACGTTTTATCATGCACTCAAAACGGTTTTGGCAATAGTTGTGTGGTTCATTAGCTATTATCATCATCATACTATGTTTACCCGACATCGAGATTCTATTTATTGTATAGGCCTCTTCTATAAAGCAATAAAGCACTAATATTCATCAGTCTTTCTGTGCCAACGCATCGATCCTAACAATACGCAGATTAAAACAAATATGTCAGGTCGAAGTGTTTCCGCTGAAAACCCGCTTGGAATCAAACGTGGCAGAATTGAATTTTTCCAAAATAAAGAGAACAGTAAACCAGGAATAACTATTCGAGAATGACTTGCTCTATAAAATAACTTTACGTCGTCGACTATTCCGACGAACACTAACATATAGCCAGGAGAACTGAAGCGGTCGCATTTCGCAGCCTGATGTCTCTTATGCAGGTGGAATAGGGTTGAAGTTAGAATGCTGGAGTTAACAAGATAAGTTGGTAACTGTGCTCAATGGTAGCCCATACCCGGTTGTGCAGTTTATTGTTTGCAATTACAAACGTACAGGAATTATTGTTTTAGTATGGTTTCTGCGATGTGCCATGTGTTTTGTGAATTGAAACAAAACATGACAAGTAGGACCTATGATACCTCTACGCTTTATTGCTTTTTAACAACAATTACAAAGATGTTCAAAAGGTGATGAGATGAAGAAATTAATTTACTTTGGCACACTGGAATAATACTCGTAATACCTACTTAGAGGTCGTTTAAATGTCAAATATTAGTTTGCGATGCATATAAAGTCCCGTGGTAAATCAACTGAGACTTTAACATTATTTTGATTAATGTAAATGAAACGTTAATTAATAGTCAAATGTTTTCCAATGAACCGACCGGGGTCGTGGTTAATTCGCAGTTCAACCGTTAAATATGGGCTTTAGATGAAGTTGTTCAGGCAATGTCCCTTATTACCCCTTAATTCTATACCTTTCTGTTACACCTTTTATTACTGAAAATTTGGGATTGACCGCCCCGGGAGGTTAGGCGGGCATTGGCCAATTTTAGTCCCCTTTTAAAAGAGAGCAAGTTTTTCGTATTAAAAGGCTTGTGTTTTGTTAATGTCTCAACGCTCCAGGCAAGGGGCTCGGTTGGACCCAAATTATAAGTTGGTCCAAATATTGTTGAAACATCGCTTTAATGCGGCTTACAGTTTTATTGGTGTTACGGACTTATTCCTCATTTGTTTAGTTTTTGGGGTGCCGATCATTAAAAAAAACGGAACTCTTATGACCGATTTCACCAAAAATGTCTATATTTAGGGGACCTTAATTTCCTTTCAGGGGCCACCTACCGGTTGTGTCGCTTTGAGCTAAGCTTAAGGGTTGTTTAGGCTACTAGGGGACTCCCTAAAAAGAGGCCGGCCTCCAGTCGCTAGACAGCTAAGAAAAAGACAGGTGACCCCTAACTGTTAGTGAAATCGGGCATGAAAGGATCACGTCGTTGTCTGTCCGTCCGTCCGTCTCCTGCCAAAGGAAATCTCTTATTTACGAAACGCCGTATAATTTCTCCTGGAAGGCCAACAAAGCCGCCAAAGATCCTAAAAAGCTTCAGTTGTCAATGTCACTCTCATTCTAGCTTACAGCCAGCTAGCCAGCCTGCAAATGGGCGCTCCTTTGGGAGCTGAGCCCTGAAAAACGGCTGGAACCTCATGTGATTGATGCGCCTCGAGGAGTGGGCAGTGAATAAACAGCCACGTCACGTCCTGGGGAGGCAAGTTAGGGCCACGCATATTTGCCTATACGGGTAAATTATCCGAGGCAAATGCTGGAGATTTTTCGACGGTGATGATGATGACCTTATTTATGTGTCATGGCGCCTGTGTTGAGAGAAAACGCATGCTGATTTTATTTTAAAAATTAATTTAAATAATCAATCTTTAACGTCTTTAATTTTAGTGGCAGGTATGTAGAGTCACAATTATACACCCTTTGTTGACACTTGACAGTTATTGTTCATTAGATGGCAGTTTCACGAATTTTAATGCTTCAAAGGATAAGCTATACCTATTTACTACAAAGTAAAAGAAGAATTGCAGTAAATTATTAGCTATTCTAAGCCAAGCCTGCGATTTATTTCTAACTTTCCTCAAATTAATCATGTCTCTTCATAAGTCAGAAATCCTGCAAACTTTCCAGACGAACATGTTTTTTGAGCGTGGCTGAGTCGCTATACATATTAATATGAAATACGACGCAAAAATATCACAGTGAAAAATATCACGGCTTAATCAAAATCAAACTTTTGTGGACATTATTAGACATATTAATAAAACGTATTTTTCACCCTTTGTCTACTTTGTACCACTGCGGGAACAGAAGGGCGAAAATTCTATTCCATAATATGAGAAAACTCCCACAGTATTTTTTAGATCTTTTTAAGAAATAGTACGTGCTCAAATAAAACTCAAATAATATATCTAGTCAGCATATCCAAACAGAAGAATGTGTGTCGGTGAATAATTTGTGAATGTGTGATGTGTAATGTGATGATGTATGAAATTACTCTTCCTAGGACTTCTGCTCTGCTATACAAGTGTACTTTTAGTAAAGAGATACGTTTTAAGACGTAACATTTTAAATTAATATAAAATATAATACTTACATATTTGAATTAGGATTAACTTTTCCAAACACTTTGCAATAGGAGTTTATTACAGTAAAAAGATACGACATAAAAATGTAATCAGTTCGCTCGCGTTAAGGCACACGCGGGCCAAACTAACAATAGCGAACAATAGATGTGCGAGCAGGAGTTAAATTAAATTAAAATAAATATTTTACATTCCTGAAAGTAACCCAGTAAGCAAAAGCTAATGCGCCAATTTAATCCAACTGAGACGCAACGTTTGAACCAATATATCTCAAGATAACACCAAGGGGCCTAACCGGGGCGTGTGGTTTGTTGCAATTTGCGTGCACAACGACACTTAGTCGAGCCTCCAGACAGGAAATAATACAGCCGACCTAATCACGGGCGCCGCCCAATTTTATTAGCTTTTAGGGATTTGTAAGCACGTAAACTTTGGGTTGGTGAGTGTTGTATAATTTTTATTAGTAGCTCGTTTAGGGTCGGTCGAGTACAAAAGGAATGAGGTTTTAACGGCACAGTTTTGTTAGCAGGAGTCAAGCTCTTAAATACCTCTACTTCATATCTATTTCAATGCAGGCAGTATTGTAGAAACCCCGTCAATTTCAGCTCTAAAATATTTTTTTCCCTTGTCTTAATCAAATTATTAATTTATATCTTATTATATTACAAATCGACAGTTTCTAGTACCACAGAGAGTAACTCTCGTAGCGCCTTCGTAACGACTTCGTAGCAAATCAGCGTATTGGTTTCGTAGCCTACGAGTACTGAATCATTTCCATCGTTTATTAATCAGGCGAGTAAACCGCGCACATATTACGAGTAGACTCCCAAGGGTCTTTGGTGCATCAGGTTTCTAGTGGACACGAACGTCTACCTAATAGTTCGACGGCGCGGCGCGGTTAAGCAATTTGCGTGCTAGAAGGGGTAATCAATGCCCGCCAGTGCAAAACCTGGGTATTGCGGGTTTAATGAATGCGCTACCGCCCTCGCTTTCATTATGCCCTGGTACAACGATGAAACGAATACTTTGGCCTGATTGGCGAGAGGGAATATTTTGATTGAAACTTTGCTTGTATTTAAGTAGCGCGTCTATTTTATAATGAAAGAAGAAGAATGCCTTATGAAAAGCTACCAGGCATCGAAATATACAAATAATAAAATAAATGTAGCCCCTTGTCACATTAGTTCCACCTGTAGTTTTTTTTTTTACTTTAGTTAACAACCAAATAGCCACTCAGTGTTTGATACTTGGAGGCAGGAAGCTTCGATCATATATGATCTAAGGCAGGAAGATTTAAACAAAGAGGTTCATTGATCTGAGGTTTGATACTGTGGCCTGTGGCCCATGCTCCGCGCATGCGCTGTGATGTGAATGCTGGGTTTTTGCGACAACAAAGCATCAACGTGACAAACATGTGGAAGTATTGTTTTGTTTGAACTTTGATGTTTGTATGAGAGACACTTAAGTATGAGAGTGGATAAAGTAGTTTATGAAGTGTGGCTATCTGTTCCATTCACACAGCCACACTAATGCAATAGAACGAATTGTGGAGCAGCGGAGAAGACTGTGAAACTGCACATAACTAGGTATTAAAGATTTTACCACAGATACTATAATATTAACAAAGCCTCCGTCTGTCCATCTGTCCGTCTGTCCGTCTGTCCGTCTGTCCGTCTGTCCGTCTGTCCGTCTGTCCGTTTGTCCGTCTGCCCGTCTGCCCGTCTGTCCGTCTGTCCGTCTGTCCGTCTGTCCGTCTGTCCGTCTGTCCGTCTGTCCGTCTGTCCGTCTGTCCGTCTGTCCGTCTGTCCGTCTGTCCGTCTGTCCGTCTGTCCGTCTGTACGTCTGTCCGTCTGTCCGTCTGTCCGTCTGTCCGTCTGTCCGTCTGTCCGTCTGTCCGTCTGTCCGTCTGTCCGTCTGTCCGTCTGTCCGTCTGTCCGTCTGTCCGTCTGTCCGTCTGTCCGTCTGTCCGTCTGTCCGTCTGTCCGTCTGTCCGTCTGTCCGTCTGTCCGTCTGTCCGTCTGTCCGTCTGTCCGTCTGTCCGTCTGTCCGTCTGTCCGTCTGTACGTCTGTCCGTCTGTCCGTCTGTCCGTCTGTCCGTCTGTCCGTCTGTCCGTCTGTCCGTCTGTCCGTCTGTCCGTCTGTCCGTCTGTCCGTCTGTCCGTCTGTCCGTCTGTCCGTCTGTCCGTCTGTCCGTCTGTCCGTCTGTCCGTCTGTCCGTCTGTCCGTCTGTCCGTCTGTCCGTCTGTCCGTCTGTCCGTCTGTCCGTCTGTCCGTCTGTCCGTCTGTCCGTCTGTCCGTCTGTCCGTCTGTCCGTCTGTCCGTCTGTCCGTCTGTCCGTCTGTCCATCTGTCTCTCACAAGGATGTATCTCATGAACCGTGATAGCTAGACAGTTGAAATTTTCACAGATGATGTATTGCAGTTGCCGCTATAACAAAAAATACTAAAAAACATAGGTAATTATAATAAATATTAATGGGGGCACCCATACAACAGACATGATACCCCTCATTATGCAACAGTTTTATAAACTACTATTACTTATCCACATAGGTATAGTCAGCTCAGCTCACTTTGATAAATGATTTATCGACTCACCGACCCTCTGGATAAAATAGGTACTTAATTATCTACCTTTGATTACATTAAGAACATTACAGAGTTTAAAGCGTGGCTTCTAAGACCGAAGGGTGAAAGGGTGATAAATCAAAACTTTCCCATTAAATATAGTCAAGTCCGCGTCTACCTTGGGATCAACTATTCTTAACTTTTCCTCGCAGTATCAGAACTCTTAAGTTGCTTGTCCTCAAACTTTCAAGGGGGTCTGATGACCTGCGCTTGAACATAGCTCGCTATGCATTGTAGGTATAGCTTATGTATAGTTCTACTCGTATACTTATAGGTATGTATATCAAACTAGCTATGGGAGCGGCTTCGCAGTGCAACGTGCACTTATAGGTCAGGAATCTATTCGTCCTTTGTCTATCATTTTAGAGGCACCGACTTAAAGATCATCATCGTAAGCCTCGCAGAATGGTAATGCGCTTACAGTTCCCTCAAAAGATGTTATTTTACGTCATCGCCCAAAGACATCAAGACCGTATGAAGAAAAAGGCGTTCATGACGCTCTGTCTGGTTCAAATAGGGGCCGTGTGTCCAGAGCCACACCACTACAGTTTCCGCGGCCATTATACACGGAGCGCGAGTTTTCAAGCTGCATGCTAGATTCGAGAACACTTTAACGACGAGCGTGCAAATGTGTGACTGCTGGAGCACAATAATAAATACGAAAGTGTATCACTTTAGTTGAGCCACCGAGATAATGGACTCTGTAGAGTGGCTGCGGAGTATGTGTCAAATAAGCCGTGGTTAAACTGCATCAAACTGTGTTCAAAATGTAGTGGTCTTAATTTTTTTTTATGTATTTTGCTTGAATATTTAATATTTCTAAAAGCACGAGTTTTGGTTTAGGATTACTCATTTGTTCAAACCTGAGGTTCAAACTAACAAGGACAATTTTACTTGATAGTTTGAAGCAATTTCGAACGTCAAAGCAATTGTTTCCTAAACGCTGGTGGCCATATAGAAACATCTCCCGAGTTTCCAAATGCAACTATCAACCGTTTTGCCAAGAATAATAGGATTAATTTCCGTCACTTATGTATGTCTGGAAACAAGTGCCTGAAATCGCCCCGCGTTTGATGTATAGCGCTCACTCCTCCAGGGATAAATTCGTTCGTGAAACTTGCTGAATGTGAAAAGTTTGAAGCTCACTTCAATCCATTACATCAGTGAAATATTTCTTTGTTTTCTGCCTGCGGGTCTGGTCTAGCTTACAAATCACAACTCTGCTATTAGTGGCTGCTTAAACGTTCCAGATTACTGAAAGTTTCCTCTGCTTCTGCAGTAATATATCTTTTTGATACACTCATCAGTCAAATTGCGTGATGGGTTTTTAAGACAGTTGATTAATGATACGGTAAGGTCATAAACAAACCAAGACGTAGAAGAGTTAGTAATGGCTTTAGGGAAGGTTTTCACTTTGTTCGATTGTTTGGGTCTCAGAGTTGACATTAATCTAAAGTAGCGGTCCCGACAGAAATAATACATGAAACATTTGGTGTTAACAAACAGTTTCTTTAAAACAACATGCAGCATTTTGATTTACTGCGTTTTATAATTTGCTACAAAATAGACACTATCCAAAAGCAAATGGTTTTCCCAGACAATCGATCTCAATTAAAGATTAGTTTATAGTATTTTTTGTGTTAGATATTCTAATTCTAATAAAACAAACATAGCGTCACAACATGGACCATCCGGGGCCGTAGAGGCCCGACTTTAGCCAGTAATTCAATTCTCCGTTATGCGTGCAGCCCGACACCGAATCTATGGAAGTATGACAGTTTCTTCACAATATTTTCCATCAACGTTGACCAAGTCAACACATTTTCATTGTTTTCTTCCATTTCTGTCTTTCTCTCAAACTTTTCGGGCATCTCATGTTCTTTCCATAACGCGTCTATCGATCAATCGTGACTAAACCACAGCTATGTGTTCGAAACGTAATATCGGCTCGGTTTATTTAATATAGGCTCCATCAATCACCGGCGACAGTGTATATCCTACGTGGACGGTGACAGATCGTCTTGCACATATCACTGACATGTTATGAAAGGCTCCCGACCAAATGTGTTTTACTGTTTAAAACATCGTCACATTGACTGAAATATGAAGTGTCATAGGCGTTAACAATACGGATCTCTGCGAAATGATACAGCTATATTGCGTTTACCATGGAATTCTACGGTATATCTAACGAAATCCACCCAAAATAATCGCTTCAACCTGTCGGATAACTAATGAAGGACTATGGCATATTAATTATAATATGACAGAGCACTGTTTCGATAATTAATATTCACGGAATTGTCCCTGAGCAATGAACCTAGAAGCGGGCACTGGCGTGTGACTCTCTGATTAGCGGTTCGCCTCACGAATCTGGTCTTGACTCGCAATAATCACATAAATGTTTTTCCTTACATTGCTCTTAACCACGTATTTCAGATGTCATGAATCTGTGCATGATAAACAATACGACAGCAATTTACATGATCAAGGTCAGATGATCTCCTGGCAAGCGACTTCATATAGCACCTAAGCAAAACTACGTACCATAATGAAAAAACCTACTCACAAAAAAACAAGGCGCGTTTGTGCTTCGGGGAGTTTGGAAAATCTAAGCAAGGACGCATTAGTCGCATATAGCCAATATCTTTACTCTAGGACGCTTATTAGCCAATACCTTTACTCTTCATCTTTTATGCCGGGTTTACCAACAGATAGGTTGGCACATGCATAGGTGATAAGCCTGTCGTAGACAACTATTAATTGACAGGGCCTCAATTGTATAAGTACCTACCTATACATCACGATATTCAATAACATCTTTGTGATGTCAGAAACATGACACTATTGTTTGCTTTACCGTAGCTGAGTAGGTACAAGTAAACAAAACCTTAGCAGTTGAGCTGATTAATTGATCTAATGTATACTATAATGTATAATCTCATTTGTAAATACAAAATACGTATATTGAATAGGTACCTCGGAAATCTGTACGTATATTACCCAAAAATAAAACAATGTAAGTTTTATGAGATGACAAGATGAATAGCTAATTTAATCAGATATGATTCATTAGCACTCACGGTTCTTCAAGCATAAGAAATGAGTTAAAAGTGAAAGCGGACACAAAAAGAGAAGAGTTTCCCAACCCTTAGATAACTGGCCGAAAATTATGAAACAAAGGAAGGAATTAATGAGCGTATTCCGAACTGTATCATGAAGATGCGAACGAAAAGCGAGTTTTTTAAGGTTCCGTATACGAAGGGTGCCAAACGGGACCCTATTACTAGACCTCGGCTGTCCTTTCGTCTGTTCTTGTCAGTCAGCGGGCCCTATTTCACGAACCGTAACACGGTAGAGAGTTAAAGGGCATGTAACCATATCGGCATACCTACCGTCCGCCACCTTAAAAAAGTCATAAATTCGCCGCCACTCATGAAACTGATGTCCATCGATAGTAAAAGGCATTCTAAACAAAAAATATTGACTGTCAAATTCCCGTAAAAGGAAACATTCTTATTTTTAAAAAGAAACAAAACTGCATTCAAGGATTTTCTGAAAATAGCTTGTTTTACCCGAGAATCAAACCAGCTAAAAATTCAAAAAATAAACATTCGCTATTTTTTTATACTAGTCGATGCAGTGAATGATAAAGATAACATTTCTCCAAGAAACATTAAGTCTTACACTCAAGTTTTTATTTTTACTATGTTTAGTCGGTGCGATTACCGGATGAGTTGTAATTTTTTGAAAATCCTTCAAAGCAGTTTTTTGAAGTAAAACTTCTTGGGGCACGGGGGTAAAATTTATTTAACCTCTCAACTGTGGGTTATTCATATATTTGCTTTTCACTTGCTACTAGCCGGGTGCTATCACGAGTGGCTAAGAAATGTAACGGAAATTGGAATCGGTGACGTCAGGGTCGGCTGAAGACTTTTAAAACCGCAACTATTTTCAATACGGTTTTTAACTAATCAGATAAGATAATAATACATTCGTACAATAAAGAATGTTAATTAGTGAGAGAAAAACCTGATGAAACGTTAACAAATAAAAATTATTTTAAGCATTCTTCCACGAGTTCTTGATTTCCGGTATGGCCAAGATGGCGCCGCCGCCGCCGCCGCCGCTGGCTGGGATAAACAAAACCAGTGACGTGACCAAAAACTACTTCGTTCAACCTCTTTGTTGGAACCGGAACTTATGTTTGACAGCTGTGCGATGCGATCCATACAGTTTGTAAGAAAAGAGTTTCATCAATGTCACATACGGGTCTAAAATGATGAACGAATCGTTTTGTGGCCGGTAACTATGGAATAGGTACCTAAAACGCGCTGCGTAGTCGCGCAACGGGCAGCTAGTAATCGCATAAAGTCACTTAGAATCATCCAAATGTGATATTTAGTTTTCAAGCAAATTCCGATGTGATGGATGGCTGCATTAAGACTTCTTGAAAACAATAAGTAGGTACCTAGAACTGTTCTAAAGCCACTTTTTATTATATAGTGCAGTTCAAGTCACAAATTAGCAGTTTAGCTACTAAGTACGTGTTATACCTACCTATTTAATGTTTATCTGTAGTAAACGGCCAAAGCGAGGTCTACAGCTTACAGAGCCATAAGTTTAATGGCTTATTGTTTCGCTTATTTGTTTGTATGTAATTTTTGTAATACATATTTTAAAGTTGAATTGTTGTTATAACTGTTGAAATTATACGATTTTGATTTTAATAAGCTTTTGTAATTTTAAAGTTAATGCTTCATGCCAGTCAATAATGTTGAAGTAAAATATCAAAATCGAGGTATGTCGTATGGCGGACTAAGGAAATGTCAAGAATAAAATTAAATAAGAGTTACGTCATCGCTTCGCGATGAAGTAACCCTAAAAAATCCTAGCAAAGTAGGTATGTATAGGTTAGCGGGGGTAGCATAAGGCACGCCAGTCACCCCAGCCACGCATTTTGTCACAATTTAATGTCATATCATAATGAATGCGCGCTATTTTATGGAGAAACATCATTGAGACGCGAAAGGAGTTGGCAATTTGGCAAAATGACTGCCCCAGACATGTACAAAGACTTCTCAACAGCCAATTAATAGCATTTAAATATTCTCTCATAAATTACTGCGTCTTTAGTTAGTTTGTAGAACTTGAAGGAAATGATTAAATAATTAAGAGTTGTCACTTCATACTCTATGATTCCGCCATTGATTAGTGACTTTTGCCATCGTTAAAAATAACATGCAACATAATTGCCAACTAGCAAAACTGTTGAAAACAGGAGGTTTCCAGAGGAGTGGCTAGATGGCGTTATGTTGCATGTTATTGCAAAATGGTGCTTATTTCTAGCGACGGCAAAGGTCACGGAATCATATTGGAATCACGGAGTATTGAGTAACAACTCTTATTCACCTATATTTAAATTTTTTTTTCTTCAAGTTCTACAAACTAAATACAGACGCAGTAAATTAAATTTATGAATGAATATTTCAATGCTATTGGCTGTTGAGAAGTCTTTGTACATGTCTGGGGCAGTCGTCCATATATTGATTTAGCCATCTTCTTTGTCATTTATCTGCGCGACTGAGGTGAGTGGCAAGCCTTATGGTAGCCCCGCAGGTACACATTAACTTGGAATAGTTGAAAATACGTACTCGATCAATTAAATAAAGGGACTGGGCACAGAGACAAGCAAAGCAATGCATACATTTGAGCGAGACGGCTTAAAGACGTGACGTCAGATGGTATATAATCTGAGCGAGATGCAAATAGTAGTGACACTATTGAATGAGTTAAGTATATCACCACGAGCGCGACAAATTGTAGATAAGGAATGGTGGGAAATAAATGACATGACGTATTAAAAGTAAGTACAAGTATAAAATAATTTCAAATAATCGGACGTCTGAAACTTAAAAGTAACTTGAAGCAGAGATTGGATCTCAAAATTGGAAATTTAAATCTCTTTTAGTATAGGTAGGTATAGGTGTATAGTATAGGTACCACTTAATGATCTAGCTACAGAAGTTTTACTTCTAACACGTGTACGGTGCTACACGCGTTTTTTTTAAAATAATTTTTCCTTTAAGCATAATTAGCTATCTATTATAGACAAGGTAGGTATTTAAGGTAGTTTCCCTCCAGGGCCAGGGAATTTGACAATCAATAATTTGTGTTTTTAGTGCCGTTTACTATCGATTGACACCAGTTTCATGAGTGGCGGCGAATTTATGAGTTTTTCGAGGTGGCGATGGCGGACGGTTGCTATGCCAAGCTCCATACAAACAATGAACTACACGAAATATAAAAATAAGGGTGTCCCCATACAAGCAACGTGTTTTTTTGTACGATGCTGCGGAACCCATCCGACCGACCGACAGACCGCACTTGACCGATTTTATTTTATCTAAGTCCGTCGAAGCCTGAAGCGCTTCCGAATAGAATACGGACAATTGGTTCGAAGGGCTATTATATACGTATTGGACTGAACAAATAGTTGAATCGACGCGACGCGCCGGTGCGGCCTAACACAGGGACATACTCAGCAATGTTTATGATCAATTTCTCTAAACTGCATGAAAGGATTCACGGAACATAAATTTTTGGGCCAAAAGTGAAAGTGCCGGCCAGAAAAAAAAGGGTAATATTCGGATAGAAAACACAAATACTAGTTTTTTTTTACTATGACGCTTAACCTGTTCGCTCCATGGTTTTGTTTTTATAGGCTATTTAAGTTCGATAAAAGCCAATAAAAAATAAATAAATCGCGCGCCCATCAACCAAACCTTGTTTTTCTAGTGCAAAATAGTGTAACGAATAAAACTTAGTAAGACATGTACACCTTTTCACTCTGTCCGGACTGAGTTAGAAGAGCTCAAAGTTTCATCTCAGGAACCAAATTATATAGCTTCAAACTTTGAGCTCCTGAGTTTTTGGAATAAATGATTTAAAGAACAGCCGTTAATAGAATAACGCATACATACTATGTAATATTTTCCAAGACCCTTGTGAATTTTGCTTGAAGATAATGTTTCCGCGTAAAAATAGATTCCCTAGCAAACTAAAATTGATCAACTTGATCCTGTGCATTTAAAAGGCCATTTCAAAACCCTTGATCCGGCTCTGATATAACCCCATAGCGGAAAAGTTTTGATTTAGTGCTTTGCTGTCGTGGAGACCTCTTTAAAGTTCTACCACGAGTAATAGAATAAAACTGTTCGAACAATGCCCGTGCTTTGATTCATGTTCGGTGGAGCATTATGATAATGTACCAACTTATTGCTGGCAATGCCTGCACTGTAATACTTCTCTATCGAATGAATATTCTAACTAGTTTTTAGAGTTCCGTATGCAAAGGGAGTTAACGGGACTCTTTGTGTACTAAAGCTCCGTTATGATTCCGTCCTTCTTCCTGACCAAATCATGATGTTCATTAGGCTTGTGGCCAAGGTGATCCAATAAATCTAGGAACAAGTCTTACCTAAGTTGAAGCATTATGTACAAAATAATAAATCTCAGAATTGTATATTTCCAGCAGATATATTTTATAAATTCAATTTTGTGCAAAAAAAGACAGCATTTGATGGCACTTTTACATGACGTCATTCTGTTGTTATTTCATAGAACTCAGGAACAAAAGTACCGTTTTGACAGTGCATAAAAAGTATCTATTTTGACTTGACAGGCCACAAGCCTATTGTAATGGCACTTGAATTTATTTCAGAATATGATATTAAAAATTAAAATAAAGTAATTAATAAAAGGAAATAATTAACTCGCATTGTTGGCGGTTACAGCTAATTTATTATACAAAGTTTTAAAAATATTATATGTTAAATATTAAATAATTACACGAAGTACGGAACCTGTCGTCTGCGAGTCCGACTCTCACTTGAGTGGTTTCCGCAAAGCGCTGTGTGAGCCGTTTTGTAAGCGTGCTGCCCATTTTCAGCATAAAAGAGAATGCTTAAATATGAAGCTTTGTGGCCGTTTTGTAACGAATAATATCAAAATTGGTCAGTTCATTATTAAGTAAACTGCAGCGGTTGAAGTGTTATATAATATCAGATACAAAATAATAATTATGATTATTTATATCTTTACCGGGTGCACCACATTCCATATTTTGTTTTGAATAAATTGTCTGACAGGGGCCTTTACGTGTTGGACCCATGTCCCCACGCAAGCCTACAAAAGGACCGGGACACCACTCTGTCCCGTGAACTGTTACCTCAGATACTAAATAATAATACTAAAAATAGTAATAAATTTATATTTTGTACCTTCCTATGTAAATGTACAATAATGACTATCACCCTTATGCTTAGTGGTTTTTAGGGTCCGTACCCGAAGGGTGCCAAACGGGACCCTATTACTGAGACTTCGCTATCTGTCCGTCCGTCAGTCCGTCCGTCCGTCCGTCCGTCTGTCTGTCTGTCACCAGGCTGTATCTCGTGGACCGTGATAGCTAGACAGTTGAAATTTTCACAGATGATGTATTTCTGTTGCAGCTATAACAACAAATACTAAAAATTAAAAGAAATTTAATATTAAGGGGGGCTCCCATACAATAAACGTGATTTTTTTGCTCATTTTTCTCGATATTGATAATGGTAGCAGGTAGACGCTTAAAATATTCACAACATATTGAGTATATTATTTACTTAAAAAATTAATAATTAAATTAATATTAAATTAGTATTTAGGGGGGGCTCCCATACATTTTTTTTTTTTTGCGTTTTTTTATAGATAATGGTACGGAACCCTACGTGCGCGAGTCCGACTCGCACTTGGCCGGTTATTTACACCCAATTCACCCTCTATTCAACCTTATTCAAGAGATTGTTGACATGCACTTAGCTCTTCAACGACGACGCCTTGACAAAAATAATAAACGGTCAAATCCGAGTAGGACTCGTACACCAAGGGTTCCGACCACACTTACAGAGCGTAATATGTGTAATTAGGTTTCCACATAAAAACTAAAGTGTGGTGTCATCCATGTAAACAAATAAATTAAATATTTTTGTAGAAAGACAGAAATTTGCAGTTTTCAGATTTCCCTTTACTTGTGCTATAAGACCTTGCTTGGTGTCAAATGTCATGATTGTAGGCTTATGGCAAGTACCCTATAGGTTTTGGGTCCATTGAAATTACTATGAAAATCTATCAATTTTACAGCATAAACGGTCGTACCGTTCGATTGCGTTGACCTAGAAGGTTATTTTATAAAGCTATATGTGACCACAGACCTTAACAATTGATATAAATTTCAGCTAGATACGTCCACGCGTTCTCGATATAAAAGCTCTTGACACACAGACTGACGGACGGACGGACGGACGGACAACAAAGTGATCCTATAAAGATTCCTTTTTTTCCTCCTAAGGATCGGAACCCTAAAAACAAGTATGTATAGAAACACAAAGAAATTTAAGCATCCATGTGTTTATTTTATTTAAAAAAAATATCTTAAATAAGAAACAATTTTGCATTTCATTTCTACTTAAAAGACAAGGAAAGACTATCGGAACAATCGCTGCAAGAACAGACGAACCAGCTTTAATTAAATAAACTATGTACATTAAGACATTTTATTCATTGACGAAGCGGAAGCCCAAAAAATGTGTTGCTTTTTTAGGGTTCCGATCCTTAAAAGGATAAAAGGAACCCTTATAGGATCACTTTGTTGTCCGTCCGTCCGGAATCCTTAGTGCGCGAGTCCTACTCGCACTTGGCCGGTTATTTTTTTGTGTCGCCCCGGTGGGGTAGATTTGTGCCGTGATAGTGTTTATAGGCGCGTTGATAACGCTCAGTGCGCCGCGTTTACATTTTATTCGCTTGCAAGATAGCGATCGTCTTTTGTTGCTTTGCCTTTTCATTAGAACAACTGTGTTGTTTGAAGCGATCGTTGTTTTGATATTTTAGTGTGTAGAAGAAGATATCATTACTGGGGTGTCTGTGTGCGGGAGGCATAGGAGGTCAAACTCCCCCAGCTTGGCTACTGGTATAGTCAAATTAGCAACTCGATTTGTGGTGGTTGTAATAACACGACCATGTAAGGTGACACGTTACGGTCTGGGCGGGAATTTTCAGTTTTGGCTGTTTTCTCAACTTTGTGAGTAAATCGTGCTACTGTTTATCCATTTGACTCAAACCGCGGTAGAAAAACACTGTTACACGTCTTAATATGTATCAATATCTTAGAATAAAGCATTCAATTGTATATTTTGCAGTCAGAACTTTTAATCAGTCAAAAGTACTTTTAACTAAGAAAATCGGTTAAAACTGCTTTTGACTGCAGCCTCTGGTCAATAGCACTTTTGACTAAATTTATTTCGCAGTTAATTGGTTAAATCAGACACTTGACTAACAAGCAAACAAATAGTTATTATTTTGACAGTACACGCTAGCCCCGTGTCACATAACAGACGACTTCTTTTAGCCTGAGGTCGTTTCAATAGTTAAAGAATCAGGGCAATTGCTCATACTATCGAATACGTCGAGCGAATTTGTAACGTCTATTCTATTTGATACATTTTTTATTCATGAGGTCGGTACTGTAAGATTTTTTGTTGTTTTTATCGCCGATTTTATAAAATTAATAAAAAAAATATTTTTTTATTTTGAGGTTATGTTTACTTTCCTTATTTATTTATACCCCTAAACTCTAGTAAGTTTATATATATACTCTTTGGGGACAGCCACGTGACATGTGACAGCCTATTACAAGTTCTCGTACCGACTTAGTACCAAAAAAATGTGACAGAGGCGCTATTTTCTTTGGCCAGAAACCAATAAGAAATTTAGTACGGGAAGGCCTTATTGTAATATAAATTGACGGAAAGTAGTAATTTTAAATTTTAAATTTCCAATTTTTTTTTTTACGTAGCCTATAATGTGTCCCACTGCTGGGCAAAGGCCTCCCCATTTCGAGCCCACACATCTCTAGTCAGAGCTAGATTGACCCACTCTAGTTCGAATGTGTCCAGGTCGTCCCGCCAATTTCCAATTAATACAATTTAATTTATGTGACTTGTAATGTCTTTCTTAGTAGTATGACAAATAATACTGAAATAAATGTTCTTCCTTGATATGGGTAGTGTTCATAGACGCGTTAGTAAGATGAGATAAAATCCTGCCCTCATTCTTTATCAGATATACATATTATTATGTAAATACCAGTAAATGATTTACATGTAATTGAAACAGGTAACTGTAGTTATGATCGGACCGGTTCGGGCGCTGATTTGAAATTTAATCAAGATTGGGAAATTCATCCCTAAAATAGTCTAATAGTCATTACGATCCCCAAACCCTATTAACACGCTATCTATCTATGAGATAGTTCTCTCATGTCTTAGGTAATTAAGTTATGTTGTGTCCCTTTTAAATAAAAACATTCCTTTCCTAACAGATTAAAGAAATTAAGTATACCTAAATTATTTGTGATTGTAGTTAGACTGAGAGGTGTCAAAATCGCAACAATATAGCTATCTTAAAGTATATCAAACTTAAAATATGTTCTTGAAAAAAAAATTGGTTGCCTGTAAAGACGGTATACGGGCGAAAGTTTTACGTGACAACGACTTTGAGTGGTAAAATAATTTTAATGTGAATATTCATTCGTATAGTAGGAAGAAGGATGAAATAATAGTAACAATTTAAAACATTTATTTATACAAAGAATTATATTTAAAACATTAATTTATACAAAGAATCTCGCACTGAATTTCATATTAACAAAATTTTATTTTTACCTTTACACATACATACGTATTTATATACAAATGTCACTTTTTATGTCTGTCTCTCTCGCTCTTAGGCGGGCTAACCATGCCCGAGTGGAAGGGACGCGTGCCTCTCACTCGCTCTCATTGTGAGCGCATAACGTGAGCGGAGCGTAACGCAGTTTCTTGAAGTGTCACCCGGCAAACCAATTTATAAGACGTTGTCACGTCAAAAATTAAGAAAATATCATAGAAAAGAAAACAAATTCCTTTTTGGAATACAGATTATGAAGGATGGGTGTTGATTCATTGAATAAGTAATATTAGCAAGCGCAAAAGCATAGATCTATTTATTACTACACGAAAGGTCAGGAGGGAGTTCAAATTCGACAGCAAAACATGTGTAGCTGATGGACCTTCTAACACGCTAATACTTTGGCAGTTACAATTCCACGGGAAAATGGATCATATTATACCTATTACATTCTAAGAGCGAACGGATTGTTGATTTGATGGATACCTGTAGTATAGTACGAGTATACATGGTAATCGGTTGTCTCGAATAGTTAAATAGTGCATCACACACTCCCTGTAAATGTTTAACCAAATATTATAGTATCTGTGATATAACTGAACTCTTCCTACTGCTTAGTAGCAATATGTTGGCCGCAGTCGTCAATGAATGATAAGAAAGAAGAAACACAAAATGCGTCAATCTTGGACCGTCTTAGAAAGTTTTCTAGGTTTTTATATGATTGCTTTAATAATTGTGTGAAGCAAAATTATAAAAGTACCAGCGATACCTACGTACATATGTGTATATAACTTATGAAGAAGATATTAACAGACATTAAAATATTATTACAAGACATTAAACCAAATGGAACTTCTACATAGTTTCTTTACACAGACGTATCAAATCCGAAAAACAAGCGTTGTGGTGGTGGATAATTGCCTCCTCAGTAGAAACTTCACCGTCTCCTACCGAAAGTCAGCCTAGAAACAGAATAACTAAATGTAGGAACTTCAGGCCATTAAGCAAGTGACGCATTACGCCCCAGTCGTCTGGGGCTGGGTGGGCGGCTAATGAATCAAAGTTTTCGTGTCGACGACAACGAGACGAGTACGAATTGGCTCCTCGATAACATTTTGGTGAAACCGTGACCGGTTTGGCGGTGAGTGGTATACCTATTCTAGAAACATTATGTTTATTGTTTGCGACCTATATACATAAATAAAACTACATATACGAGTACAAGTGTTAGTTAGTTTAGCCTATTAATGTCCTCACCGAGGGTAGGGTATATACGAGTACAAGTGTTAGTTAGTTTAGCCTATTAATGTCCTCACCTTTACCCGGACACGGGTAAGATTGTAAGTACAAGTGTAACAAACTATTTTTACTGCCAGGCCACAATGCTCCCGCTTATGTTATGGTGCTCCTGTGAGTTTAATGGCCTGGCTAGACCCTATCAGGTAGACCCACAGGCAAACTACATTCGGATATGAATCATTTAAAGGTAAGGCACATAGTTGAAATACAGGCACCATAATACATTGTTTCTTCGTCTTTTTCATCGACAACTATCTCTTATCTTATGAGGTTAGCGTTAGATACGGTTCGCTCCAAAACTTTATTCTTTCCATTTAATATCTGAATCTTTGATCGTCATAACGTAATGGTTTGGGATCGCGAATCAAGTTTGTAGACTGTTATACAAAAACAGCGAAGTTAATAAAGAAACAAGATATTTTTGGTATTAGGTATAAGTACCTACCACCTATTGTGTACGATATTTCTCCTCGAGAGGAGAACAAGAATGATCGCTGGGCTTGAAATAAGGAATGTGTGTCAGGTGAAATAGACTCTATTTTATTCAAGAGAAAGTATTACAACATAATATCACTTACCATTTCCACCAATGTGTTCGCTTTTCTGATGATATGGCCGACTTTGCCACAACACAACAGCATGGCACTATTGTTCACTGTTCCTCGAGAGTCCCGGGATGTGCTCACGGCCGTGGCGATAAACGAGTATATCCAGGAAGCTATACACTCAGGAAGACCAGCAGGAGTGTCAGAAAGCTGCTAACCGGAGCGCGTCAATATACAGAACTGACTCGATGAAAAGTGATGCAAAGTGCGGGTATATAATAATTATTGCAATACCCGCTCTCAGGTCAAATAAGAATACAAACGAAGCACTATTGTGACAGATTCTACTGTAATTTTACATGCAACATTTTTCCGTCACATAAGGCTTTGTAAAGGGCCTTGTAAACGATCAAGCAGTTTGATGGTTTGGTTTGTGGCCTTGCTTGACGTGCTTGAAGAACAATTTGATTGATGACGTGCTTGAAAGGACGGGCGCCGGGAGGGGCGTGCAAGGGGGTGCACATGCACCCCCTGGAAATAAAATAAATAGGAATAATTGCACCACCCATCAGTTCTTCTGAGGTACTCGTTACTCGACTTGCTAGCTATGTGAAATTTCCAGCGCCGCTGACGCCGTCTATGAGTTTTTCTGAGGTACTCGTTCGTTACTCAATTTTTGTCAATTAATTTGTCAACTTTGTCAATTATCCGGAGCGGCTAGCGCCGCCCATGAGTTCTTCTGGGGTATTATAGTTACTCGACTTACTAGCTATGGGAAATTAGTACTAAGTAGTAGTACACAGAGCAGCCATTTTATAGACATTTATTTCTGCTTATATTTGCCACGTCGAACTAGCTCAAGAAATTGGACCGGATTAAGATCGGCTGCAGTGCAACACAAGTTTTAACGAGACTCTATTGACTTGACGCTTGTCGCAAAACTCTAGACTTTCCCAGCCTTATTTATTAAACAAACATTAAAGAAATTAATGAGCAGACAGCTAAGACTTACAGCGGAAGTTTATTTTTATAAGTTTTTTTTATAGGGAGTAGAGAGTAGAGATTATTTGTTAAATTAACATACCTGTATTGTATACACTTTACCACACTCCCTGAAGTTAGGGACTGAACATAAAGGTCACACATACATATTTAGACAGATAGATAGGTATATTGCGAAAACAGCAAATACTCAACGATGAATAAAAGGCACCCGACTGAACAGTTTTGATAATGTTGTAACGCTTCTAATTCAGTTCAGGTCAATTGTTAGACCCTCAATGTTACACCCTCAATGTTACACCCTCAAAGAGTTTCAAACTCATATTACCACGAATATTTCGAAGGCTCATGAAAGTATTTTGATTGCCATATTTTTGATGAAATACATTCAGGAAGTATGTGAGAACAACAAAGTGACTCTTAAATGGGTAAAAGGTCACCATGGAGACCAAGGTAACCGTAAAGCGGACAAATTAGCTAAAGCGGGGGCTAGGAGAAGGGCGATCGGCCCTCCATCATTTTCATTGGTCATGAACTCGGTTTTTTTGAGTTTTTAACTTGGTGAATTATTTATACAACGTGTTTTACGTAAAATGAGAAACAACTTTGTTAGGGACATCATTCAGAGCAACATTAATTATGAAACTGATTTAATCAGAGCAACTTTATTTTTCACTTCCCAGTACGTTTTGGCTTGAGTGGGTCAGCTTATTTCTATGGAGAAGTGAAAAAAAGTTGCTCTGTTCAAATCGGTTTCATTATAAAAGTTGCTCAGAATGATGTCCCTAACAAAGTAGTTTCCATTTTGATTTAATTCATTTACACCTTGCATAAATCTTTGAAAAACGTCCCAAAACCCGCTATTGAAAAAATAATTACCTATATTTGGGCAAGGGCATATCTTAGTACTATCACTACTTGGTAGTATGTAGTAGACGTAAAACCCCTCCACCAACCTGCCACGTGGTTGAGTATGGCTCAATCTTACTCGGATCTGGATAAAGGCGGCCCTCGATGGGGACATTAATGGACAATACGTTTATTTACATTTACTATGCATTTACTGATGCTTTCTTTTGGTTGCTAAAATCCGGTAAAAGATTATTATAATTATTTATTATTATGAGCCTGTAATATCCCACTGCTGGGCAAAGGCCTCTCTCCCCCTCTTTCACTCCATTCGATCCTGAGCGGTCTCCTTCCATTCTTTATCCCATAGACCCAACTCATCACTCCATCTCTTCCTGGGTCGGCCACGCTTTTTCTTTGCATTTACTGGGAGCCAGTCTCCGGTAAAAGATATAGTGATTAAATTTATTCATTAGTTTTTAACTAATTATAGGACAGTACAGTCAAGTTAAACATGAAAAAGGGATCGTGCTTGAAAAAGGTCCGGTTATTCTGAATTTATATGTTGTACCTATACCAAAATTAAAAAGCAAAAAGTCCGAAAATTAAATTTTCGGACTTTTTGCTTTTTAATTTTTTCATGGTATTATTTGGGTACACCGCCGCTCGCACAGCACTTTGGAAATTGCAAATCTGGTATTTTAATGTTGGTTTAAGTCCTAATAACATATAAAAAAATGACCGGAAATTTTGCAAGCACGGACCTAGTGATAAATTTAAGCTCGATTTTTAAACTGACCACCGGCTGTCGGAATTATGAATACAGACCGGTCCAAGTGATAAATTTATAACATTGACCAAGGCTCTTGGCGATTATTCATTCATACTGCCAGGTTTATCAAGTTGCCCGTGCCGTGATAACTCACATCTTGACTGGACAATTAGAAGTTTCTCATAATCTGACAAAATTTTGCTATCATTGAACATAAAATATGTATGTAAAAGTACTGAAATTACACATTATTATTAATTATCCTTATCCTTATCAGTGAATTATTATTATCCTAATTATCTTTATAAACCGTGAATTATTGTTATCCTTAGATTTTTCAAACCAAAGGCAAAATATGTTAACATTCACGAAAGCCCTTTTGCAGCAAAGAAGTTTATTGACTTTCAAATAAATGCATTCTAAGATTCTACATAACTATACATCAAGTCCGTCTCCGTCTACCATATTGATTGTAGCATTCATTGATTGAACATTAGTCTGAATTGGTATTTATTGTGCACCTTATCGGGCATCGAAGTGCGATCTGACTTCATTAGGCTGGCGAGCAGCGCACAGATCAATCTCAATAAAATGTCCCATTCAATACGGATTAACAGTGTCTCTCTCTATCTGTATCTTAGATTTCAATTAGGATTTTATTATAGCTATTCTTCAAGAAAATACGGATTAAGTTTTCTGAAGAAAGGATTTTCACCTTATTATGTATGTAGCACCATCAATCCGTACTGAGCCAGCGTGGTGGAGTGTGGCTCAACCTTACTCGTATCCGGGTAAAGGCCCGTCCCCTCGGTGAGGACATTAATGGGCTACATAATATTTTTATTGTATGTAGAGAATAAAGTAGAGACCTGTCTAGAAAGCTGTCAGCATCCAATAATTGTATAATTATCCCATCCTTATGGATGATGTTATTGTATTGTACGTGTCATGATGATAAATAACGACGTAATGCATCAAGCATTATGATGTAATGCATCCTATTAATTTAATGAGCTCAATCAGATCAATCAGTGATCGGCGTATCTGCCAGTCCTTTGTGCGACTGCCATCAAAGCATTTGACGATATATGAACAGACATTATATCTGTTAATCATCTCTTATTCTAACGATAGAGGTAGATACAAATAGCAAAACAAGCAACGTAGTCGTAGTCTCTCCCGTATTTGTCAGATTTACGTAAAATGGGCTTCATACACGATGAAAGCTTTCAATTACATTAGCTTTTTATCAGCGAAGCGTGACAGCAAGATATACGGACTCAATATTCGCTAGAAGCTTACTTGATAAGGAGCAGCAACGCATGCAAAAATACGATTTTGTTTGTGTCAAAGTAAGTTCGTAAGTAGTATATCGTAGATACCATCGTATTTTTGTGCTCGAGAGCGCTTCGAGATACAAATCTTTGAGGGGATGAAACTTGTCAGACGGCCTCGTTGAGTTTGTTCATGTGCTTGTGACAGAAACTAATAGGTCTAATAGACGGTTCTTTGTGACAATGGAAGCATATTTTATACGGATATTCCTTTAGCAAATCCAAATTTTTATGAATTTAAGATTTGTCGGCTATGTGACCTTTAAAACCGTATTAATAAACAACTTACAGCTCTTAGAAATGTATCCAGTACCTACCTAAAAATATGTCGAAACCGGCGAAACCGGCAAAACCGTCATTGTGACAGAGCTGAGACAACTCTCAGTACTGAGAACGGTTTATTATTACGGGCCTTAGTTCCCTGTATTCGATAAGCACCACCGTGCTGGGATTTTAAAACTTCATGACAACAACGATCTATCAGCAAAGCTAATAATTCACACACGACATCCATAAATGACAAAGGTAGTAGAAAAGCTGAGCTGCGCACAAATTGCTAAGCCTTCGTAAAGTTTCTAATTAATAAGTAACAATGTAATAAAGATAAATTATCTTGATCGCTAAGCCTTGCAACATACACAACGCAAGGTTAAGCGCTACTGAGCACACAATAAAGTTGTAATTACTACCAGACTTTCAGGGAGCTAATACTCGCTACAGGAAAACGTTACGAAACCTGTTCCGACGAACTTACTCGACGAGTTTACCACGAAAATAAAGGGTGGCATTTAATTAACTGACCATCATTATGAACAACTTTTCCCAGGAAACATATAATATGGTCGCAAATGGAAGAAAAATCGTCCCTCGGTTTATTGACCCAATCAGCTGATTACAAGTTCTTCTAATAGAAGACCAAACTTTTTTTTCCAAAAACCAGCATGATTATATGCTGAGACAGAGAAAATTCGTGCTCCAAACAAAAGACGGGGCGCCTGCCTTGCCTTGCAAAATCTTCACACTGTGGCGTGGACCTCTGCGTCTTTCTTAGCTTACGGCACAGAAGTGATAACAGTACTATAGTATATTCGTGATAAGAATGCAGTAAAGTCATCACTGTCCGGTGGCCTAGTCACACCCCGTAACCAATCAGATCGTTTCCAATTATCAAGCCAAGTTCACAGTGACCAGTTGAAGCCAAACTTTTGATCGCGAAGGTTATTTCCTGTCCTGTGAGTGTGTGTTGGTTTAAATTTAAATTTCACTGCATTCTTATCACGAATAGACTGTACGTACAGAATTGCCATTCCCATCCCCGCTCATTCGGTACCGCACTTCACCCCACACTTCGTCAGCCTCGTCGCGGACCCTTTGTAACCCGGGCTGAACGCACACATTCACAAACGAACAAGTTTACGCACACATTTGCGTGTACAAACGTTACGTAGTAGTAATAGGTGATTATTTCACGAGCGTTGTATGAAGTGTCCGAGGTATGCTTACGGTGACACTAACCCCAGTCTGATATCAGATCTCAGGGTAAAGCAGGAATTGGGTCGCACCATTTTGCTTCAGCGAACCTGGCATTCTAACAGTAAATCTTCTGTCGCTTCCGTATGGTCCTAGTTAGGCACACCGAAATGGAAAACTTGAGGTAAGCTCTTGCGGCGTAGAAGAATAAAAAAATAATAGTGAAAATACTCACAAGTTTTCATATACGCAGCATGCTGTGGTGTTTGAGGTTGGTCAATGAATTCGCAAAGGCGATCCGAAATAATAGCTATTTTAGCCCCTTCTAAGTAATCACGATACTTTTACAATAACGCTGTATATGTCACAGTTATAACACTTTTTTAGTAAGATATTTTTTTTTTTAAGTTTTTTTTTTTAAAGTAAATATTTTAAGGGCATACGTACATGAATATGAGACACTGTGGGCTATTCTTGAGGTGTCAAAACCACTAAACTTGAGGAACTAAAGGCTTTAAACTGACAATCTTCAAATCCGACAGCTCTTGCGCGGTGGCCACAGATTCTATTTTCAAACACACGATTTTAATTAGTTTAGTTACTGTAGTTCGTGTCGCCTTCGGAATCGCAGGCATTATGAAGTACATTTAGGATGAGAGACGAGCTGGTATCCTAGCTAGATTATGTAATAATCTGCATTAAGGAATACCAGGCCCAGCCCCTTACATTAGGGTGATAAGGTAAGAGCGCGTTTTCACTTAATAGATGCCTTTGTTAAAACTAGAAATACCTAGTGGTCTAAGATCCGAGAGAGCTCGACCTTCACCCATCTGTTACTGCGATGAATCTTGGTTTTTATAAAATTTTGTACGCCAGAAAATACATGGCAAGTGGGTTGCTTAGCAAAATCCTGGCAAGGCAATGATTAATTTAACATTAGAACAGACTCGCTTTGGAAAACGCGTTTTTTCTAGTAAGAACTAGTTTTACCTGATATGAATTTTGAGCATTAGTTATTTCTATTTTTAACAAAGGCAGGCAGTTAGTAAAAACTAGTTTTAACTAGTGAAAACGCGTTCTAACTAAAAACGGGTTATAACTGTGACATACACATTTGATTGATTGACATAAATATTGAATCTGAGGCACTTTTGCTGTTGGCGTCTCCAGATGTGGTTTAATAAATACTTCTATAACGAAATTGCTACAAAAAGTAATAGCTGCCAGAAGATGGTTATACAATGACAGCTAAAGGCAGTTGATCAAGTGCCAGCTACAGTCATATGTTTTATCAGTGATTTCAGTGTATATATATGCTACGGCTAATACTGGGTGAGCGGCTAAAACTAGTTATTTATTTATATAATGTGCATTACCCGTTTGCTGTGATGAACCGTTAGTGTGGATTTAGATTTGTTGATTTATATTTTGCAATACTAATGTCAGAAACTTGTGTGCTCGAACCAGTGAGGCCTTTGCCCAGCAGTGGGACACCGCAATAGGCTAGATTTTTTTTAACTAATAAACAGTGTTTTTAACTTGTTGGTGCCTGGTACATGCCTTACTTGCCAATTACTTTCTGAAGCTGAAATCGCTCAGTTTGGTAGGTTCGTGCCCAGTTTCCATCCATTTGTAAAATAGTCTGGTAATTACAGGGAACTTAGCTCATACAATTAGGGCTATGGTTGTTAACAATACCTATGGCAACTACCTCAGTTGGCAATGGCAGGTGATTTAAAAGGGAGATGCTTACTGGATACTTTCTCGCTTTTACAACATTTCTTTTCTTACCACGTTAACAAAAATTTTTTTTTTTATAGACTTAACTTTTTAACTTTATGGATAAGGTTGAAATGTTGTTGTTCCTAAAATATACCTGGGGTACGATTCTGGCACAGCTATATCGAGTGTTTTGAATGGGAATCACTCGATATAGCTGTCGATATCTGTTATCGAATGTTTGAGAATCGTACAAACCCGTCACACACACGCACTCTAAGCCCTAACACACAACACACAGATTTTTCGACAGAAATTTTAAGCGCCTGGAAATCTCCTTTTACACTGATGGAATTGAACAATTTGAATTGAACAATGATGAATATTTCAACTACTAGAATGGTCTTAGGAAAGTGTTGTCTATAATCAGTTTAAACGGGGCATTCATTTCAATAGCTCTCCGGGCAGCGTAGCGTTAAATTCGTTTCTTACAATTTGCAAAATCGTTCATACTTTAATCCGATTAGCGGGAATAAAATCTTGCAGATCAATTTGCGGTTCACAAGTTCACCGGCAAACGTAATTTATTCAAAAACTTCATTGCCCTCTCCTCCATCCGGTCTACAATTCCTCCCTTTATCATTGAGCCGGTATTTGATTGAACAGTCTTTTATGATGCCATTTGCTTTGCGCCTCCATCGACAGAATTATTCAGATTTGCCGGAATGAAAAACACAGTATGTACCTATTGATGACTAAGGAAAATCGTAGAATCAACCATATCGAGCATAAGAATTTAGTTTTTTTTTCATGTTTGAAAAATTGATTGTATATAATCCCTTTTCCTTATTAAGGATTAAAGAACATTTTCCTCGAAGTGAAGTTCGAGTTTTTTGACTAAAATGTAAATCAATGGAAACCAATTCCATTCCAGCAAAATCTTAGATTCTATCTTTTGCACACTGTCGTCGCTGTGAACCAAGCGGAATCGATATTTAGTTGCACAAGCAAAATATAGCGCAAGTTTCATTTCACTCTATCACTTTAGTGAATTGTTTTTATTAATGGTAACAGCCTACGATTTGGGACGCTACACGAAATATACTAATTAAAATGGTGTATTTGAAAACGGAATCTGGCCACCACGCAAGAGCCGTTTCTTTAGTTTAGTGGTTTTGACACCTCCCGAATAGCCCTCAATAAATTATTTTTATTATTAAATATTATATTTTACTATCATGACATCTCTGACAACATTTCCTCTGGGATGTGGAACATTTTCCTATTGAAAGTTCGATTTTCAAAATGCATCAGAATAGGTTCCCTAATTTACGATAAAACAATTTGCGCTAAACAAAGTTTCTGGCCACCGAACAATTAGACAAAGTAATCTCGGTCCGCGCCTGGAGCGCTTGTCCTAAATCGATGTTTGTCTGAACAACTACCCAACTGTTCTTGGCCGGATATTGGCCCTGTCCGGATGTATGGTGAAGAAACGTGCTCCAATCAATTTCATTTACCACTTTTATTAGAATCCGTATAGTCTTCTAACGGAAATTTGTGGCGAACCGCCCTTATTGAATCGCGCGCAAACAGGAAAACGTGGAAGTTTCTATTGGAATTGATTCATTAAAGATATGATAAGGGAAAACATTGTGTAAGTAGCAGAAATATGTTACGGAAATCAACAAATACATTTCCTACAATACGCAAATGTTAGACGTCAGCCGGTTCACAACTTATTACGGCAGTAAATGAACCCATAATTGACTAATGCGTAGCTTGGGTAAGGCGTCCAGTTAAGATTGATCTCTGTGATCGGATAGAAGGATTCCCGTGTTACTCATCGGGTTACACCGGAGAGCGGTGGGGTAGGTCTGCTCTGCTGGTCATCGGATCTTGTGCGATGCAGAGAAATTCATAGAAGCCAAGCCTGCTTCCGCCGCGGACGACCGTCCTTGTTATGTCGAGGAAATGGATTCCCGAACGGAAAAGTCTGCGAGAAGATTCCCCTGTTTCGCCATTAACGTTGTTTTCGTTATTGTAGACGGGTAAACAACTAAGGTTTGGGCTTTATTTATTTGAGCGATTGCTTCTCTCAGCTTTATGTAAGTATTTAAGGTGCAGGTATTCAATGAAAGGTACGACAGAAACTGTTTGCAAATGACCTGAAAATTACACAGTACAATAGATCAGGTAAAAAGTCTTTTCGTATTTTGTATGTGTATACTTGTAATAAAATATCTTTGGATGTTTTAATGGTATCTAGCTGGTTTTGATGTAATTTAAAAGATTATACGGGGTGTTGATTTGTAAAGTTACGCCCGACTCAGGATTGATAGTTTACATATCGCGGATGATAAAAAAAGTATTCATTTTCCCTCGCATAATTTTCATTCATTAATTACCATCTGAAAAATATCCTGAAATTACCTAAAAGTGTGGATACAACTGCCAGCCACCGCGCACAATTGCTAACAGACTCCCCCTCGTGCCCTGAGCCCCACCCTACTCCGTGCGACTCTTTTCGGACCACATTTACATAAAAAATTAATAAAAAAAATACTGAAAAAAGGGTATTTTTTATATATTTTTTTAGCTTGTGTCGTGTAAATAACAACCTCTGAGCTAGGCGTAACTTTAAAAATCAACTATTTCAAAGAATGAATCAATATAATAAAATTTTGTTTCCGACAATTTTTCCTTTGTTTTTTTTTCTGTCGAAATGAATGAATCAAATGGAGAAATTGAATACATTTAAAAGTTGTAGAAAAAAAAGGAAGACTAGCAAAGATGGCCGTGAAAAAAAGACGTTTATACGTAAACGTAATACAGTGTCAGTAAAAGTAGCACAAAGTTGGTTTAAGCGTTTTCAATCCGGAGAAAATACGAAGAATTTTTTACCCAACCTAATATTTAGAAATTAACTGCATACTATTCTTTAACATCATAGTTAGTAAAATACAAGTTATATCTCGTTCCTAGTTTACAACTGGGAAAGAAGTTTAAGTTTTCTACATTTTAGCCTCACAAGAACCGGATCTGTTGCTGAAAACTTTGTGAGGAACTTTGAGTGTGTTCGGCAAAATGGACTTAAGTTTAGTCTTCTCGAAGTATCAAACGTTCAGAAGCAGATACCTGCACGTTTCCCCCTTATATTAGTTTTGCGGTTGATGCATGATTTGAAAACGATAATAGCGAAGTTATACAGACAACTTGTATTCTGAACATATAGTTTAAAATATAGTTTGAAGAGTAAGTAAATAAAGTAAATGTAGCCCATTAATGTCCCCACCGAGGGGCACAGGCCTTTACTCGGATCCGAGTAAGATTGAGCCATACTCCACCACGCTGGCTCAGTGCGGGTTGGTGCGGAGGGGTTTTTACGACTACTACATACTACGAAGTAGTATAGTAGCCGGGACCTACAGCTTAACGTGCCAGTTTGAAGAGTAGGAGTACTTATTTTCCTGTATCCTTATTCTAAATATTGTGAGACATATTTGCCGTTAAATTTAATAAAATTCAAAATTATACCGAGTAGTCCAGGTTTAAAATATTTATTTTTAAAGTGAATCACTTTACGTAATAATAAAATACAAATAGGTATAATATTGCCACTTATTCGTGACTTACTTAGTATGAAATATTAATATATGTATGTATCTACATATAAACATAAATTTAAACACATTTTGGAGTAACTTACACATAATAACTTGGGCTATCAAACAGTGGGATTGATTGACCTGACGCTTAAACGCGTCACACGTCATACGTTAACAAATTGCTAGCTAGATTATCCCTTTGTTTGACTGACCATGTTGTTTAATCTGGCTAACCTAAATATTTTAAAATTTTAATTAGCATGTTCATAACATAACTTAGCGTCACGCCTTTCCCATACGGGGTGGCAGAGGCACAAAGTGCCCACGTTCAGCCAGTGATTCAATACATGTTCAATATACAAAAATTAACTCTTATAGGCAATAGATTCGTCTTCTTCTTTCTTCACAGCTTGGATGAGGACAAGAGACATTACAGCATTGATTACCTGCGAAAATATATCAAAAACAATTTAACTTTCAAAATCTACAGACAAGATATCTAAGCGTTGCTAAGAAGCGTTTTCTTCTTACCGCCGTTATAAGAGTCATTAGATGAACCATGGATCCGATTCAAGATTTGATTTTGCATACAAAATAATTGTATACGCATTCCTAATTTAATCATCAAACGCCTACAGTATGGTTATTTAAAGAGGTGCTATTTTTTATAAAATATAAAATTAAATATTAAAGTACTTAATATTTATAGCTAATGATATTCTGTAGGCTTAACTTACAGCAATCATACAAGCAGCCAGCATGATAGCAGCTAGCCAGCCAGTCTTGCCCTCCAAGTACCAAGTCAGCTCATCCACGCACCCGTGGAAGTATGCGTTCCCAGTGACCGAGTCTCTGCATTCTGCTGGCAAAGGCTTTCTGAGGGTGATGTAGTCGATTGCGCCGTCAGCGCCGCAGCATCCGATCTGCGGATGAACAAGTGAGTCAGTTTGAGTAATTACTTAGTTTTTTTTCTTCCAATTTTACGGCTCTGGATACTGATCCTTCAGCCGGAGTGAGTAGAGAAGTGTTGAGTGAATGAAGAATGACATGACTGGAATCTCTCACTTCGATGTGAATCTCTCACTTTTAAAACTGACACGTCGAAATCGAAGTTTTTTGCTGGATGTGGTGACACCGCGTTCAGGCTTTACCGATAGGTATTTTTAAGTTTTTTATTTAAGAAAATGTCGTGGTTTTTTATATGGGAATCATTTAATGGATACGTTAAAGTTACGCTCGAGAGAAATTTTCGCGCTTATTCTACGCCGAGAATATGCACGTATTTTACGTCTAAATATGTATGTATAACAATAACGTATGCAAATCCGATCCTCATTCATCTTGATACGCCAGCAACTCTTCAATTGCCCATTTCGCAAATCAACAAAATACAATGTGACAATTCTAGAAAATATTTTGTGACAAAATGTATCAAATGGTTTTTGGAATAGAACTTTTTAATCGGCTATTACTAAATCGAAAAAAAATACGAGAATGTGAATACATTTTAAGGACGGCTTACGTTAACATAATTTCCGGTACAATGTCGCATATCAGCTGGATTTAAAAGAAGTTCCACTTAAATCACTTTCGGTAAGGTCTTTTAGGCCCGTAATTAATAACATTAATAACCCACTCTCAGCTCTGGTATCTATCTTAAAATATCAGATTTGATAAAGCGGAACCGTCACTTTGACTATCTCAACCTCCGAGGAAAAGATCTCAACACGCAAAGTAGGAGCGATTTAATGTGACGGGTCCAACCCGTAGCACAGATACTATAATATATTATGCTAATCCCGTAGTAAAATTGTGTTTTGAGAAAAGATCACATTGCAAGCCTCGCCCTTGTTTCCATGTCAACTGGGCGGAGGAATCAAATTTTCTCGGCGTTCGGCTGTCAATTCGGAAAATGCGTTTTCGTGTTTGCTTCGTTAGCGCCTGCTGCCGATAGAAGTGAAAAATTCAACTGGATTGTGCAGATGTTCTTTTGGCAAAAACATGGCTACCGATGAAGGGTGCGGTTCAAATGTTTTTAGTCTAGCGCTGTGAGTACACAAATAGCTTTGTACACGCGAAACAGATTTGGATTGAATTTTACAAATCAGCAGTGCGTTTCATAAAAATTTAATTATGTTTTGTGTTTCACGTATAACATTTTTCAAAAATGCTGGCAGGAAAACTCGGTTAAATGCTCATTGTTTTTCGTTTGGCCCTATGAACCTTGTTAACCGCCAGCGGATGACACTGTCAATCGATATACCTGGGGACGATTCTCAGTTTGGTGACATTTTGTCACATTCGATTTTTACGTCACCGATCGATCTAATATCACGGACATTTACGAATAAGCTATTCTCAGATGGTCACTCTCGATACAGTATCGCAAGGTTCCATTCAACACCTATCGACTGCTCAGAGGCAGTAGACATTGAAAATATCTACTCTTATCTCATGACATGTCGTATTGTTTGTTTAATTTGTGTTTTTAACGTCAACCTAGGTATATCAAGTGATTCCCACACGAAATCTCTCGATATCCGTATATCGAATGCGCGAGAATTGTACCTGGAAATTGCTGTTCAGCAATCTACTCAAAATCTACTGAATGTTGTATCTCTGAGGCTTTCTACTCACGCCCTCCTGCACCATCCTCAGAATCTCGCGGCTGCCCTCGTGCTGGGGGTTGTTCATGAGCCGCGTCACGATGTCGCGGATCAGCGGCTGGATGCTGGAGTCGTACGTCGAGAAGTCGAGTACCACACAGGAGCCGATTAGACCAAATACGAAGATCGCGATTTGGGATGCGATGAACTGAGGAGAACGTCACTCATTTATCATAGCTCACTCGCTAGAAAACTGAACGGGGCATAGAGCTATACATAATATGTATACACATAACTTTCCGACATGTAATTTATGGTAATAGAAATACTTGAATAAATATAGCACTGCCCCGTTCCGTTTCCAAAGCGGGTTTTCCTTTTCGGATCCTAATAAATTAAATGTAAAAAAATAATTTTTAAATAAACCTTTTATTTAATTCCCCAAATAGAAAAAAAGAAAATACCAATTTAATCAATTACACTACACAATTTATACGATATAAAAGCTTGTTGCGGAATTTATCTTTTAGTTTGTGCAAATAGGTGCCTACCTACCTAATTAATTCTACACAAATAATTGGTCCTCTGTGTAGTGACTATTTTTACGAATTTCCAGTGTTTCAGTACTGGTTACTGTTGCTTCAGCATATTTCCCTCCACTAATCTCCATTTTATTTAAATTAATTCTAGTCGCTGAGTATTATTTGAGGTAATAATAGAGATAAGCTCGCCTTTGTACACGTTTTCTATGTTTTTTACTGTCCTATGTAACTGTTTGTGTGCAATAAAGAAAATATGAATTATAAATAATAAGTTGATACAAATAATCGGCTAAGTACGAGTCGGAATCCCACACGGAGGGTTCCGCAACATAGTACAAAAATCACGTTTCTTGAATGGGCACACGTTTATCTTTTCAACATGAATTCATACATGAATTTCAGTATTTGTTGCTGTAGCGGCAACAACTATACGCATTCTGTGAAAATTTCAACTTTCTAGCTATTACGGTTCGTGCGTTAGAGCCCGCTGACGGCCAGACAGACAGACTTTGACACTCGGGTACGAAATCTCAAAAAGAAGGCCTATATAAGCAACGGGCAGAATTAAGCTGCCGATGATGATTTCAAGTGTATTTTACTCACAGCATACAAAAGCAGGACATTCTCCATCAATGCCGCTCCGCACCCGAGGAAGCATACCACCATTATGCCCAGAGATGCGATCAGTATGATGTAGACTCCGATGAAGTACTTCTGAATCTGCAATAGTTTCACCCACTCGTTGAAACCCGGCTCGATGAGGATCCAGAGGCATAACGCGAGGATTGAGATGCCGAATAACTGAAAGAAGGAAACATAGAAACATATCAAAATACAGCTTTATGCCTTGGAATGACAGTGGCTCAACTGTGCCCATGTTTGTCCAGAACTTTAAAAGTGACATGTAGCCATTCCATCGCCGCAGCTATGGATGTATCAAAGGTTTCCTCACGATGATTTCTGAGGACAAACAGAAACAGAAAATATGCCAATAAAAGGAGCAATATTTCAGAAACATAGATTCTAGAAATATTAGACACTTTAGAGGTCGCAAACTTAGGATAAGCATACCCACACGATACCGAACGATCCCTGAAAAAATTGGCTCTGTTGGAATTAATGTAATCTCCCAGTATATTCGAACTCTCTATATATTGGGCTAGGAGTTAAATGTGAAAACGTTCACCTTGCCCGTTATCAGCAATCGTCAGAAAACTATCTTTCATTTGAGAGACAGGAGTTTGAGAACTGACAGCAAGTTTTATTATTATACACCTAACTAATAGCCTTGTTTTTACCGCCACAGACGACTCAAGATAAAAGAGGGCGAACTTTCCTGGTAGTATTTCCGTGTTATATTGCTGACAAATTGTAGCACATCTATTTCGGGAAACTTTCGTGTCTTATTCAAACTTTTGCAATATTTAACAATTCATGTCATATTTATCTAAGTAAGGGTAAGAAGTATTTGATTTTTATCACGGTGGCCTGAGCAATTTTATTTTTGCAACAAAAAGGACGAATCTCGGCTTTATTTAGATTATTTTCCTTTTGCAATCAAACTAAGTCCACACAGTATCACAGATTTTATTAGAGTGCTTTTACTTCATTGGTTATTATTTAATCAAGTCGGTACGTACATACATGTGTAATACTGATTTCTACGATAATGTTTGTACAATTATGTAGAAATAATTTCTCTGTAAATTATTAAACCCCTGTTTATTTGATTCAACCCTCTCAGCATATTTTCATATCATCATCAGCCTGTGGTTTTTCAATTTAGAGCCTTGTTTATGTTCCACTTCACTGCAATCCGGGCACACCTCGTGTCCAGGATCCGAGTGAACAATTGTTTATTATTTTTATACTCTGTTTGGAAAACATTGTGTCGACAACAGAACGCTGTTCGCAATCCATTAGGATCGCACCAAATGGAGCGGAAAGTTGACTTGTCCGTCCTTATTACGATCGGGTCGGGAAAAATCATGTGACTCGCTTTTGTTTGCTTTGAATAGGCAATCTGAATACGAATTGAAATTGAAACAAAAAATCTTTGCTGGGGATATTTTTTTCGCCCCGGGCGTAGCGCCTTGTCTCCGTTATTTGAAACAAGGTGCTATATAGCTAGTCTAGTCTAGATGAATAGGTAAGTGCTAAAAATTAAAATTTCTGAGGCGTCAAAAGAAAAGATTAATTTTTAAAGCAATTTTAATAATGATAATGTTTAAATTCAATAAGAAAGGTACAGTTTCATGTTATAATAACTTATAACTAAAGTTACATCACCTGTTTATAAGATAAGGTGTTGGTAGTATTTAACCTCTTCGCGAGCGCAAGGATACATGGTGTCCACGATCGCCCGGACGCCCGCAAAAAAATAACGTCAGAGTCGATACTCCCCAAGGCAAGGTTTCCCCTGTGTTTAGTTGGGATAAGTAGCGAGGCTCCTCCCTTAAAAACATGAATCACGAAAATTAGGAAACCACATCAAGTATTTTTCTATAAAATACAAATGTTATCAATAATATCTAAGTAAAGTTTACATTTTCTACTAGCTCAAACATTTATGAAATAGCATTTTTTATACTCCAGCTACTAAGAACTTGAATTGCCAAGTTGGGCTGAAACTTTCACGATCATTAAACAGTTAGATATGACGAACTGAAGAGAAATTAAAGCTCCAATTTACAGAAGAATAAACTTGAGAACTTCTTAAATTTGATCAAGTAGGCACCACTTAGGTACCTACTTACAAAATTTGATGGAAAGGTCTCTTCCAAACATTCACAGAATGTTTCCTTTTATGAGAGGTGATAACAATAAAAGATGCTTTTAGCAAGAGTGAAATTATTCCGAATAGATCAAATTCCTTTTTTTGTGTTATTCGCAAAAGATTTCTTCTTATTTGAGCGCGAACAGCATAGAACTTTTTTGTTTATAGAGTATTTTTTGTGATGTTAAAAATTTACGGTGTCATAAAAACTCGTACCGCGCTCGTTTGTTATGCAAAGAGCCCTCGCTTTGGTACCGAGGACATGTACCCACTGGGTCTAGCGTATTGGACCTTTTTAATTTCTAGCTAATACGGTTGGCGCATCAGGACCGTGCGGATTGGCGCTATGGAGAAGAGGCTTTTGCCCAGCAATGGGTTGATGTGGGCTAAGTTTGATGTAATGATGATGAATTTCAATTAAACGATTTTTGGTAGCTAGGTAGTTGGATCGGCGTAGATGGCGTGGTAAAAAGAGGCCAGCAGTGAGTTAATGTGTGCTGATCGATAATAATATAATGATAGGTACGGTTTGAGGAATGTAGATAGATATATAAGTATGTATACCTGTATGTGTATGCTTTGGCAAGAAATGCTAGATATTAAATAATGGCAACATTTGCAGACTACTGCGTATTTTCTTTAATTACATTTTGGCTTGTCAATCAAAATACGCAGTGGTGCCCTAATATGTCACATATTTAATGTCTAGCATTTCTTACCAAAGTTTGAGTCTACGTCATTTTTACCTGTTGAGTCTACGTCTTGATTCACCAAATGAATTAATTTATATATCACGAAGGGCATGTAACTATTTTGGCATAACAACTGTCCGCGATCTTGAAAAAGCCATAAATACGCCGCCACTCATGAAACTAGTATCTATCAATCGATAGTAAACGGCATTAGAAACACAAATCATTGATCGTCAAATTCCCGCAAGTGATATACTTTCGGAGATATACAGGGTGGAAAAAATCTACTGGAGGGAAACTAACTTAAATCCTTAACCCCTTCACTCTCAGAAGCTCACCGCTCGAAAGACCGAACAATGGCGAAGTATTGTTATATAAGATGTGTCGGCGAACCAGTGAAGATAGCTCATTTTGCTTTATTAGAGGAAACATGCTTTTAAAAATCGCTTGTCTCACACGATAATCGAACCAGCTAAAAATACAATAAAAAGCCAAAAGCTACTTTTTGCACTAGTCAATGCAATCAATGTAAAAAAACTCCAAGAAATATTAGGTCTTACACTCGTCTGTCGTACAATGTATCGACAAAATCGAATATTTAGTACGAGTCTTCTTTATCGGATTTTTTTTATCAAAAATGCTCCCAACAAACCGTGTTCGTAGTTGCGATACACCTAACCACCCCGTTCAAAATTCATTTATCTGATAAATACGTTTTGATCCAACCCCGGAGGTACAGAAGGTTCAAACTCTAAACGAATGCCACAGATATGATGTTGAAATCGCTACAGTGTTATGTCTTATGTCTTGTGTGATACCGTGTATTATCATCAGGCAATCCTGCTTAATAGCTCGACAATAACGATTCTATGACTGAATAGAATATGAAGGTTCAAACTTTTATGGCTGACTGGGTGTGGTTTTTAAAAAGGCTTTATTTTAAAACAAAGAGGCATCAAATTCCATATTTTTAAGTAAATGGTACAAATGCTTAATATTTTGAATAAATACTTATGCGACTATAAAGCCAAACTAAATCCAAAACTTAATTTGACACCGAACCGAAGACTGGTTTACATCGCAACATCAAGTTAAATATTTAGTTAGAACCATTCATTCTTCTCCGTACACAAAAAAAGCTCGACCGTAATGATGAATGATGATGAACATCAAAAAGGAATATCTTGTTACTCTAATTGAGAGCTTTCGAAGAACCGTAAAATTGTTTCCCGCACCCCGCCTCAAACCCTTTCAACGGGAAAAATCTATTATTTCCACCGCGTCCCCGTAACAGCGTCGACGTATTCCCACTGAGACACCTGCGGAACCCGAATATTGAGTTTTACAGCGTTTCAAAATGGCGAGTTTTTCGGTCAATTCAACCGCTACGCGCACTTAGGGGATTTGAATATCTTACGCGCGCTAGGTTTTATCTATTCCCCACTATTCCCCACGGCGCGATTTGGTTCCCAATTTCCTAAGTCTTAAAACGATTCGGCCGACAATAGCGTCGAGATGAGACTCAAATAGGTGTTTGCATATTGACGCCAAAATAAGATATTTCGTCTGCCCATTTACGAGGGGTCGGTATGAAATTTTATTGAAAATTTATCGAGTCCGGGATATTTCAATTTGATAAAAATTGCAATCATGTGTGGGCAAGGCGGACTTTACGGCGGGCACAGCCTCGCCCGTGTTATTGGAGGTTACTGAGGAAATTGCGGAAAAATAAATTTCGCAAATGGAACAAGACGCAGCTCCAAGTACACCCCAAATATAACTGCTGACTTGTAGGATTTCTACGTTTTATTTCATTGATTTTAGTCATCGCGATATTTACTGTACTCACCCCTATTTATTGAACGCTCACTATTCAAATGGAGGAGTAATTAGACAACCATCTGGTTCGATCGAGGCATCCAGTATCGTACCGCTTTCGAAATACCTATACCAAGTATATGCTGTTAATTATACAAAACTTTGATGTTCACATTACTTTTGAACTATCTAACTAAGGTTGTGGTATTGCTTGAACGAGTTGTCAATTTGTCATGCAAGTTACGAAGTAAATTGCAGTATTCTCTGGAATGAATAAGCCAGCTTTGCCAGACCTATGCCGTTTGTTAATTCCAGCAAAAGATATAATGTACTCAGGTAAAACATACAGTTATGCACATTATTGAATACATTCGCTGACGGAGATGAAATCGACACTTCACCTACAGACCTGTCGACAGCCGTATTGTACCGATGTATTGTATCGTTATTCTTTAGGCGTGATTCTGTATATGAAGGTAAGCCCGGCTGTCAGCAAGTAATTTTTATCAGGTTCAATAATTCCTACTAAGCTGCGTACTACAGACTTCAAGGTCTATGCTGCGTACTACAGACTTCAAGGTCTATGCTGCGTACGGACAACTATGTATGTGTACGCGTAGTCGGTTACGCGTACATTGGATACGGGTAAGCGAGCGTACCCATTCGATGCAGAACGAGCGCGTCCTCTTTGACGCGTGACCAGACTGACAGCGCCCCGGCGCAAAATTTAAAATTAAAAAACAAAATGTTTGGAGTTTCAAATCTAAACAGGAGCATTAGGTAGGCTCAACAATGGTGAACTAAAGCTATATCATGAAAATAATACGTCACTTTTATTCAAAGGTTGCTATGTCCACTAGAGCCAATTTTCGTTCCACTGTGCGGCGGCTCGCGCGCGTGCCAGTTCGCGCGACCTCCGTTCTCCAAGGGTGTAGCTGCACGTACGGACATTGCGTTCCAGGACACGCGTAACCGACTACGCGTACCAATGAACGCAAGGGTTCGTACAAGCTCTACAGCTTACTAACGATATTTTGGGGCGCGATGACAGGCAGGACTAACGCTTGATGACCAATGAGGAACGGAGTTCGGTGTTGATGACAGGTCGTAAGTTGCGTAGAAGTGGCGCCCCGTGTTAACCTCATTCATCAGCCAAAAGATTGTTGGAAGACTGTATCTTTGGCGATGATGATGACTAGACTCCATGTCAAAAAAAAACTGTATCTATGGTAGAGGTACAGATGCTATAAAATAAAATAAATTAAGCCGGAAAAGGTGACGATATCTTCCGATTCTACTAAAAACACTTTCTTTGCTTGTACCTAGCACATCAATATTCAGAGTATCCGAGACGACGAAATATTACGACTCTGTTTTTCTCAGCTGCGACGTTTGAGATCATTCAAGCCAAGAACATCAACAAGCTCATTTGATAGTAAAATGAGAGGCGACCCGCGCACGGAAGTTAGTCTATGATGTATAAAGTTTTACTGCCGTGTGCCATCCCAACGGTTATTATTATTTCATAGGGCTCTATCGGCAACGATTATCTCTCTCTCGCCTGTAGGAAGATGCGACCGGTGTTATAGCTTAAGTTCACGATTTGCATACGAGTTCCGTACCTACCATCGATTTCAAGTGTTACGCTATATCCTTTATACAGCCATAAGGCTTTGGGATCAAGGATAGAAATAGAATACAGTAATTACATCTTATTGTCTAATACGATCAGGAGAAACAGTACATTTTTTGTTGGAATTTTGTTGTTTGTTTCATACAACTAGAAAGTTGAAACAGTTTGGTGCTACACGCAATTAATTCAAGCAATTCATCTAGCAAAGCAATGGCTTCGGAGGTACTAGGACAGCATAGCACAGCATAATTGTGGGCGTCGTCTCGACCGCGGCCTGCAACTTAGCGATTTACTGCCGACGCCATGTGCGCCTAATGTTTGCTGCTTGCGCCAACTCCGTTCCGTACTACAATTTAATATGGTTAATACAACCAGCGAAGCTACTGTGGAATGCTGCTTTCCTGGTAATTGGTATTAGAAGATGGTATTGTTAAATTATTCAGAGTGCAATTGGCGGAGATAATCTAGCCAGTTACACTGGAACATGTTAGAGAATAGCTGGCGGCTAGGATTTCTATATATAAATGCCTAATGGTTGTTTGAATATAGGACAAACAGCCTTTTTTTTGTAGTGCTACAGAAAATACACTCAAAATTCTATCCAAAAGCATTCTTAGAACGAGTCGCTCGCGTTAGCTCCATCATCTGTAGACTTCCCGTAAATTGGAGAGCACAGAGCGCGCCAAAAACGCTCAGTCAAGTGTTGTTAAGGCGACCGACGACACGTCACCTGAACGCTTGTTATTCAGAGATTGGGTACCAAAAGATGCGTCATCTGTGTGCAAGGTGGCCACACAGAAAAGTGCAGTACTCTACGGGGTTTTAGGGACTATAATCTGAACATTGTTGTGCTAGATTAGTTTTTTAAATAAAATTATGGTTCTTCATAATGAGCGAATTTCAATAATTAAGGTATCCTTCCAATGAGAGGTGGTAGTTTTCGTATATTTCGTATATATTTATTGCACATATCAGAAAAAAAACACAAACAATACAGAAAAGGCATGAACAAAGGCAAGCTTATCTCTAAAAAGAGATTTTCTTTGGCCTAGTCCTTACAATTTGATAGATAGTCAATCATTTATTTATTGCAAACACGCGTACATACACACAAAAATATAATAATTTAGTAAATCGAGCACTTTTCTTGAAGTCATCCGAGAAAAAGTAGGTAGGACGAGATATTGTTTACAGTCTATCCTTGTTAACACACATTACATAATAAAACTCTAGACTTAGCAAATCCTTTCCCCAGTCGTCACCTTACTTTTCCCACTATACTTACTATTGTTACACCAGTCAGTGTTATACCAAATCACAGATCGTTAAGGTGTTCGCAAGCTCGAAATGAGAAATAATTGCCGAAGTTACCGCCTTGAAGTTGGTTTCGATAATTGACTTTTGGATTGGCGCCAAGATGAATTGCTGCTGCTGCAGCTGCATTCATTACGTGAGCACTTGAGTGATGTTTTCTACTACCTACTTCTAACTTAAAGATTACAGTTAAATTGTTGTACATGGTGTCATCAATATAATTGCGACTTCAAACCCCTAAACTAGGTAATGAACCTGTATCTTAGGGGGTACCTGTGTTTTGGGGTCTTCCGGTTGTCAGAATTTATTTACAACAATAACAATTAGTAACAGGTAGACCATGTTAAGAACATAAATATTTTACTTGCTGTTTTTATATTGAGGTCGATTGGTAACCGGTAATCCAACTGTATACAAATATCCAGATGCGCTTAGTGATTGTTATAGTTAAGGTGAAACAAATACTCACTATTGTACCCGCTTTGTTTCGTTTTAGTATTGAAAAGCTAAAAATCTCAAAAAAATAACTTTTGCAAATGTTTCTATGTGACTTTTTCATTTGTAATAATGGAATTTTCTCTCTTTTGCTGACTCAGAATACTTCCGAGACGTCCGGAAGTATTATGGTATCTACATCTGTTTGGTATGTAATAATGAATCAGTTGATGAGGCATACAATGCGAGTAGTAGATTAGGCTGTCTGTACTAGCCAAACAGGACAAGCACGACGCTTATCAACCCCGCTGATAAGCGATTCTTTATGCCTGGCCCTTTTTTGAGGTTGGAGTAATATGTTAACAAACATTTTAGTTTGAAATTAAAATGCCCTCAGTATTCCATTTAGGGAATGTACTTCAGTGTACAACAAAATAATAGAACTGGTAACACAAATATTGTATGCACAATTTTGCTAATAATATTGTCTAAGAGCAAAATCCCTTCCACGAGTTAATTGCAGGCCCCATTTTCCAAGAATTTCTTACTGTTATACAAAATTCAGACACCTCATTTTCACCCAAGCAAAAATATGGCTAAGTAACAAGGTATAGGTAAAGTCACTCGAAACTTTCCCAACGCTATACAAAAGAACAAGTTTTCTCTGGCGGCTACTTAGCAAACTTTACGTTTTTATTCACTCCTTGCGAGTAACAGGTATTTTGTACTCACCCAAAGTACAATGTTGAAGCAGAACAAAGTGTACTTGATGCAATAGATTTGTGACTCCAACTTTCCTGCTCCTGTGCCCTGTCCATCGCCTCTGCCTACCCCTGCCATTGCACTCTATGTAAACACACACACACTTTTAAACAATAACACGCTTCCCTAAGAATCAATAAAAAGAGCAAAAGAGTAACTCCAAAAAGTTTGAGGTCGACACAACCGCGTTCGTGGTACTACTGGCCAGTGTTATCTCAAAAAGATATCTACGCGTTACACATAGCCAGGTTATCTATATTTGCAGAGATAAAGGAAAGATAATGTGAGTCAGGTATGTACAGTGTATTGCCACACCTATTTGTTTTAGTATGAAAAATTATATTTAGTCTATTGCGGTCACTCTGGTAGGTGTTTAATTGAATTCAGATTATACTTTATTTCAGCATTGAAATGTATTTTTAGGGCATTATACGTAATGCTGTGTGTTCTGCGTAATGGGTTTTGTATACAGTTCATATTCATATTCATATTATTTATTGCACAGTAACTTAATAATAAAAGTTGTTATGTGTAAACCAGTATAAATTTAATAAAGCAAAATGAAATATAGGTTATTGTCAGATACATACATTATCAGGGCTCCGTACCCGAAGGGTGCCAAACGGGACCCTATTACTGAGACTTCGCTGTCCGTCTGTCTGTCACCAGGCTGTATCTCATGAACCGTGGTAGCTAGACAGTTGAAATTTTCACAGATGATGTATTTCTGTTGCCGCTATGACAACAAATACTAAAAAACTAAATAAATTTAATATTAAGGGGGCTCCCAAACAACTAACGTGATTTTTTTTGCGGTTTTTTATAGATAATGGTACGGAACCCTTCGTGCGCGAGTCCTACTCGCACTTGGCCGGTTATTTTGAAGATACGGTAGATATCACAATGCAATTGTGTCATATTTTGCAGTTTGTAATTATCATTACTATGACAATGCCGTCCGACATCATGATTCATGCTGTGCCGTGGGGGAAACGTGCGTTCATTCATATTCCAAATGGCTGCATAATATCTGCCGCTAGGTGGCCGCTAGCAACAATCACATAAGACACGCAAACTTACCCTTGAAAAAAAAAAAACTCACTTTTAATGTATTGTGGTTCTGGTTGCGGTACCAGAGCCGCTTCCTTCTCCCCAGGTTTTATAAGGGTGCTCGCGTATAAATCAAGTCCATCGATAGGGGATTCGTTCGGAACGTGTACGAAATCCGATAAACGGATTCAAACTATGTAGGAAATAGATGCGGCCGCTATAAGCTGTAAACATAAATAAGGAAGATGTACGACGTTTTAGAAAATCCCCACGCACGAAGCGTCCTCCCGTAAATCCTTGCCTTGCAATGGCATAAATTTCAGCATTCGTGGGTAGCATGCCACGGAAGCAGTGGACTTTAAAACATTTTTAAGTAAGTCTCCACACACCTCCCTACCCGTAGGCAAGTCACACTCGTATGCTGCGTTCTACATAAGCTAGACCTTTTAAGTCTTTCAACTATCCTCTTCTGCAAGTCACAAGGACAAGAATCGCACAGTTTTAGTGTAGTTTACCTAGAAAGGACTGAACGTACGCGAGTCCCGACTACTTACGAACAATTCTTTCGGAAGGTTTATTTACAAGCTCGAACATAAATTTGACTAGGTTATGGTCCTCTAAAAGTTGGAACAATAGGAACTGCATGCGCTGCACAAATTTTACGGATTTTCGTTGTATGGAATGCGTTTCGATGAATGGTGTTTGTTTTTTTTTGAGACTATTATTGATTCAAATAGTGGTGATATTTCATAAATTTAATTATAAGTTACCTACTCAACTTTACCCGACACAATAAATTAAACTTAATTTGGCTGACTTGTTACCTTGTTAAGCTGATAACTTTAGAACCACCAAAAAAAAAAACAGCAAAAAACATGGCCAAAAACTATCGCGGGAAGTCACAAATCATTCACAGAAAACCGCCAGAATGCTACAGACACAATACTCTACTTTGTAAAACCTATCTTTTGCCTTGCCAGGGGGTAAAAACGCTGCGCTGTTGTCTCCCGCCGTGTAAATATAAAACGGCTACGACCTAACCAAACTTCTACAGCTATATAAAAACCAGATAACGTTCGACTCGTAACTAGCATGTCTACGTGAAGTCGACAAGTTTCGAGAGATACGACATACGATTTCGAACTGCGAAGCGAAGCCTTCGGTAAGCGCGGGGTAAAACTCTAATAAGTACAGATAAATCGCTCTGTGTCGGGAGACGTATCTGCATCAGAGTTGCAGCGCGGCTTGCGTGATCTAAAAAGTTCTAGAGAACCTGTCCTGGAATAAAGAGCGATATCCCAAACATTACACGGAACCGAGTTAAATGGCTTGTACATGAGGACGCCTATTGTCATCTGGGTTCCATCGAGCTGATGATGATGATGATTCCAAAAATCAGAACTCCATGGTCCAGCGCGTTTCACGCTTGCTTCCCACGCTGAGATCCAGTTTCGAGTTCCGGTGCTGGCCAATGAGGTAAGTAATTTATCCTAAGGGCATTATATAAGGATGTTTCATCTTTTGGAAATGTTAAGCTGTGGGTCCCGGCAACTATCGCTCCTTGGCAGTATGTCAGTAGCAGTGGTAAAACCCCCTGAGCCAGCGTCACCAGCGTGGGAAGGAAACTCGAAACCAACTAGACCCAGTACTCATAAACTAATCCTCCAGCCTGTGAAATATCATACAAGGTGACATTTAATTAGATGACTATTATTACATAATTATGAACAACATTCTCCAAGAAACATGTGATCGCAAATGAAAACAAAACTTCGTCCTTCAGTACAATGACCCGATAATCTGATAACAAATTACTATGGGAGACCCAAAAATCTTTTTTAATTGCGTTTCTTGGGGAATATTGTTCATAAATATAGGTAGGAACAATCATTCCCCAAAATTTGGTGTGATATGATAATTAAATACAGAATGCTCTGCCAACATATCCTCGTATGAACATCCACCAGTTTCACTTGGGCACATTAATCCGGAGTCGCAGCAATATAACTGCACCAGCTCGTCTCAATACGAATCGGCCATGCTGCGGATAAATCGAGAATTTTCTTTTTCCTCTACGCTTTTTATTTCATCTGTAGGACAGCATGTCCAAAATTTGTTTTATGGCAGCGGGACTAACTACGGTCGGAATTTGTTCCGTTGATTTTTGTCGTGGAATAATTTCCAGAAAGCTTTCAAATACTACTGCACAGAAACGACCGCTTGTCTCCTATTTATAACGGAACAATGAAACGTTTTGCACGAGTTGCACGATGCTGAAATTCCCCGGAACAGCAACAATAACATTAAGCAAACAACAGAGTATACTTAAGAATGTTGCGAGAAAAAGGCCTGATTGCACAATATTACCGTGGCAGCACTCTCACTTGAAATTAATCTGCAAGAAGCTACGGAGGCGGTGGCGGTGGTGAGTATTTACAAAGCGTCTTTACCGGAGCGTCCCAGAGCATTCCCCCCTGTCCCCGCCACTCCCGCAGGCCCGCGAAGCCTTGGCTTTTCATTTTGCCTGCATATGACACAGGGCTGTTGAAAAGTTGGAAACATCGCAATTTGGATATTGTGCCCTAATTAGCGTGGTTGTAATGTAACGCGCGCTGTTTTGCGTTTTGCACAAAAGTTGCTAAATTGAGTTGTGAGGGCTGCCGTTCGTAAAATGGCTTCGGCGGGGTAGTGAAATCTGAAACCATGAGGTTTTGCTAAACATAGCATAATTGTGAATGTCAGTAAATAATGTTGTCCAAACGCATCAGATTTCGAACATGGATCAAAGTTGTGGGTATCAATAGTGATTCTAGAAGCCAGGTAGCCAGCCAGCCGTACCCAGGGATACTTCAATGTACGATATTATTCACTAAAGCTGGTGTTCAATTGCAAACCAAATGTTACCTATTTCTCACCAAAAACGGCAAACAAAAATCGTTAAGAAGACGTTGGTGGTTATTCGTAGTAAAATTGTGCGTTGGTTTTTATAGTTCTTTTCTTACATGTCAACCTAACACGAAGAATAAAGGGGGCTTCGTTTCGTTCACCTCCATCAGTCTTTACCTACCGTAACCCACCACTTTGCCCTGATATTTGGTGAGTAAACCAGTTATTTTAGGTTGCAATATATTTGATGTGAGTCCCATAGCTCACTTCTTCTACCAACTCCTCGAACCTCCTCCTTCTCTCAGTGTCCTTGTGTTAAACGTAGCCAAAGTCATCGTATGTTGGCAGCCGGATCTCTGCCGGGGATTCTTAGCACCCTCTTGCCCCGCCGCCGCCGTAACCTGAGCCGCTGCCGGAGCTAGGGATAGCGGGGCCGCCGGGGACTGAGGGCCGGGGCCAGGGAGCACTTATCCAGTGGAGAGCGCATACATTTTCCTTTGAAACACAACTCGCCAATTTACGAGCGGCTGGAGACGAGGTAAGAGAGCTGTGATTGGTCAGCCGCTGCGAAACTGTCTGGCGGCCCGTCATCGTACATAAGTTGCGTACGTTGAATACAACTAACGTTTAGCGAGCAGCATTCCCCCACAGGCGCAGTCAATTGGATATATAGTCTCTGGCCGGGGCTCTTGGTTGAGCTTCATTTTTTGTTGTTCTTTTTTGTTGTGTTAGCAATAAAATAGACCACGCTGGCCAATGCGTCTTGGTCTATCTTCCTGCTACTTGTGACTCGTGCTACTGTGTGGACTCGGAATTGGTGATCACAATAATGCGCCATCCGGGTCCAAACAGCAATGTCGCCATAAAACCGATCACAATTATTATTGAGTTCCCTTCCCATCACTAAAAAATAACATGGCAGGTACAAATTACCTGACCAAATACATTTCATCAATTTAAATTTTACTACCGATATTGTTATCTCTGATGTTCTGTTCTAGGTTATAACTTTCAAATTAGCGGATTTCACCGTCAACCCAGTTTTTGTTAACATATAATAATTAGTCTTTTTGTGCACTTGTACACACCAACCCTATCCTTCAAAAGATCAGACACTGTTTAAATGTTAGCATAACAAAAGTGACAACCCTGACTGTTTCCAAAACGACGAAAGGAGACATGAGTAAATAATTTCCCTGATTACGTGCAACGTCTTGTTCTTGTTAAGCTACACCTTCATGAAACGATGCACTGCTCTTATGTCCTATTACATAAAGCCTATTGCGGTACTGATATGGTGAAGTTTATCCTGAACTGTATAACAAACTACAAGTAAAGTCCGGAGCCTACACAACGAGAGAAAACTTGTAGCAACGAAATATTATGACTGAGTCTTCACTTGGCTCGGTTTGGCCTACATATGCAAAGTACCTTGAATTATGTATGTTACTGCATAAAGGGATGAATGTTTGCAAATAAACAAAATAAAAGAAGTTAGGAAAGAACATCTACATTTCGGTGAGTGAGAATGAAAGTGTCCTATGTGACATGACTTTCATTCTCACAGATAGTTTTTAAAAGTCATAACATGATGATACTTAATTAAAAATATGACTAGCCAAGTAGATGCGGTAAGTGCTCATTTAGTAAAAAAATAATTTTAAGGATTACTACTATTTTATAATAGGTACTCCTATCAGTACTATTCAGCAAGTTGCATAAAACACTAATGAAGTCCTTTTCTATATTCGATCGAATAAAATATTGTGCTCCTCGATAGGGAAATTAAAGTGCTACATTTACTTTACTATGAAAAATCTTTGGCCTGGACCCCTCAGACAACAATCACTTTAGTTCATAAAAGTTTTAATTCAGTCATTAGTGGGTTTAACTCTGGCTCCAAGCGCTAGTTTTCCGAAAAGGCGAAGCAATTACCGCTGTTCCATACTTCGCCATAATTAAAGTAGCATCAACGAAGTTTGAGGTAACAATTTTATGTATAGAGGAATTTCATTACAGGTAGCGAGCACAATTTAATTATTCAGGTCGAGGCACCGTCCGAGTGAATGTAATAAACAGGAAACAGACAAACATTTAGAGGACATACAAAGTTACAGCCACACAAAAAGCGATCTCGGAGCTCGGTGACCGGATAAAAATGAAAGGTTTGTATATGTAACGGCTAATACTAGGTGAGCGGCTAGAACTGGTTCTAGCCGGCTAATACCAGGTGTGCATTTCCATTTCTTTTGTTCTTACATGTCAACCTAACGCAAAGAATATAGGGGGATTGGCTTCGCTCACCCCTTTACCCTCCACCTAGCCTAACCAACCAGTTCGCCTAGAAATAGAAATAGAAATAGAAATAGAAATAGTTTATTTTGCCTAAAAAAAACAATACTGAGGAAAGCGAATGCGTAAGTAGGTATATAAGGCAAAAAAGGGAACAGTCTCAGTCAAATACCACCATTATTAAATTAGCCGCTCTTCTAATATTACGCTAACTGATTTAACACAACAATAACTGGCTAAAACTATTTCTAGCCGCTGACCTAGTATTAGCCGTTATATATAAATCTGGTATCGTGGATTGGTTCTAGGCTTTGATGAAATATCGAATAACTAAAATGATCGTAATTTCATTCCAGTCTTTCTTTTGTATCTGTCTGACCTATATTGAAGGAAAATAAGAAATAAGAAAATTTATTTACGTAACATAGTTTGTTCATGAATATGATGAGAGGTATATAATTGTTTAGTTCATTTTAATGAAGATTTAGTAGGTAAAGTCTATTGTAAGAAGGAGGCTGGCTTGTCCTATCCAATGTTTTGATTTATTTATTTTCGGCTTTTATTTTCACTTTGAGATCCGAAATAAATGATTTTGAATTTCTGAGATTTTATGAAAGTCAATGTCCTCCCCACTGGAAGATTAGCTATGCTTCTCTTAATTGCTTCTTGGTCTCTGCAACTAAACCAGCTTTCCTGGCTCCAAAGTAGTCCAAAGGAACGCGTCAACGCGTGGTTGACCACAGCTTAGTAAATGCGGTATAGCACTCGCATAGTTCACGTACCAACGTACGAAGTACAAAGCATTTGCCCAATCTAATGCAATTGTCTAGCCTTAAATATAATAGAACTTGAGTATTTGAGAACGGCGGATACCGCTGGTGCTTGATACCAAACTGTCAAAAGTTTTAAACTGTAGGAATAAACAATAAATAAATTACGAAATAAATTATTACGAAACAGAGTTGCAATAATCTGTGCGTGTACTCTGTGCGTTAACCCTTCTACGTCTTTGCCTTGGGAGCCGGCAAATTATTTTGTTTGTTTTTTCATCGGTATAGGACATAGGCCGATCAAACTTACAATGGAGAGCAAGAGGGTTAAGTTTAGAACTTTAAGGATGAAAATCGCGGGTCATTTGAGTTTAGACTCTTGAGTTGTTAGTAAACTTGTTCCATGCAGACATAATACGCAGTATTTTTTGTTGCAGATGTCTAAAATGTATGTATTTTGAACTATTAAATTAATTCACTCGTTGAATAGACTATACTTGTATATTTTGTCATTAGATTTTATTTTAGTCTTAGAAACCACCGAAATGCAAGCCTTTGTATAAATCGCATACGTTTGGGTTAGAGTTGAGGTCAGAGCTAAGGGGAATATAGCGATCGTTTCCATTACTGGAAGTTATGTTGGATTTCGAAGAAGCTGGGCAGGATCGAAGATATATAGGGTTGTCTAGTGGGTTTCACGCTTGCTTCTCACACAGGAGATGCGGGTTCGAATCCCGGTGCTGACCATGTACCAATGAGATAATTAATTTAACATAACTACATTTATCGGACGTTCCGTGTTTTGGATGACACGTTACTTACTTTCTGCGGCCACCCACGCAGGATGAGCTAAAACAACATGATAAAATGTTTAATTTGTTTTGGTCATGAAAGGTTTATTTATTATCAGAGATTTTTAAGTATACCGGTATACCTTACTTAGTGGAACTGAAATAAAGCAAGATAAAATTTACTTTGTATGGTATACTAATAACACAAAAATAATTACTTTTAGCAAATAAAAGATTCATTCACTTTGTAATTTAGCAAACGAAATAACCCAGTTGCTGTTTCCAAAACCTGCAGCGGAAGAAAAATTGCGTTTCTTATTGAGTTGAAATCCTTAGTAGTAATTAAAAACAGGACTAAGTACATAAAGTATGGCAATTGCTCAACGTCCGTCGGCCAACTGCCGCGGCTTTCTCAACTCAAGATTTTATATTCCAAGAAATGCTGAATTCATTTCGACAATAAACTGCTTGAAATTCAACAAATTGTTAGGTAGGTAGTTACTGTATTTATTATAATTGCTTCTTCAAGTATGGTTTGCCGGAAGAAATCTCTTGTTAGAGATAAGCTCGCCTTTGTACATTGTCTATCTATTATAAGTTTTCTGTATGTCATTCTTGTTTTAGCTATTTGTTGTTAAAGAAATATTTGTGCTGTCGATATTACTTTATAGGGTTCCGTACCCAAACGGGACCCTATTACTGAGACTTCGCTGTCCGTCTGTCTGTCACCAGCCTGTATCTCATGAACCGTGGTAGCTAGACAGTTGAAATTTTCACAGATCATGTATTTCTATTGCCGCTATAACAACAAATACTAAAAAACAAAATTAATTTAATATTGAGGGGCTCCCATACAACTAACGTGTTTTTTTTTTTTGCGGTTTTTTATAGATAATGGTATACGGAACCCTTCGTGCGTGAGTCCGACTCGCACTTGGTCGGTTATTTAAGTATTGCATTATTCTTTTAGCTGCTGGATGGAGATGTTACGTATTATGTTACTCAATCTGTAATCTTGTACGTGATCCAAATAAATAAGAGTACGTTTCGAGATTTGAGGATTAGGAATAGATCTATAGCTAAATATGTGAGTTCCTTTGAGAAGCTGGTATAGTACAATCAGAGGGGGAACATTAGAGGCTTTGCTCTACAAAAGATGGAGTAGAAGAAATTCTGATTTGTATTGCTAGTAGGTATCTGAAAATACTTACACGTACACGAGGCTGTAGGCGACTTTATGTTCTAGTTATTTACAGAAAATTGGGACTTTTGTAAGAAATGGAAGGAATGGAATGGAAACGATAACATTTATATGTACTTTTGAATCACATGGTGGATTTCAAATTAATTAAATGCACCTAAACCGGGTCAAAAGGGTACATTTATAATTTCAATAATACATATATGACAATTGTTTGCGGTCCAAAAGTCACTTGATGATATCAAAAACAAGTATTAAGTTCAAAAAATAAACCCGACTACTAAAACTTCGCGCCGACTTTTGACTTTTCTGTGGTATTTACGGTCATTCCCATTTTCCATTTTCATTGGGAAAATGGAGAATGGAGCCAACTCTTCTAATTATTTTATAGGTATCGCAAGTAATCGCAAGGTTTCCGCGAGTGAGCGAGTTCACTCTCGCCCACGTATGCATCTCGCTTGTACCCAATGCACCGCTACCCCCTCTTTGAGCGAGGTCACCCTCCCTCTCGCCCTTTTTTCTTTCTTGTGAAGACTGTAGCAACATATTTATGCATAAATATATATTTGGAATGAGCTAATCAAGCCCTTTCATTTAATACCAAAAACAATTTTGAATTCATCGTGACGTCATATATTCATTATTAAGGGGACGACCAAGACGCGTCTAACAATACCTCATTTGTCACATTCTGATAAGAAACATTGTTCATTTACCCGTGTTGGACCTACTTTCTAGGGTACCGTACCCGAAGGGTGCCAAACGGGATCCTATTACTGAGACTACGCTGTCCGTCTGTCCGTCCGTCCGTCCGTCCGTCCTGTCTGTCACCGGGTCCGTCTGCACGAACCGTAATAGCTAGAAAGCTGAAATTTTCACAGAATGTGTATATCTGTTGCCGCACCAACCACAAATACTGAAATACGAGAGATATTGCAAATTAAAGGGGGCCCCGATACAAGAGACGTGTTTAGATACACTTACGCATTTCAAAATGGAGATCTTGACTGAAACTGTTTATTTATTGTCATAGCAACCATGTCATAGACACATATACAATATGATAGCATATTTCGCGTCAACCCACATGGTTGTGGTAGCTCAGCCGGTATGATGTAGACTCTCAATCCGGAGGTCGTCGGTTCAAATCTCGTGAAGGCATAAACTTTTTAAATTTTCTTTTTGTTTATTTTTTTATTGTTTTGAGTGATTTTGATTTGATGTACGATGGTACGGTACCCTTCGTGTGCGATACCGACCCGCACTTAACCGATTTTTGTATACATTTATCGAGTAAATACAGGTAAAGCAGCGGGCAACAAGTGAAAAATAAGGTTGCTCTGATCAAATCGGTGTCATAGTGATAGTTTCTCAGAATGATGTATCTATCAATCCTATAAAATATTTCACAGTTAACTTGTAAAAACACACATACATATACATACAAACAGGTCAACGACATAACGCTCCCTTTGGCTTCGCTGGTAGTCGGGTAAAAATCGATAGCTCTTATCATAGAAGGTTTGTAAAAAGATGGAAACTTTCCTCGCTCATGATGATAGAAGCTATCGGATTGATGTCTCAGACGACTTTATGTAAATACCTTAATTCTCTCCTAGGTGGATCATTTGATCACAATATAACTCCATCTTTTGAATTTTCAGATTTACGATTAACGCTGTGCACCAAAATAGCTCTTGATATGAGTGAAGATTAAAGCGTCTTACGAAGATAATAAACAATATGTAATTGCAATAGTTAAACTTGCACCCTTGCTTCATAAATGGTTAAATTGAACATCGCTAAGCCCTCTCTTTAAAACGGTGAAAATCTGTACCACACAATAATACTTCACAGCCGCATGAGATAAGCAACAAGAAGTAAGTGGGAAAGATAAAGAAAGTGGGAAAACAAGCGCCAGCCTCCATAGATGAAAGCAAGTTTTTCATTAATATTCTCTTCATATTCAAATCTGGTTCGAACGGGGCGTTATCTTGTCCCATTCAGGCATTCCTAACACGCACGAGACGCGAGACTGCCGACTTTGGGAACCACAGCACGGAGCTCGGAGACACTGAAACTCATGATTGCCTATATTATACCAGTTAAACAACTATGGGATATGATTTAGAGCTTCTTTGTCTCTGATGAGCTGTTAGATGCTTGGTTGATTTCAAGTTGGGTTAATTATAATTATGTACGGTTAGTTACCATCGTATTAAGGGACGATGTAAACTAATTAAGAATTAAATAATAATAATAATCTGAATCTGTGTTTCTAGTCTATTCGTGATAAGAATGCAGTGAAATTTAAATTTAAATCTGTTAACATACACTCACAGGACAGGACACAACCTTTGCGTTCAAAAGTTTGCCTTCAACTGATAGCTGTGAACTTGGCTTGATAATTGGAAACGATTTGATTGGTTACGGGGCGTGGCTAGGCCGCCGGAAAGTGATGACTTTACTGCAATCTTATCACGAATAGACTATAATATAATATATTTATATTCATATTTTGATACAACGTCTTAAATTATTTCTGTTATGTTGTTCAATTCTAATTTAATAATAAATAAATAAATATATAAATAAAGAGTTCCGAAGCTGAGAGTACAGATCAGGTATGAGCGTTTCTTCAGAGGAAAGTGGGGACCGAGGGCACCAAAACAGACACACGTCTGAAGGTCACAATTAACCAATAACCATAACCTCTGACATGGAAGGCCTCAAGAATAGCTCAAGGGTTGTTAGTTGCAGCTGTAAATCGGTTAATAATGCTCCCGGGGCGTTGTAATCGACAACATCTGTCGTCGCAATCAATTTATTTTCGCAAAAATGAGAAATATTAATGTGTTTCTGTTTGCCCAATTCAATATTGGAACAATTTATGCTTTGTATTTAAGTTCAAACAAGACTACTTATCCATATTTACGTTCTACATTATTAAAAGCTTCAATTGTATAATCCGACAATGGAAGCTATTTTTAGTATCTTTTCAAAATTACTCTTATTTAGTGACACATGTCAAAAATAGTGACAACTATCAAAATAGTGACGACTGTCAAAAATAGTGACATCTGTCAAAAAAGTGACATCTGTCAAAAATAGTGACACCTGTCAAAAAAGTGACTCCTGTAAAAAATAGTGACACCTTTCAAAAGTAGAGACTTGCATGGCTATTGTGGCCTCTGCCACGTGTGTAAGAAAAGGCACCATATAAATCGCCTTCTGATCGTCGAACCAACCGACCCCATTTTTCCTGACAGGTGGTGGTTCGACAACAGTGTCGAACCACCCGGAAAAAAAAATCCAGATGGTTCGACTGTTGAACCGCGGGTGTCGAACCACCCGTTCACAAGGTATTTTTTTAATGCAAAGTAAGTTAACTCAAACTGAACATTTATCAGGTTCGTGACAGCTCAAAATTTTAGGCTACATATGCAATTATTATCAAGATCAATAAGCTGTTTGAATATCCTGACTAGAAACGGATTCGGGATGTCTCAGATGTTGTTTGTGTGTGATATCCAAAATATTCAGCTTAAATCCTTCCATTAGGATAGAACTTATCAATTCTCTACATGCGAGTAGGATCTTAGAGTAATAGCCTTCGAGTCAATATGGAACAAATCCAGACACACATTTACTAAAATTCACCAGTAAATCATCGTGGGAATCAGGACTAGTCACGTCACTATTAGAATTATGTCCACAATTCCTAGTCTCGTCTTTTGCAATGTAGCAATGTAGATCCCGGTATAGAAAATCATAACACTCGAGCAGGCGGAAACGATTTCGATTATTCCCGTGTTGTGATATCGACACGTGCTGAATCGGGAATATCAAGCGAGTGGCTGTGTGCCGGATCTATAAAACGTTTATGAGTCATGTTTATTCAAGTGCAATTTCTGCTGCGCTTTCCGGCTATAAGCCTGATTCGCTTATCGTGCTCTGGCGCATAATTTGTAGTCGTAAATGGTGTTGATTTGCGAGTTAAAATCGTTGTAATCAACGAGTCTACTATACTTACATCTTTCGTCATATGGTCCGCTTCTCCTCTATTGTCCCTTGAAATCGAGTTGCAATTAAAAGACTTGCCACAAAACGCTGACATTATTATGGACTGCACATTGTAGCAGGCAACCAGGTAATCTTCCCTGGACGTGTTAGGGAGGTGGCGGTTTCTGAGATAATGCTCGATTTTGGTGCGCTCTAAAATATTTTATGGTGGGAACGCTCAGCCCCGCTGGGACACGGACGGGACGTCTACCGTCGCTTCCTTGCCAGATCGCGTCGTATTTTACGAGATCACTATATTTTTAAGTCGCGAGTCATAAACCTCTTTTTATGTTATTTATGGCATACTTAGTAGTCACCGAATTTGTGCGTTGCAATAACAGAGGTCCTGGAAACTGGGGCTTGGAAAGGTGGTTTTCCGAAATGGTTATGTTTTGGGTCATCGTTATAATCAAATATTTGCGTTGTTGAATACGTCTGGTCTAAAGGTATACAAACAAAAATAAAATACACTTATGAATATATATGTAGCTATGGTTTTCTTAAGTACGTGACAGATAAAATCACACTCACCGTTTCTATTTTAAATACTATTAAAATAATAGCGTTGAGAAAGCGATAGATGTATGCCAAGATCGTAGCAAGTAGAGGTCTACAGTGTCTGTCACCCCTCTTTCGGGAAAAATGCGTGAACATAAAATGTATGTAAGCACTGTGTAATTTCCATGAATTGTTTTCGTAAACAATTCCCAGCTCTTTCTAGAATGTTGTATGTTAGTCGAGATTCCGTTGAAAAGCGTATTGATAAACGAGTGGTTAGGTTCCACGACATGCATACAAATGTATTGTCGGGGAATATTTCATTTTTAGCGTCTGGCAGTGCTGTCTTGTTGAAATATATTGCAACAACAGATGACAACGAACATATTTTTAATTATATTTCGACCTGCCGTTGAACGGCCGATGACCAGTTTTTAATTTAAAATTAGCTATCTATCGACTTTGACAAGAAGAAGAAGGTTATTAACGTGACTTCAAAAGGTCATTGGGCATAATCCGACCCGGTTTTCGAAATATTTGCTACAAAAATCAAATTATTTGTAAATTATTGAGGGCTAGCCTACATTTCATATTGTGTTGTTAAAAAATTAAAAAAAATAAAAACCGCGGGGGTAGTCTGAAATACAACTATTGAAATTGAATTGAAATGTGTTTAAAAATTAGATTATTCAGATTATTCCTATCGTAATAGTTCATTACCTATCGTAATAGTAAGAGTACATTACCGTATATCACTTACATTTTTTTTTGAGCAGATGTCCATACTCTACATTGATGCGACATACCTATATATTCGTAAACTAGGGACGTTTATCTAAACATCCATACCAATTTTGTCTCTGTAGGCCGTGGGTATAGTTTTCATAGTAAGTTGCCCAGTGACCTTTAGATAATTTGTTTAAGTTAATGCTTCACAGTGAAGTTAATCTGGTTAAGTTAATACTAGACAATAAAACGAAAGGTCTTTAAAAAAGTTAATACTTAACGTCATAAATGAAAAAATTCAGGTACAGTTGTGCCTCTCTCTACCAACCCAGGCAAAAGGCGTGTCGCTATGTTATTAGCCGCCCGCCGTAGCCGTAAGAACAAGCGTGAGACTTTTACATGAAAATAAACGGTTAAGTGCGAGTAGGACTCGCGCACTAAGGGTTCCAAAGACACTTGTAGATTGTTTTCTCGCAGGGAGCACTTAGATATATTTTCCTTTGAAACACAACTCACCAATTTACCGTCGGCGGGGACGAGGTAAGAGAGCTGTGATTGGTCAGCCGCTGCGAAACTGTCTGGCGGCCCGTCATAGTACAGAGATTGCGTATGCGAACGTTTGTTGAATACAACAAACGTTTGGCGAGCCGCATTCCCCCGCAGGTGCAGTCAATTGGATATATAGTATCTGTTTTCTTGTAACTGGTGTAGTTAGGTTTCTGCATAAAAAATAAAAAGTTTGTGTCATTCATATAATTTTTTTGCTGACAGTTTTCAGATTTGTTCCTTTACTTGCTTTGTGCCAAATTTCAGGATTTTAGTTCAACGGCAAGTACACTATAGATTTTGGGTCCCTTGTGATTACTCCATCTTAAAATCAACACTATATCACTGAAATCCAACACTTTTACAGCATAAATGGTCGTATCGTATGACCGTGTTGACCTACTAGGTTGTTTTTTTTTCGTTTAAAAGATCTTGACAGACGGACAGATAGACAGACGGACAACGAAGTGAGTCCTATACTGCCGTCATACCGAAGAAGGCGGCATCTACAAAAAAATAAAAAATGCGTTTTTGGTACCGTTGGAATCAGTACAAAATTTCCTATCTTTCTGTATATAAAAAAAGGCGGTAACTACGCTGGAACTATGGTTTCGAGATGGGAAGATGGCGGCTTCTGCACATAACCTGTATTCGATAAAAAGTAAAAAAGCAGCGTCTGTAAAATACAGGGCAAAAAAGCGGCATCTACCTGTAGATGCCGCCTTTCTTCTCTGTTTTTGTACATGCCGCCTTTTTACCTTTTAACGCCTCCGCTGTAATTGCAGATCCGGCATTCTCATGTCAGTCAAAATCCTTCCAGAAACCCGAAAGGAGTTCTGGAAGAATTTGCCTGAACCGTGACACCCAACTCTACAAAAAAAACACGACAGCGACGACGCCGCGATTGATTAAGGAAAAATAATGCTTTATTTTTGATCTCAATACCCCTGTGACTCTATTCAAAATATTATTTTATTGTAAATGATGCTATTGGCTTAATTATGGTACAAAACTAATTAAATTTGTGATATTCTCTATGCAGATGCCGCCTTTTCGGTAGGATTCATATAGTGTAAGTTTATTAAAATGCAAATTTTAATAGCGGCAACTAGGTTTTTTCATCATTACTTCTTTGATTTCTACAATATTTATGTTTTTTTAGTATTTGTAGTACAAGAGAGTTAGTCCCTTCCTACCAGTACCTAAAAAGATAAGTATTTCGATCTCAGAGCTACGAAATATAGAAAAGTTACGTTTTGCTAATTATCTCGAAACAGCGTCATCTGTATATGCCGCCTTCTTCGGTATGACGGCAGTATAAGCGTTCCTCTTTTTCCTTTGACATCGGAACCCTAAAAACGTGCTCAGAAAGTATCCTTATTCTTCTTGGAATGTAACGTGAGAGACCGTACAAAATGCTCTGACACTTTAACTACATAGATTATACGTCATGTACAAACACGGGTAGTTTTTCGCTGACATTTCCTCAAGTTCAATTCAATTTAGTCGACCCTCGTACACGCGTAACATAGTGTTGTATTTCACATGTAACTTTAGAAAGATATGGCACTTGGTAAATAAATAATAGGCGTTAAGTTTCGTCACACCTCGGAAACTCCATTGAACGCTCGTAAAATAATCACCTATTACTACTACATAACCAAATGATGTTTGTATACGAGCAAAAGTGTGCGTAAACTTTGCTAGGGCTGGTGGCGCGGCAAATGCAGCAATATTAAAGTATACGCGTCGTCAATCGTCTGGCGTTCAGCCCTGTCTATTGATCCTTTAACCAATTCTTTGACGCCAGGGGTGGGGTGCGGAATCTGAATCAGCGCGGGGAAGGGAGCGGCCGTTCTGTACGGAGTACCATTATCTCTTCTGTGGTTTCGTTTTAGTGTGTGCGTGAGAGAGAGAAAGAGCAAGAAAACAGAGATAGTAAATTTAATTGACTAGTCTCATTTGATTTTAAGTGGTTAATATTTTATTCGTGAGTTTTAGCTGTAGTGGTTTAGATTTTCCGTCTTTTCTTTACTTGATCGTCTAGACATAACTAGGAATATTTAGCCGAGCAAAATAGAATAACAAACCGGTATACTATTGTTACACGTTAGTACTATGGCGTAGCGTAAAAGCATCCCGTTGTAGGTAATCAAATAAATACCACAGACAACTTCCTCTTTTAGTTGTACAACAAGCATGACTACAAAATATTTTGTTCTTATTTGCTGCTTTAACCTGTCCTAGTAAAGTGTAGACAATTCTAAGCTGGAGAAACTATTGTTACTTGCGTGATGCAAGGAAGGTGTTTCACGTTTTCTGAGGAGAAAAGCTTTGAGGTGAGAAGGATTTCTTTCTAGCTATGTACTCGAACAAAGCGAGCTAGTTGAGTTACACAGAAGACCATCGTTGCTAAGTTAAGGAGAAATGCACTTGAACATTGATATCAATAAAGTTCTTAACGATAAGCACGGGCCTGACGTTTTATTTCTAAATCCTTTAATATTTTTATGGACTTAGTCTATTCGTGATAAGAATGCAGTGAAAAAATTTGTTAGAACACACTCACAGGACAGAACACAACCTTCGCGTTCGAAAGTTTGCCTTCAACTGATCACTGTGAACTTGGCTTGATAATTGGAAACGATTTGATTGGTTACGGGGCGTGGCTAGGCCGCCGTACAGTGATGACTTTACTGCATTCTTATCACGAATAGACTATAGAAAAAACCTGTTAAAAAGAGTTGGTTTCACAAAACACCCTATTGTTTTTTTATAGAAGACAAAACACGATCGCAAAGTAATTTTAAAGACAGTATTGTCGACAAAGCCGCCGCTGTTAACCCACGCCTATCACCTGATTGCGAACTGCAAAGCTCCCCAGGGGAGCCCGTCTCTTCACGAATAAAAGCGGTCTGCGTCTCTTCTTGAATGCACAAAGGACAACTTGGGATGATGAAAAACCATATCTCTAAACGCGGGTTTTTTGTCCCGGTTTGGTCGTTGGTGTTGGGCGCCTACGGCTGTGCTTGAAAAGTACTTTTTGACTGACTTGAGTTTGGAAACAGGTGATTTTCAAAGATATTACTTTAATGATGTTATGAACTTGTGATATGGAAAGTAAACTTTATGGAATATTGTAAGGGACGAAGAGTTGAAGCCACTTTATAGGTTTTCTTAATAAATATTCCTCGTCCAACTGTGAACAGAGTCAACATCATCAATCAAGTAAGTAAGTAAGATTATTAATTTAGTATATTTGCACATGAATTTTAACAAAACTAGTGTTAAATGAGGAAATATACAATAACAAAACACTATTGGGTTGCGTTTACTACGCATATAAATGAAGATAATGTTCTAAAACTTCTAAATTTATTTTATTTTGTTTAACCTGAAATTTTTATCAGAAAATAAATGTATAATAATAATATACAAATGTGTGCGCATAAGAGTGTGCTAGATGGAGACAGGAGAGTACTATTTATTTTTATTCCTTTATTATTAAACAGAAACATCAACATCACCATCTTGTTAAAAGCGTAGTTAATTTTCAACGAACCCCGAGTGGCAGCTGTGTGCCTTTAAAAGCATCTAATCTAAAAACGACCGTTGCAAAGTTTTTGATTTTAAGCTTCACGTTAATGCATAGCAAAATATTAAAGTTTAGACTAACAAAAAGTTTAAGCAGAGAGCTTTCCATTATTCGCATATGAGTTAAGTTTTGTTTTGTATTTTTTTTGTTTTTTATTATTTTCACTCTGTTTCTGTTTTTCATTTCATTTTCATTATTATTTAGGCGGCGGCTTTCTTTGACTGCGACACTCGATCAAAGAAAGACGCCCCACCCATGTGACACTTAAAATATGTGCGTTAAAGTATATAATAACTTACCACCTTCTATAAAAAGCCTAGATAACTTTAAAGAGTTTAAGGATACCTTACATAAATTCCTAATAGCCAATACATTTTATAACCTGGAAAAGTTTTATGATTATGAACCTACCCAAGAAAGATAAATTGTACTTATTGTTAAAATATTTTTTCAAATTTTATAAACTTATATTTTTGAGATTCATCCTGCTTAACTATAAGAAGTTATCTTATGTGTAATTTAAAATATCTTGCAATGCCCTTACAGGGCGCATGTTATGGATCGGACTTTAGTTTTCATTTGTCATCTTATGTACCACATGTATGCATTGAATAAATGAATATGAATACTAAAATTATGAATGCAGTTCAAAAGACATTTGAGATACCTAGTATTTATTTATCATATCAATTTACCTACAAATACATCTGGGTTTTTAGGGTTCCGATCCTTAAAAGGAAAAAAACGAAACCCTTATAGGATTACTTCGTTGTCCGTCCGTCCGTATGTCCATCCGTCCGTCAGTCCGTGTGTCAAGTCAACTTTTATATCGAGAACGCGTAGATATCAAGCTAAAATTTATATCAATTGCTCAAATCTGTGGTCGAATATAGCTGTGAAACAATCAACCTTCTAGTTCAATGCAATCGAACGCTACCGTTTATTCTGTAAAATTATTGGATTTTCATAATAATTGAAATGGACCCAAAACCTATAGGCTACTTCCTGTTGGCCTACAATCAATTAAATTTGGGACAAAGCAAGGTTTTCTAGCTCAAGTAAAGGAAAAAATCTGAAATCTGCATCTGTCTTTCAGCAATACTTGATTTTTTTACGTAGAAACGTAATTCAACCAGTTACGAGGTAACAATCTCCAAGTGTGATGGGAACCCTTGGTTCGCGAATCCTTCTCGCACTTGACCGTTAATTTTTCTGCAAATCACTTTCATAGAGCATTGCGGGTTTAGCACAATATACACTATAAGTAAGAAAAAAACAAAACAATAATATTTACCACAGTGGAGAAGATTTCAGGAATTTCAGTTTTTTTTTAATGACACAAAGATAATGCAGAAATCTTATCGTGACCACTTGGAACAGGCTATGTACTAATGCAGAGTCGTGGACATTCAGATGGGTAAAATTATATGAATCATAAAACTCACTTAATCTATACATACTTTAGCAACTATTCACTTTTTATGTTTTTCTCGTCAAACAATGTAGACTGCTTATCATTAGTACTGAACAAAAAAATAAACATAAACACATGAAACGTAAACATTATTATACAATTTTCCTTTTGCCCAAGACTCTCGGAATTGGAATACCGGTTATCGGTAATCCAGAGTGACAAGTATCAGCATGGCTATTCTCTGCAATACCCAATTGGCGATTACAGCTCTCACAAAGTGTTTTTGCAGCTGCTAAATCCTACGTGAACATAAATACAGGATTCAACTATGGTATGTGTGTATATAATGCAGTGTGACATGACATGTCGTGTTCTATCTGTCTGTGGCATCATCTTAACAGTTTTGCGTCTGATATTGGCCTTTACAATACCGAGTACAGAAATCTCACATACACAGTATAACTTACCTTTGAAAGTTGAAGCAATCACTCGTATTGATCACAATTTAAACTAGTACCTTCGTTCATTCTTTGGTGAACATTATTTGTTTGCCTACGTACGTTACACAGTTCCCTAACAGACTGCTTTATGGTAAAAAATGGCATAACAAACGTTGATAGACATATGATAAAACCACCATAAACTTGGATCCTTCTTGATGAAATGCATTAATAAGTTATCCACAGTGTAGCAGTCAAACGTTTCATCTGTCCCCTTTCCCGTATCCCGGGGATTCATTTAGCTAATTAGTCTCATCTTCTTAAGTCGTAGATGCTATCTGCTCAGTTTACGGACGTCGTATCCTATCCAATTAAATCTAGCAAGGCACTCTTTTTGGCAGGGATCTTCTAAGCACGTCCGAATATAGTACCGAACTAAATAAAGAAATGGTTGGCTGAAAGATAAAATCAACTGATTTATTTATTAAACATGCAAGTCAGAACGTGTACTCAACTGATAGTTAGGCGAGGAATGCAAGTACTTACGGAATATGTATACGATTTGAGGAAGGAAATATTTGCTATGAGCAAATAGTACACTTTTCCTGGATAATGTTGATAGCTTCAGCCAGAGCAACGCATAAAACACCGAGACGCATTTTTCATTTGGAGTAACATAGGCTCTGTTGGCACGTTGGCCACTATTAGTCTGTAATCCAATTTCCATTTTACCTAAGAGGGGAAACCCCTCTACGATGTTACACATAATTTACTACAAATTCTGGCAGTAGTAAGCATAGCCAGGTCCTAACCTCAACCACAAAGTCACAGGTAAATATTCTCCGAAACATGGTTCGAAGATCCTCGGATTCCGAACAAAGTCAATGCGGACAGGACGCGAGATTTGCGAGCTGCGAAAATGGATTGAAGTTCCGCCATTGTTGGGTACACGCTGAAACTAAAATCCAACCCTCGATTATGCCACAAATCTTTTAGACTGTTGGTAACATTTCGACGTTTCTACTGAGTTACGATTGCGTTGTCAAAAGCTAGAAGACAATATTGTAGTGTTGCTACTTATAGCTATAAAATATTCGATAGCAATTATACTATGACACATTGCTTGGTACATTTTTTAGTCGCATCATGTCGTCACACTATCTATCAAACGAAATGACAAAACGAGACCAAATATTTAGTAGTCCGACTGTTTATAATACAATTTGTAAATGAATTAACGCAAAATGAGAAACTACTTTGTTAGGGACATCATTCTGAGCAACTTTCACTATGAAACCGATATTTTTCACTTCCCAGAACATTTTGCCTGAGTGGATCAGCTGATGTGTATGGCGAAGTGAAAAATAAACTTGCTCTGATACAATCGTATTCATAAGGAAAGTTGCTCAAAATGATGTCCCTAACAAAGAAGACATATACATAGACATACGTTTATTTACTGAAGAAAACATGGGTAGATCAACAGGCAATTTCAAAGGCAGGAAATCGACATTAAATTGTAGAACTTTTTTCGAAACAGAAGAGATTAGAAGATAAAAAAGTAGTTTCTCATTTTGCGTTATTTCATTTACACCAAGTATACAGGGTGACATTTAATTAGCTGACCATATTTTGGGGAATGATAGTACTCATAATTATGAACAACTTTCCCAATGGAACATATTATGGTCGTAATTTTTGGGTCTCCCATAGTAACTTGAAATCAGGTGATCGGGGCAATGTACTGGGGGACTTTTTTTTTTTCATTTGCGACTATATGTTTCTATGATGGGTACTATCATTCCTCAAAAATGGTCAGCTAATTAAATGTCATCCTGTATTTGCACAACGTAGCGAGGATAGGCGGTAAGCGATGCCGCGGTGATGATGGGAATCGCAGTGGCTCAAATAGCCTGATGATAAATTAATTATTGCACCTGACACGATTTAATTCAGTTTTGTTACGATCATCATCACGTAAGCAGCGGTCGGGCAGCCACGTCGGTATTTGCACGGAACTCAACGAACGCCATCAGCTTAGTTCGAGCTGTGATAAACAACCAATCAAATGGCTTTCTGGCTTAGAGGAGATTTTGTGGTGTACTTTAAAATTTGCTGAATGCGCCGAATGTTGATCAAAGAACACGTTTAAGTATCGCTGATGATGATCACATGGGTCACATGGGTCTACCCCCGCTCAGCTATCAACCTCTCTCATCGAAACTTGGTTTGCTGGAAGAGATCTCTTTTTAGAGATAAGCTCGCCATTGTACACTTTATATTACCTACCGTGCTTTGTTAACTTTTTTTTTGTGTGCAATAAAGAAATTATGAATTATGAATCTCTTCCAGCAAACCTAGTGTCGACCTAATAGTCGATTGAAAATGAAAACATCAACTATACAAATATTGCTAAAACAAAAGAAAAAAACCTCATAACTTGGCCAATATTTTGTTTCAGATTCATATTCCCATGTATTTATCGGTCTAGCAGCATTGGAATGCGTCTTCGTCAGCGGAGTGGACTTTTAGCAATCCACCGGCCTTCACGAAAAACTGGTCGACCAAGGCTCCTTAAAGATCCTGAACTTCTCGGCAACGTCTCAAAGTTGAATAAACTCATGATGAGAGAATGATTCTGTTATGAAAAATACCCGGAACAGACACGCGAAAATTTCCTAGAATTCGGAAACAGTATACTCGTATTTACCACAGTGAATCTGAATTGTTAAGTGTTGAAAGGAGAGATGTGGAAATACAAGATGTTAGTGCTTATACCAATGACATAAAAGGGAAATATCCAATTTGAAATGTTATATAAGAGTAAGACTGGAGAAATACGAGTAAAATCCATTATCCAGAGTATTGAATGAAGCATTTCTTATTCAGGGAAGTTTCGGTAAATAACAGTCAGCTATTAATTTATCAATAGTAATGGTATTGAGGTTGAAGGAGGTCTGATTTATTACAAGTAGGTGTACGCTAATGTAATCGGACTGGGTGCCGCAGAGTAGAGGTACAGAAATAAGGATCAAAGGATTTTTGAATGTAAAATTCCATTATTTTATTATAATCTCGATTTATTTTACCAACTTCGGCTCTCTAAACCGTTTTCATGCAAGTTTATAGGTTATGAAAGTCTGTTTGTGATGTTCCGTTAAATAATAATATTTACCAGTTAACTTTAACGATCGCATAATTGACACCACCTCCCTTTTACAACAAGAGTCAACACTATTATGAACATTTGGTTGTATTTTTAGTCGATATAGATGCCGCCAATCAAGACTAGGTATCTGACAGCTCATTACAGTAAGATTATCTTTACGTTGTTTTGAATATTAATGTCATTGAATTAAGTTAATATTACATATGAATATACTTGCCACAGCGTTAAAATACACAAAAGCACTCGTACTACAGTAAATATGCAGATTAACCTATAAATTACGTGATGATACAGTTAATCACGTGTTATATTGTATTTTCCGATTTTTCTCTATTTTTGACAGTTTTATAATAATGGCCTCCCGGCGACCTGATAAAGCAAATAAAATTGTTTGTAATTACCTCAATACCGCATCCTTTACAACATCATCTAGCTCTACGTATTTAGCGGAAAACAGCGTAAGCATCTTGCCAGACCACAACAACAAGAAAACCCAATGAAAACAGACGACCAACTAGCAAGAAAAATACTAACTAGCAATACTGTTACTTCCATTAATCCAATGTACAATAAATCTATCTAAGCGTTGTTTATGTAGTAGAGATCGCGGGCACACACTTTGTGGTTGTCGTTTTTCCGATAGATTTGAACTAACAAGACAAATAATACGCTTGGCTCGGGGTTTGCTCGCCGCTGATCATATTTCGTATCAGTGAGCACACAGAGACGGAGCCAGGAAACGTTGGAAAAGCCACACAATACCGACCGTATTGGATTTTATTGTTTTAATGACAGAAGTGATATTTTTGCACGCGAAGAATGGTGGACATTGCGTTGCGTATAACCAATACAACCAAGGCCCTTTAAAACCATCAGTTTTCGGATCAGTAAGGTAATTTACACAGAAATAGCATATCTACTTGATGTTTTGAAGGCAGGAAAGAGACGTTCAGACAGAGAACGATCAGGGACAGAAATCGTCTCTTTCTTGCCTCCAACACTTTTAGTATGCTAATCTCTTCTTGCCTTGCCTTGCTGAATGATTGTATAAATGATGATAAAATAATTGTCTTATTCTTCTTTACATCATGAATAAACACAGTCAAGGCTGGATAAAGAAAGAATCGGGATCTATTCAGCAAGTATAACCTCTTTGCTTATAGCCGATTTTTCATTCCGCAGCACAGTATCGATGTCGGCGGAAGTCGATAGATTAGTCTGAGAATAGAAAAACGGCCTGGAAATGCCATTCTTCTTATTTCCTATTGTTACATAAATGTTTACGTATACCAAATTTGCGTAGCCTATTTTCCTCTATCTATGGTCTTACTAAATCGCTAAAACTTTGCTCAGTGCACAAAGCGATTATACTTGGAAGGAATAAAAATGGTTAACAATTTAGCAAAGTATGTGAACATTTTGAAAATCAATAGCTGTGTGGCCTTTGAGTGGCAAAACAAGAGCATCAATGGAATCACTTGTTTAGTATGCAGGCCAGCCCAGATAATTGCTTGGTAGCTTGGTTCATCACGGTCACTGTCCGCAGGACTAAAATAAAAAATAATCATTGTCGCCTAGCACTAAATATAAGATTATAAATATACGTATAACCAATCCTAATACAACGCACAACATAAAATAGTACAAGTATTTTTTTAACATACGACTCTTGCTAAAATCAATCAATGTACGGACGGTCGCCTGCGTCTAAAAGTATACGGGCAGGTCATATTAACGAGTGTCCCGCTTATTCTGCTTGTATACTTTTAGGCGCAGGCGACGGTACATATTAATCTACATACTAGTCGGATAATAAATGCTTGTTTCAGTGGTTTTCACGCTAGGTCAAGACGTTTGTTATTTGCCGCAAACTCCACACCACTACAAACGCAACATTTACATAAGTCCTACGCACACAAAGCCAAAATCTATCCACATGTGTGTGACGGAAACGGAGGTTTAGAGGTTCTCTAGACACAACGCTCACCGTATTTTAAACATAGAAGCATTGCCCCGATCTGAAATCGTGCTGTTGACGTTACTATTATAACTTATCTTATATTGGCTTCCGTCTGAGAAATAGGCAAGATACAGACCAAGTTTTAGTTCAAGATATTCTTTACTAACGTTTTTGTTTATTTTATAGTGCTGCTTGAGGCAAATCCGAAATTACTATCAAACAAAACTATCCTCAAAATTATGTATTATTTCTCTCATAGTATCAGACATACCAATGGTCCAAGCCCTCTTGACTTACCTTCTGTTCCGCGACGAGCTATCAGCGCTATCATCGCTCACGTGACGTCACGACCATCATGACCGTTCCGAATGGGAAATCACGACCACCAGCGTCTATCACAGATATCCATTCGGAACGATAAAACGCGACGGTAGACGTCGACACTGACAGATGTCAAACCATTCTAACCAAACTTTTGTAGAATAACAATTTAGATCATCGTTTTGAGCTGGTTTTGATTGAAAGTGAGTGAGAACAGGCTGCGGCTGAGATATACTAATAATACGACTTCAGAAATGAATTAAAGTTATAACCAAACAAACTTTTCACCGCCGCCGGTAAAGAATGACAGCTGTCACTTTGACCGATCTATCAGTGCTCACGCTCTCGACGATGGTCGTCGATGGTCGATGATATCCCAATATGGCGGAGTTGATGATGTCATTCATGACGTCATGGCAACCATTTTGAGATATCGTTGTCACGTCAAAAACTGATTCGGAATGGCATTGTAGACGCTGTAATCGATTATGGCGCCGATGGTCGATGTTACGGAACGCGGCGATAGTGACACCTCGTGACCTGAGGCCTGGAACTTTGCATAGTTATTCTTTGAATAAAACTGAACTATTCCGGTCCAGTTCCCCATCGCGCATCAGAAGGGGAGGGGAAAGTGCGGTTCCTCCGTGCCTCAAACAAAAAAATCTAGCTGGCCTAGTTTAAGCACTAGTTTTTGGTAACGTTTTCTTATAAATAAAGGAATTGAAAGTCATTTCTCATAAGAAAACGCCACCTTGCCATACAAGAATTTAGTGAAAATCTGCAAAGAGTGAAAACGCTGTTGATATTTACTTCGTTGGACTATAAATTTATACAAATGTTGACTGTTTTCGAATTAATTGTGAAAAACTGGAAAAAATACGAAATTTTCTCCAAACTCCACACCACGTCTTCTTTTTAAAAATTAAAGCGTGTCCTTTTAGCAAAATGATCTCTTAAGGATTTAAAGTACTTTCCCTCCAGGGCTCATTCGTTTGTTCCAGTATATGTATACAGTAGCTTGGTGCGATAGAAAGGGTCGAACAAAGTAGTGATTGATTTCAAATTCAAAAACAAACGCCTATGGCAGCCCAATATTTTTTCTCTCTAATCCACATAGCTGTTCGTTTGTTTTATTTATATCGTTGTCCTATTTCCAGTGCCAACACTAGTTTTTCATTCCAGCGAATTTCGCCTTGTGAAATCCGTAAATCAATGCGGAACCCTCCTATTGTTTATGCATGAACTTTGCGATTTATACGCCTATCCGTATTAGGGTCTGGGCCCTGACGGACGATGCAAACCAACGCTTTTTCTTGATTTTTCCAACGGACCCGCAGAATTAGTCCCATTATTTACTTTTTGGCTCTGTGTATTGATCTCACGAGTGTACCTTTGCGATTTTTCTTTTTTAAATCAGTGATGAATGGTTATGGATGTGTGTACGATTGTGTTGTCGTCTATTTTTCATGCTGTTCTTTTCGTTTGACTAAACTTACATTACAGGTAACGACCCTTTTGAGTTTATTTCAATTACTTTCCAGTGCTCTTGGCAACGAGTAAGATCAACACAATAATAAAATCACTCATTATTATGACTTCCACTAACTGTGTATTTAACAATGAATACTTTATGCAAAGTTTCTAAACATTTTAAAATCATTGAAATATTACTTGCAACTTTTTTTTCAGACTGTCCACGCACATGTGCGAAACAATCCACAGTTCCATGAATTATAAGTTGTCTAATGTCGCGTATCTGCCTATTGTCACTTTCAGTACACATTGCTCTCTCTCAAGTCTCTTCCCTTAATAATTGTCAAGAGCAGACGAAATATTTCACAGAACAATTTAATATGAGTTGTAAGGAGCAGAATTCCATTGAGAATGATGAATGTTCCCGTTACAGCGACAGCCGCGTTTGGTTATTTTAAATGTTGCTGGATTCAAATGGACGCTTTCATTTGAAATTATAATTCGGGCGTTAGCAATATAAAATGTGACTCCAAGATAATGTCACTTGGCCTTCTTTATACAGTCGTCATATTTTTGCGTCGGTACGCGAAACGGGACCCTTAATTTTAAGGGTGAATTGTGCTTTAACCGCACTTAAATTTCGGAATTGCATAATTCGCATCATTAAGAGTTCACGATATTTATCTTTTTTGAGCAATACATCAGCTATACAAACACAATGCGCTCGGCGCTGAAAGCGATATAGGTATTGATACTAAACTGCTGACTTTGACATAGAACTTGGACGGATTTGAGCTTGATATAAGAGACTTTACAAAGACGACAATCAGACGACGAATAAAGCCTGTAATCCTAATTAAACTACGCTGATAGGATTTTTCCTCACCATAAAGTGGTGGTAGTGTCGCGGCGGCGGCGGTTCTAAGCAAATTGTTTAAACCTGCCTGCGCCGAGGTAGCAGATGCTTATCGAGACGCGTTATAAATTGCCGCTCCTTATCGCACAGCCGAAGGTAAAAAGTACATTTCCATTCCGCAGGGTGTAATTTTAATCAACCGCAGTATTTTTAGGGATTCGTTGGAAATGGCGATTGCGGAGGTAGCTACCAAGAAAGTCAATTGCTTTCTGACATTTTTCGTTTTACTCATTGGCTTTCTCTGACAAATAAATATACATAAATATCGTTTTGGTGGATGGACCAAACATATTTTTTTATATAATGTCAGATGAATTTCTGGTAAGAAGTTTTATAGTGATGCCACTGATTTTCTCTATATTTGAGAGCGATTTAAACTGTCATAAAACACTTAATACATTTTAGTGGATTCTTGTTAGAAAATATCTTATCCTAACCAAAGCCCAATTCTTCCCAATGCGAATTAAAAGCATAGACGTAAAATATTGTCATTTTCGTATGACATGTCGTAGACAATTTGCGTAGGTTCCATTATATGTATATATTTTTACATAATTGTATTCATAGAGTAGTTGGTAAAATTATGCTGTCCATCCTGGTTGCTGAAAGAAATCTCACAGAAAACCTCGCCTTTGTACATTTTTTTTCCATTTTGATGTGTCTGTATGTATAATTGTATACGTTATTTTTGTGCAAAAAATATATTCAGTATATTCATAGCTAATAGCAAGCGTAGGCTGAACGATGACAACACTGACCCAAGTTAGACCCAAAATAATCCTACTAAGTGAAACCAGCTAATAGCAATCCCGGCAATAAGCAGGAATAGGACAGAGACAGTGAAAATACACAGCATTCGGACAATTTCGTCGATAGTCCGGTGGAATTGAATTAACATAACAACATTTCGGTACGATTGATGTTAGCAACCCACCCAACTATCCAGGATAATATTGCAGCACAGGCAATTAATGCTGCGCGTATTGTGTACAGCAATTCTGGTTTCGCCTAAAACAGAAACATATAGAAACATAGCTGATACACTTATAACGTGCCTAGCAAATATATGTTTGGGACACTTTGTGTTGTATACGTGCTTTATGAAGTTTTATGAAGGCATTTATTAGGATAAGTATTTTTCATGTGTATTTCAGGAAATATTCGGCAAATCGTAATAAATTTCTGGCATATGTAATTTGACTACGCATTTAATCTAGGGTGTTTTTTCTATCTAGGGTTTTCATGTTGGAAAATAAATCCAAAGTCAACCCTTTTTTCCAATATTCTTCCTATTATACCATAGTAGTTGTAAATATTAATAATATGATCTTTCTATTATTTGAAATATGTGAGTGTGAAAGATGTTACTAGTGATTTGAAATATGAAATGTAATTCCCTGAAATACCTTATTTATTATGAATTATTCCGCTTTGGCGTGTACGTTGATTCAGATTAGTTATTATTCCCGAGTAATATTCGCTTCTTTCTTCCGCAATCTTCATTGACCTTGGTTTGTAATTATTCATAGCTCGCCATAAAAACATAATTCCTTGAAAAATATGATAAAATACCTATACAATCTGACAACGCATGCTCTGAACGCGAGAAACTCGTAGCGGATGCGTAGCACGCTGCTACGGTTGTCGTAGCACGCCGCTACGGTTTTCGTAGCACTTTGCTATGGTTTTTATCTACTCTCATGTCATAAAGTTCGAATTACAAACTTGAAGTCAAATTCATAATGACGTACTTTATAAAACAATACAGTAATCAAACTAAAAATAAATCATAATAACACAATTTTTTGAACAAAACTAATGTTATTATTATTGTTTTATTCCATAACGATACAGTTCTCCTTTTTTGGGAAAGACAAGGGTCTTGAAACCGTACAGCCAAGGTGTTTCATAGTCTGTATAGGAATGTACCGTTGGAAAGTTTTTTTAAATAGTTGACAACCACTGACAACCAAACAGCCACTCAGTGTTTGATAAACTACTTAGAGGCAGGAAGATCTAAACAAAGAGGTTCATTGATCTGAGGTTTGATACTGTGGTGGCGAGGTGGTGGCCCATGCTCCGCGCATGCGCTGTGATATGCTGGGTTTTGGCGGCAACAAATCGTCAACGTCACGTGACAACGTTTTGTTGTGTCTAAGCGCCGATTTATGTGGAAATATTGTTGTGTTTTAAGTTAGAGGCTCTTTTTACAGGAGAGACACTTAAGTATGAGAGTAGATAAAGTAGTGTATGAGACTGCACATAACTAGGTATTAGAACTCTCGTGGGATACTATTAAAAACCTCGCCTACTGTTCGGTTTTTAAACACCTTACTCGTGTTTTAATACCCCTCATTATGCAACAGTTTCATAAACTACTATTATAGCACTCAATAACATGACATAATGATGATGATACCCACACACACACACTATAAATGTGGATAAATAAGGTACCCTTGATTTTTATATGTCTTGATTGAAAACCTCTTAGTAATGTCAACATTTTCTTAACTTCGAAGTACATAAAAGTAGGTCGACTGGAATAAGTTAATATTGTATGACGTAAAGCACAACTACTACTAAAGATCAGGCCTACTAAAACTGTCCTACCCACGTATGTAGTAGACATTTAATTCGGCTCTGATGGGGCCAAGTTAATTATCGTAAAAGACTGAGGGAAGTCCTCTTTATGGATGCCCGACTGTCGGTCGGCTTCCGTCATCATTCGAATTTATTCGTCCATGAAATTAGAACCAACTTCGGTAGCTTGCTCGGAATTATGTTTCCCAATCTAGTAACTGATGGAGAAGGTTCACCTTAAGTCTCATTAACGTTTTATTCCCGTAATAAACTTCGTTGCGAAGGCACCTAGGCAAAGTAGGATAATTGTAAGCTGCTCTGGTTTGGACTAATTGAAGCCGGGAATAAATGGAAAATTTGTAGACGGTTTTCAACTTAAAGTCTCTGTAAAGTGATTACTTTGTATTCAGCTGCATAAAGCGGTAATTTTTGGTAAAGTTGTTCAAGTATGTTCTATCGTATCACGACAAAAGACTTAAAAACAATCACCTTGTACTAGACGTTTCCGCTAATGGCCGAAAGTAACAAGCTCGATGCAAAATTCATGGTGCGTTAACAGTTAACGTACATTTTTTATAGTGGCTTTCAACAAAATAACAGGAGCTTGAAGACAAAGCACTTTCCCCCGTCTTTCCCTGCGAAGTAGTGAGTGTATCCAGAAGGCCCAGCAAATGGCCGGGTGTAAAAAGCCTTTCCAATCCGAACCCCTATTACGTGCCGAGTTCCCCAAAACTGTCGTATGTTCATCTATACGAGTCAGAGCTATTTCGTTAATAAACAGTGTTGACATGTAGCTATTTATATTTGGGAATGATTTAGGTACATGCTGAACTTGAGAATTTGCGATAGTTAAAGAATATTGATATCACCAATGATAAGTATTAAAGGTGTTTATGATTTAGCGGGAATCGTGTTCGTTCAAATGTTTAGGTGCCTTGATTGTACTTTATCTTAAAATTCTTACTTAGCTACATGTACGCACATAGTAATGGAATGAATGTGTTAGAATTCCTCAAAGCGCTATTCGATATTCTGAGATGCTAATTCATTTGGTCTTTTGTGATCGATACGTACAGAATACGGTTTCCGAAGTAAGGAGAATGAATGGGAGGAACAATAGTGCTTTTGTCGAACCTCTCTTATTATTTAAGAGGATCCTGCATGTTTAATGCATGAGGCAGATTTAGGTGTAGGCATTTTTCACGGGGTGGCTGAATTATGCGGACACATGCTGAGAAGATAAGGGTTCGTTGGAAATGATTGTGTCAGTGTGTTGTATGGATGTCAGAGTTCATTGTGTTTCAGTCAATAAAAAATTGCTATGTTTTGACACGGGTTAAAAGGTTTACATAAACACCACAAAGATATGATACTAAGGAGCTGACTAGTTATTACTCTCAATACTCAATACTCAATCATTTATTGCACTCCATAGGTTTACAAAGATGGTTATGGTTAAATGTTTATTTAAAGACAGACCTGCATCTCGCTGCAAAGAGGCATTCTTACATAAACTCTGTTTTAACGATTAATTAATGAATAATTTAAAGTTCACGTCAATAAATTTTAATGTCGTATTAACGTGAGTAAAGTATTACCCAATCATCATAAACTTCGATATCATGTTGACACAATATATTCTATGTAGGTGAAGCAATAACTTCTGTCCTGAGCAGCTCTAATGTTTTTATAGTCGCCTTTACGGCAAGTGTCTGAACACGAATAGAGGAGCACCACCACCTGATATCGTTCGTATGAAAGTTAACAACTTCGTAAAGTTTATAATATGCCATAAATATGGGTATTGAATATCATGTTTAACGTGCGGAGGCGATAAGGCTTTTGGATGTAGCAAACAAGTAAAGTTATACATACAAGGTATAAATAAATTAATGCAAAATGCGAAACTATTTGTTAGGGACATCATAATTCATTTACACCTTGTATATTGCAATACGAATTGGTTTTTATAATAGAATGATCATTTGTACCATAATGGTATAATCCTTTGTGGGTGAGTAAATTGCCATCCATTTGCAGAAACAACTTGAGTTAAAGTGGTAATTCATATTATTGTCATCAAACTTAAATTTGTATTTAAGGTATTATGTTAACAGAATAATGTTTTCATCTGTGATTTCGCCAGTTAAATATATCATACCTCAGTTGAACATAATACCACTCCCTTTCCCATATGAATATTGAATAGCTATCAGACCATCAGAGCTTTCAAACATTCTGAAACATCTGAAAATCCCGGACGGTATTTTCGGTATTTCAGTTTAAATGTGTTATCAAAATAAATGTGAAAACTCATCAATCTACCGTCCCTTTTCAAAGAAAAACAATGTGTCACCGAAATATCTGATGAAAAATGTCGTCGAGCAACATTTTCGGATTGTTCCCTCTAAAGGCGATGAGCTAGAAATAAATAAAATTTATTCGCAAATCCGAACAATGTAAGCGACGTTTCTTACAAGCGTCGTTTTGAAAGAGTGCCTAAGATCGTAAGGGGCTGTCATTATAAAATGTTTGGTTGGCTGCACAAAAAAAATCGCTTTCAGAAAAAAACAATTTTCTATTTTTACAGTCTCCATTTAAGGCGCGTGGTGTATAGGTCAAATTAGCAACTGGATTTATGGTGGTGGAAATTTGGACAAAATTATAAAATAAATAAGATAAAATAAAGTATATCACACACACACGCCAACTCACCCTCTTACACTGCAACGCGACCCTTACGTCCGAGACTGCGGCAGAAAAGTGCGAAAAAGTATGTTTTTTGTAACAATATTCCTTGTAGATCTCCTGAAATCAATCGTTTTATGTAAAAAAACAACTAAGTATTAATATTTTTCATATAGTTTCTAATGATAAATATGATGTTTTGAAAAGTTAAAATCGTAGCCAAGGGACGTTTTTATATTATATATTTTTTCTGGATTCAGAAAGTGTCTCATTCTGCTGGATTAACTCTTTAAGACGATTGTCCAGCAAAATGCCCATCTTTAAAAAGTTATTCCAGCAGTTTGGGATACTTTCTGAATCCACAAAAAATATGTATTATAAAACAGTCCCTTGGCTAAAAATTTAGTGTTTGAAAACATCATAATGTCATTAAAAACTATATGAAAAAAATAATAACCTAATAGTTGTTTTTTACCTAAAACGAGTTATTCCAGAAGTTCTACAAGAAACGCTGATATAATTCTTATGTGTAAAAATTGGTAATCAAAATATCTAAAAATTTAGTGTTTAACATTTTAGAAATCATCAGCGGTTTTTGTGTAATTTGGAAAAAACACACTTTTTTGCACTTTCGCACTTTTCGCGCGGTCGTAAGTGTCGCGCTGCAGTTTACGCCATTATTTGCTTTATTTTATAAATTTTCTTTTATGATTTGTGAAAATTTCCACCACCACAAACCCAGTTGCTAATTTTAGCGTTACCAGGCGCCGTATTTGAGGAGAAGAAGAGCCTTAACCTTGAGAAAGGCCTTCCAATTAAGAAGGAAAAAATATTTATTCATAAGCTAAGCCAGGGTACATTATCCGACACTCCGTGTTTCGGATGGCACGTTAAGCTGAAGGTCCCGTCTACTATCACTACTTCGTAGTATGTAGTAGTCGTAAAACCCCTCCACCAACCCGCACTGAGCCAGCGTGCTGGAGTATGGCTCAATCTTACTCGGATCCGTGTAAAGGCCTGTGCCCCTCGGTGGTGACATTAATGGGCTACATTTAAAAAACAAAAAAGCCAGGGTCATTAAATTTTTGTTATATTACTCATATTTGTGAGTGTGTAGAGCATTATTCTTCTATTTATGTTTATTGGTACCCCAACCTCATGTAAAGAAAATAAATACTATATTAACTGCTTTGTGTTGTGGCTAACCAGGGTTTAATAAATTACAATTTAAACCGCATAAGCTTTTGTTATTTGAATAAATTAACAACAACAACTCAACGCGACCTTATTAACGTTAGTGGATACAATCGAGAAGAAAATTACTTACAGCATTAAAATTATTTACTTCTATAAAGGAAATATAATTCACTTGGTGGGACAAAGGTACATTAATATTGATCGTGTTATTTTGCATGTTGTTTGGACCATGTACGCCATATTCTTTGTCGATCCTCAATAAATGCTTGAGGTTTGCTCTATAACCTAGACGTGCCTAATAAATTAGGCAACATGCCCTTACCGTATAACATTAATTATAGAGTTTGGTACCGACAGTACCCTTTCATGTGTGAGTACCAGAGTAGCCATTTTAGTATACATTATTTAAAGCTCACGCAAGCCGTTTCAGTTATCGCCCACCCGTCACCTTGACGTATGTTGGGGCGCGCTGTAAAAACTCATTTAATTGAATTCGTCACGCGATATGTGACCGCACTAGCCGAGGGTAAAACCCATCTCATAAGAACCCATTTAAAATTAATTTCTAATTGTAAATTAATTTGCATGTCATGCATGAAAATGAGCGCCGTGGTCTAGTAGGTTTTATACTTGCTTCTCATGCTGGGCACACAGGTTTGAATCTACAATTGTGCCTACTTTCACCCATTTAATAATTAACCATTAATGTGATAAAATATCTATGAATAAATAGGTCGACAAAAACATAATAGTCAATAGTATAAACAGATTTAATTATCGATAGCTTTACCCAACGAATTCTACAGTTTCCTACTGCAGACATAATTCTTAGACGTAGTAGTTTATATTCCGTAAAAATACGAATTAGTTTTTAATTGAATATTATATTAAACTCCGTTTTTCAGTGCCGAATATTTTTCCGACAGGCAATTTTACGTATAATGCATACTTGCATCTCATCCCCATTTTGGCATCAGCTTTAAAACGTGCATGTGACTTTTCAGCAAATAGCCATTCTTGAGCCATCCTATTTAACGGGGATATAGGCTGGTAAAGTTAAAGCCACAAGGTCTAGCCAAAATATACTCTATCTTATCATATTTTATGTCTTGGTTTTGTTCGCGACTTTGATCGATCATTGTTTAAAACGGGAAAGATTCTGGCTTCTTAAAGTTTTTGGTAAAAATGAATGTCTAAGTTTTGCTATTAGTATCAACAAAAATATTAATGTTTAGTAAGCATAACACAACAAATCCATCAATCCATTTAGGGCGACACATATTAGTCGTTTACATTTTCAGAATGTAGGGCAAATAAGAGCCTACATTTTCCAGCCCATTCTTGGTCAATTAAAGAGTATGTACTCATTTTACTATGATTTGCCGAAGTTTTCGTCCTGGGGTATAATTCTCGCACATAACATAATACGGATATCGACACCTATTTACAAAATAGGGTGGGCTACATTTATTCTTGATCGAGCGGGCGAAGCGTCTCCGTTTCAGGATTGGGCAAAAATGCTTTCGTCTGTCCGGTTGTTCTCCTCAACAGGTCGGATTTCTCAACCGATTCTCGTCAAATTTTCTGAGTAGATTGGATAATTCAATGTTTTTTTTTGCTCATTCAGTTTTTTTTTCAAAATGGCGGAGATATGGGGTATTAAAATGTAAAAAAATCGCTACAACCCAACGGCTAGACGGTATTAACAAATGACGTGTCGTTAGATTTATAAAGACCGTGGGAGTGACAAAGACGATATAATTTTAGTAAAAGGTCAAAAGGTTGTATTTTAGATCGCAAAATGTAGTTTACAAAGTTATTGGTGCGGCGGCTACTTTCTTAATCCATGTACCATGTGAAAATGCAGTCGGGTTATTTTTTCTTATAATAATTCCATCTGTTCATCCGTAACTTCTAGTACAATGTGAGCGGTGAGGGGATGGAAAATAATGAAAAAAATACTCTAATTTCCACCCGGTGTCGATCGCAAGGTCTACAGCTTACAGAACAGTTACTTAGGTGTCGATATCCGTATATGGAATGCGCGAGAATCATACCCCTCTGGCACACTAACTCATGCTAGAAATCGAAGTTTCGTTAAACAGGAATTTAAGACGCCGTACTAGACAAAAACAGCCTTTAGCAAAACACAAATTGCTTCGAATTATGAGTAAGTATTATTGCTATTAGTTTTTTGACTAGCTTGTTTATATTGGTGTCAGCGTTAGTTTGCTTTTGCATAAACGTAATTTGATAAATTTTGCTCGATAAAAAAGTCTCCTGAATTTGCCCAAAAATCTGTCTGTCTGTCTGTCACAATGTGGTCACAATGTTTTTTTGAAGTAAAACTTCTTGGGGCACGGGGGTAAAATTTATTTAACCTCTCAACTGTGGGTTATTCATATATTTGCTTTTCAATCGCTACTAGCCGGGTGCTATCACGAGTGGCTAAGAAATGTAACGGAAATTGGAATCGGTGACGTCAGGGTCGGCTGAAGACTTTTAAAACCGCAACTATTTTCAATACGGTTTTTAACTAATCAGATAAGATAATAATACATTCGTACAATAAAGAATGTTAATTAGTGAGAGAAAAACCTGATGAAACGTTAACAAATAAAAATTATTTTAAGCATTCTTCCACGAGTTCTTGATTTCCGGTATGGCCAAGATGGCGCCGCCGCCGCCGCCTGACATGACTCAAACTACTTCGTTCAACCTCTTTGTTGGAACCGGAACTTATGTTTGACAGCTGTGCGATGCGATCCATACAGTTTGTAAGAAAAGAGTTTCATCAATGTCACACGGGTCGATATGGATTTCTAAAACAAGCAAAGCAATGCATACATTTGAGCGAGACGGCTTAAAGACGTGACGTCAGATGGTATATAATCTGAGCGAGATGCAAATAGTAGTGACGTAGTGACACTATTGAATGAGTTAAGTATATCACCACGAGCGCGACAAATTGTAGATAAGGAATGGTGGGAAATAAATGACATGACGTATTAAAAGTAAGTACAAGTATAAAATAATTTCAAATAATCGGACGTCTGAAACTTAAAAGTAACTTGAAGCAGAGATTGGATCTCAAAATTGGAAATTTAAATCTCTTTTAGTATAGGTAGGTATAGGTGTATAGTATAGGTACCACTTAATGATCTAGCTACAGAAGTTTTACTTCTAACACGTGTACGGTGCTACACGCGTTTTTTTTTACAATTTCGCACCAGATCTGAATTTGTGTTTTTGTTCTTTATCTAATCGTTCTTAAAATGGCACAGTTCTTCAGTTCAGCTTGCTTAGCCTGGCTTTAATCTTTTTTAACTTTTATTTAATAATAATTAATAGAATAACGTCATGCCTTTTCCCATATGGGGTGGCAGATGCACAACTGTGCTCACTTTTAGCCAGTGATCCAATACACCATTTTCCTCTAAAAATAAGGTGAAGATGAAATTCTGAGTTCTGATTTTGAAGAGCCCCCCTTAAATAACTATAAATCATTTCAATTATGCATGACCAACGTTTTTTTGACACCATTCCAGGGCCTACCTTTATTTCAAAGTACTTTAACCAAATTATTTCTCAAACATTTTTTCATCAGAATATAAAATCATCAGATCAAAGAAGGCATCAGTATAGATATTTTATTTAAAATTCTAACACTTAAGATGCAATCTTATCTGATGTAAAACTGTTATAACGTGAAAAGGCTAATCAAGCATAAAACATAATAAGTGAATGCTACGATACTGCGAACATACAATTACTTAACATCTTTGCTAGCACCGGAGTCCTCATTACCAATATCCACGCTTTGAAATGTCAATTTGTTTGTAAATACAGGATCAAGGACCTTCTTCACTCCATTCCGACTTTGAAAAGAATAAACAATATTTACATATTTAGATGCAATAAACTTTTTCCTCATATTGAATAGACCAGGGTATGTAGACTATGTAGGTATTGCCTTTTCATCGAATTGCTTTTGCAAATTGATTCTTCTACGGCTTCGTGGGTTCAGCCGTTGAGAAATATACATAAATATTATTATATGTCTTGTTGGGCTATGCATTTCTGATCACTATTTACATGCCACTGACACTATGATCTAATCAACCGACTTCAAAAAAAGGAGGAGGTTCTCAATTCGACCCGTATGTTTTTTTTTTTTTTTTCTATATTTGTTACGCGATAACTCCGCCAATTATGAACCGATTTGAACAAATCTTTTTTCGGCGTATAGGTAATACCTCAAGGGTGGTCCCATTGACACCAGGTCAGGATCTGATGATGGGATCCTGGAGAAATCGAGAGAACTCTTCAAATATTATAGGCAGACCTATAGTGATTTTTGTGTTTTTCATAATAACTCGTGCAAATGCACATAGCATAATATTGTGATGCGGAACTGCTGATGAAGACCACATATGGCCACCAGATCTGCTCAATACTAGGTACAAATACAATGCGTGGCTGACGGGCAGGCAACGCATAGCCTAAACCGGTGGACCTAGAGCCATGAAACTTTGTACAGGGGTTCCTTAGTCGCGTGGGGTAGCACTGATATAGGATTTGACAAAATTAATTCCCCAAGGGGGGGGGGATAAGGGGTTACAGTTAGTATTAAACTCAATCTAATCAAATAGGGTTTGTGGAAGTCGGTTTTTTCTAAAGTTTACTTTTTGTTTCAATTATTTTCTTGTTCATTTTAACCCGGACAAGCCCGGTACTGGTAGCTACTACCTACCTGCTATTTAGCATATAGGGAATGAAATACATTTCCAAACATGTAATTGAATCCCGCACGTGGTAATATTTCTACTCAGAGCGTACAAACGCCTCGTACATTTCGATAAATAATAAAAATAACTACAAATACCTATAGGGTTATATCATAAATCAGGGGATGTATGGATAAAATGGCGTCTCCTGGTTTTTCTTATTTTCACTTGTTATGCGGAAATTCTGCAGCAAGGAATGGTTTATTTATACATGTATTCATGGAGTGGATTTCATTCGCGCATATAAATCCTGTGTTTCAGAATGAATTGTGTTTATTTGACGAGACGTCGGTCGCTTTGTTTGCTAACTTGCACGTGTCTGAGGTTGCTTGGTTTTGACTGTGAGTTAACGCTAAATCTCTTGGTGAACTATTGTATGCTTTGTATGTTAATTCATATTTTGGTGCTGAACCCTTGTGGTATTGGCATGTTTGCATTGCTCTGCGGAGGTGCCGGGGAGGGAGGTGAATATTAAAAACTATATGAGATGGAAGCGCAAGATGCAGTGTGAGTGATGTAAGATCAAAGAGCACTATCTTGATCAAAGATTAAGTTACGATTGTGAATATTTTTATTACCAAAACATTGGTGAAAGTGACAATAGAAGGAAATGTCAAAACATATAATAACGGTTGAGTAGACAACAATGTTGACATAACAGACAATTAGAAAATATTGAAAAGAAATAATATCTCAACTTTCTTATGCGGAAGTAAAATGGGCAAATAAAATCCAAGCAGTAATGGCCGACAACAAAAGCGTATGTGTAAACAACGCACCGTAATGTCCACTCCATTGGGCGAAAGGGTCTTACACCATTCGTATTTATGTTTTGTAGTCGAAACGTTACACTTAAAAGTAATGATTATGACTACCATTCAACCAAGAAGCCAAGTGTGTTCCCGTTAATTGAATTGCCTTTTGTGGGGGATAGTTGATTGTACTACGTGACAATACGGCTGGCGAATATTCTAGATTCTGCGATAAGCATATGGCAGCTCTTAAATCTGGGAAGGTCTAGGGATTATTATTATAGAGAGATAAGATGAGAATGAGAAGCCGTATGGGGTGAAAAATTAATTAACGTTTGTTTTATTTCATAAAGGAATTTATCGGCCTAGTACAATTTGTTATTTATTTCCATTTTGTTACGAACGTACCATTTTGTTATTAAATGTAAAATGACAACATAGATGTTCAAAGCACGCGATTCAGAGCGTTCCCTTATGAAGCCATCAAAATATTTAGGGGATGAACGCCTTCATCCATAGGAATAGGGTATAAAATGTAATTGGAAAATTGTCGCGAGCGTGGCATAGCCCGCCGCATCACGTAGCGTTCGATATCCTACATAAAGAGTCATCAGGATAGAGCCTTCCATAAGCTTCGGACAAATTCGTTTGATCTTGTTTAGGGTAAATCTTTTCGATTTATATGTTAATTCACAAATTTGAATTTCCTACAGGCGCTGCAGGAAACGTTCCTTGTTAATCTTGCTTCTTGTCTTACCAAGTTTTATTTATTTCATCCTTTTCAATTTCTGAATAACGATATTCAACCGGTATTTGCTTGTGTTTTTTGTTTTACCTTCTTTTTCGAAAGGCATCAGCTGCGTATTTGTGCGGTGGTTATTTTGTGATAAATTTGTGTGGTTTACATTTACATTTTAGGGGTAAGCTCGTCTTATGTCGACGTATAAGGAAGTGTGCCCTAAACGTGAATAAGTGGAATTTCTTTGTACGCCGCGATATTTTATCGAAGACACGTAATTTCCTTTGATCCCTCATCTTTATTCAATGATCCGGGGACGGTAACGCTATGTAAGCGAATTCATTACTGCCGTGTGATCCGTGTAGCAGTTTTATATTCCGCTGAAAATTGCTACGCGTTCTGCTCATCATTTGCTCAATGGGAGACGTCTAAATGTCTAGCATTTTTGATGAGCAAAGCTAATACAGGAACCCAGTAGTCCTGTCATACATAACAGAGAGATTATACGACGTTCAAGTAATAATAATAACTTTTGATTTTTTCTATATTTTTTTGCATCTACTTTGACTATTACCTATACATTTGTCTATTTTTCTGTCAATATATAGTTCAAAACCACATCCACCGACAATTGCCACGAGCACCACTCTCAATAAATAGCTATAGGAGATTAAAACGTAGAAGTTTTAGTATCGTCTTCCATCTCACAATCGCCGTCTTGCAGGGTACATCTATAATACAATTTGCCGAACGCTCCTACCTACATCCTGCCGAGTCAGAGCTAGAAACATCGACTCTCCAAGTAATGAATTTAATCATGAATTGAGTTTAGCCAAGGCTTCCCGGGATTCGATTTAGAACGTTAAGTGTTGTCTTACCAATGGAGGGTTCTTACCTCAAACGTAGGAATTAGAGAGGACAAAGTTTATACTAGCTTCGTCCCTCGATAATGGGGTCTTGAGGAAGAACCGATTCGTGTCGCGTGTTGTAAGTGTGATGAATATGGAACATCGGTGTGGGCTCTCGACACTTGGGTGGAAGAGTCTTATAGTAAGGATTCAGTGTGGTTTGTGATAAAATTACACAGGGATGGCAATGCCTATCCGAAATCTGGTACTCTACTTGTATTAGATTGCCGTTTGGTTGGACGTAAAATTCTTTATTCTTGCAATAACTAAAACAGTTTTTCTTTACCGTGCGATTTAGCGAAAAGTTTTACAGTAGTTATTTTTACAGTTTTTCCGCAACCTCGTGCAGTCCTCACTCTGTCTGTGAATAATTTATTTTCTGACTGGAAACATAAACTGTTCAGCCTTTTAAAGGTTTAAGTAAGTACTACGAATGATGACGTGATTCCCGCATTTACTTATTAAATGACCCTGTTGCGACCTAATTCCGAAGACATGTCTCTCACGCCACGTTCATGCATGTCTTATGTAGCCTGAACCCGGCCGCGGTCTCAACTGCGGTTTCTCAGCTTATAAATCCACTTACACAGTTAGTCCTATCCGATAAATATCCCCGCGTCAAATGTTACTGAATGGGAAATGGGAAGAAAAGCGATCTCGCGAGTATGCCCCGACGAATCTTCACACATGGGAGAGGTATAAAAAGATTTCGCAGATTTACTCCCCTGTATTTAACATTGGCTTTGCTGTACTATATCGTTTGCTCGTATATTTTAAGTGTAAGCTCGATCACGCTTTAATGCACTTAAACGCAAACCGCTTAATACGCAATAAATTTCAAATCGCAATAAAGCTGTGACATAAAGATCTGTATATCAAGGAATGCGACATTAACCAGTTTTATGTTGGCAAAAAAAAAACATCCACATAACCATCGCTGGCGCAATCGCTTTTGTGAAAACAACCGGGGCAATAAAGGGTCTTATTGTTATCCTTTGAATTTATATCCAGATATTATCGCGCTCACAAATTGCTGCCACGTACCTACATAACCCACTGGTATATCCAAGTACATCCTCGAAAGAGTGACCCCAAATATGGCTTTGCCGATCTATGCAGGGTGTAACAGAATGGTGTTGTAACATTTTAGGGGGTTGTTAGGGATATCATTGTGAACAACTTTCACTATTAAAACTGATTTGATCAAAGCTACTTTAATTTTCACTTCTCTATACGATTTGGGTCGAGCGATCAGGGCCCGAATTCTACTGTACACAAGTATACCACAAGCCTAGCACAAGCTTCAATACAACGCATTTGGTATTCTACTAAAACCGGAATCGCAATTCACAAGCGCCAGCCTGACGCCAGCCTACTTCGTATTCTACTGTCGGACAGTAGGCTGGCGTCAGGCTGGCGCTTGTGAATTGCGATTTCGGTTTTAGTAGAATACCAAATGCGTCGTATTGAAGCTTGTGCCAGGCTTGTGGTATGCTTGTGTACAGTAGAATTCGGGCCCAGCTGATTTGGAAAAGTCTTAAACAAAGTTGCCCTGATGAAATCGGTTTAATAGTGAAAGTTGCTCACAATGATGTCCCTAAACAACCTCCAAAAATATTACTGCACCTTTCTGTCACATCCTGTATAATGTAAGCAGGGTATACATTAGAATCTACAGCCATTGCAGGCCCCTTTCAAATTAGACAGACGTTCATTTAAAAATAATGCGTTTAACATAAAAACCATAAACATTTACATAAAGGCATATACATTGCTTCTGACCCCACACTAGGATACCTTGTGTCGTGGGAACCAGAAACAGCGACATCACAAACAAGTAAATATCCAACACATGGGTTTTTTTTATCGCCAGCCGGGATTCGAACCCGGCACGCCAGAAGAAGCCATTACCAAGAAGACAAATTTAATCTGAGCTGCATTACCTTTTTCACAGAATCCGCTCGTAGTTGGCCCGTTAACTTTTAAAGTGCCGTAAAAAAATAAAAAAAATAAAGGGAGGGCAACGCGTCATCTGTTTCCTAATTGAGAGATTAGCCGCGGGTTTGATGAAACGGGCATCCTTTAATAGGGGGCCACACATTAATGATGGGGCCGCGAAGTGGGGCCTTTTGGCGTCGCGTAAACGGTGGTCATCGCACCCGAGCGCGGAAAACTCCCGAATAATTGACACGGATGTTCCCTCTCTGCCCTTTCAAGTTCAACGCCCTCTTTGAAGTCCTTTGTCGAAGTTGCACGAGATAACTGATACTTAAATCTGGATCGGATCATTCGGCAGTGTTCCATATTACTTTGAATGAAATCTGATGGGCTATCTATCAACTAGATGCTAGGCAATCACTAAGGGACAAATTCAAAAATATCAATATACTTACTGTTACCTGTCAATACATTTATGAAAATATCATGTATACCAGAAAAAACATAGGTTTATTTAAGACTTTAGGTCATAATCATAGTATTAGCACTAGAAATAGAAATAAGATTGCTATGCCCGCGTTCAGACTCAGTAAGGTTGCTCACTCTTTTATGGGAGTATGTGTTAGTTTTTATAATAAAATACCTAATGAAGCAACGGACCTACCAGAAAGGAGGTTCAAAAACTATGTCAAAAACGGCCTATTGAAGAAGTCATATTACAGTGTAAAAGAATATTTAGATGACAAAACTGCATGGTCTTTACCATCTCAGCGCACAGAAATCCAAAGAGGGGCGATGGACTGAGTCAGTACGTCTCTCCTCGGTGTATTTCCTTAGACTTAAGTAGAAATACATAACATTGTATTTTTAAGGCTCTGATATTTTAAAAGAGGTACGGGGGAGGTTTCTTGCCCTTCTTTGCTCCATCCCTAAGCCCACAACTTCCGAACGGGCGGTAGTATACAAAAATATTAATATTATATTGACGTTGACTAAGTAATATGTATGATTTTATGGTCAATAAAAATTTTGAACTGAACTGAACTGAACTGAACTGATGTTCACAGGATGGAAGCATTTTGGCTAGTACCTATATGTCAAATACTTTTCTCTTCACTAGATTCGTTCGTTTATTTTTGTGTGTTGTCGAATTTAAAAATAAATTCTGTTTTATTCTTCGAAAACGCATTCTTTTGGTGTTTAAACACAAGTAAGTTTATGGAAGCGACAAATCGAATAAAATGTTATCCTTCGTTGTTCCTAAGGTGTCACACCCGGATCCAAACTTGGGTTTAGGGTTCCGTACCCGAAGGGTGCCAAACGGGACCCTGTTACTGAGACTTCGCTGTCCTATCTATCTATCTGTCTGTCTGTCTGTCTGTCACTAGGCTGTATCTCATGAACCGTGGTAGCTAGACAGTTGAAATTTTCACAGATGATATATTTTTGTTGCCGCTATAACAAGAAATACGAAAAAACTAAATAAATTTAATATTAAGGGGGGCTCCCATACAACTAACGTGATTTTTTGCGGTTTTATAGATAATGGTACGGAACCCTTCGTGCGCGAGTCCGACTCGCACTTGGCCGGTTATTTTCATGTACCTACTGACCCGTTGATTTCTCGGTAACTTGAAATTCCTTGTACCATTTCATCAGTTACTAATTGAATCGAATGAGTGGATTTTGTGTTCAATATAAGAATCACACAGCATAATTCAGTCTAAAATTGATATCTGTTTCTTTAATATGGGCTACGCATGAAATCTGGAAGAAGTCCCAAAAAAAATCGGGTTTTCGCCCCTCCTCAAGCTAGCACAAGCTTTATTTGTTCGGGAAATTGGGTGTAGCACTGTGAATAGCCCACAAGCAACATACTTAAGTTTCGTAGAATTCGGAATTTCCTCGGTAAAAGTCTCTGCCGAGTGCCGACTGCCTTGCTTCCCAATAATAAATCGTTCGCAATAATAACTTATACTGGCTTCACATAGGAGGAATAAATTCGAATTGAATTCATTGTTCATTGTCTGGATCCTAAGTACAGTAACTGTCCAGGCATAGTTGGGAATGTCGTTGAGAATATGCAACGTTGCATAAGCCCCAACCGAGCCCTTTGTTGCAAGCGATTGAAAGAGGATCCCAACAATCGATATTGGACAAATATAGGCTCGTAGATGTGTCTAGGTTGTTAGAGACAGGGCATATATCGAAGACGAGACATCGGCAGCGGCATTTCTAAAATAATAAAAACTAGTTTTGAAATAAATACAGTTACCGTCTTGACAAATTACTGTTTACTCGTACGATCGGAATCCAGTGATTCTGTGTTCCAGGCTGTTACCCAAGCGAAAGACAAAGAAAGCATGACTTCAAGTCCCTATAATTTTCAGATATAGTGCATGCGTGCGGATAGAGAGTTTCCATAGTATTTCGCCCGAGATTTAACTAACCAGACACCTCCTACCCGTATACCGTCATTTTCTTTACTCAAGAGATTGTTGACAAAAATTGCATTCAAAAATACTTTGAGGTCGGTTTCACTTAAAAGAATCTGTCAAGCAAATGAAGCACGATCTTGGTGGTTGTAAATTAAAACCTTTCCTCCCCAGTAGCAATTGTCAATTCTCCACATTTATTACTCGCGTGTTCGCAAATTGTTTATTCATGTCAGGGAAAGAGGTTGCGTTTTCAATACACGTATGTATTCTGTCGTCGATGACTCGCAATAATATTCTCTGTGAAGAGAAAGCTTTGCGCCAGGCAATATTTAATGTACGTAGAGGAATTATTAACCGAGCCAATACCGCACTCCAGTGGCGTCTCGTACGGCTTTCGCTATATCATTCGATGGCCGTAAACGCTGCCTTTGTATCCTGTCAATATGCAACGACTTTTCTGTCGAACACAGAAAAGCCAAGGAATGAAAGGCAACACAATGCCTATGCGGTGAAGTTTATCCAAGAGGCATGTTGCGGAAAAGGACTTTTTATCTCTATTATAGAAGACCAGGGATCTGGTTGCAAATGGCCGAAGCCTTTGCAAATGGTGGAAGCTAAAACTTCACTAACAAAACGTCAGTTTATCGTCAAAACATGTCAAAACTACTATATCCAATAACGTAGCCTTTCCTAAAAGGATAAACAAAACCAAAAAAAAAACGGTAATAATTCAAATTGATTTGGCAGGTCAAAATTCCACCTAACGAAATAATGTTGCTAGGTTCTGAATCACGTGTATCTTTAAATCAATTAAATTAATGGAATAAAACAGACAGATGAATGAATGAAATGATTTATGATGGTGGCAGGCATTCTCGGCTGGAGTGTGGACAGGCAAAAAAACCCCCCCAGAAAAGGGAAAAGACTCATAATTTCCCTTACATATAGGCGGGGAAGACGGATTCGTAGAAGATGGTCTACAAATTTTTGAATTGTAAATGTGCTTCGTTAATGTCCCCACCGAGGGGCACAAGCCTTTCCCGGATTGCCAAGAGATGAGCACAGAACTCTGAGGTTTGGTTCGCGAGGATGCTGCCAAAGTAGACGGCTGGTTCAGTGGTTGTTATAGATAACGCCCCCATACGACCACTTATGAAAAACAGATGACACATCAAAGATATCCTGGATAAAGGCAAAAATAGATATTATGAAGCAGGAATGATAAAGGAGGCCTAATCACCATCGAAGCGGTAAATTACAACAAAAGTGACCACCCTGAAAATATGCAGTGGACAAAATGGCTAAGGCGCACGGCATCTGTCAAGAAAGAACCGGGAAAATTTAGATAATACAAAAAACATTAATTATTGTTCCACATTTATTTTATCGCCTTTGTCAAAAATCAGTCGGTTCCTTCTAAAATAATATATATACGTCAACTGATGATCCAATTATCAACAAAAATAAATTAAACGCATTTTCTGGAATACACTTTAGCTCTCGCCGCAAATTCTCTTTTGACTGAATTCGACCGAAACGGGTGCCATTCCGAAATTTGTTGACTGGTTTGCATGTCAAACTCGTAAGCTCATCTCATCACCAGTAACAATGCATTTTACGAATGTAAGAGTCAGAATTAACTCGTTATTCAGCGAATTTTACGCGCTTGAGTTTTTGAAGAGAATTCAGATCTTTCGAGCGGCAACGTATTTCATCCCCAAGCGATCGTTTTAACTGGTACAAATTGATTCGTAAACACAGAAATTCAGTGGCTATCGGCTTCAAACGATTATAACGATTTCCAATCACTATTTTTTTCGCTTTAGCGATGTTAACTTCAGTTCAAGACGGCGATATGGCTGACCAGTGGGGCAATTCTGGCGCTAGCAGGATCATGGCTATGGTCGAAATGTTAATTTTAAGATACCGAAATCTCTATCAAAAACAAGAAAAAGCTATTTGTACGACTAGCCTGTCGACCAAACGAGATACCTCGACCCGTTTTCGATCAAAATAAATATAAATCGAGATCGTTTTCGACGGATTTAGGAGGTATCAAAACCAATATCTCGACTGGGGAGAGAATCTCGATAGCACGAGAATCGGGAGCCAGAACGAAACAAATCTTCAACCTCATCTCGACCGCTTTTGAATGCCCTGATCACTCATATGCACGTGTTTTTGAGATATTTAATCCACCGAATGCTTTTCCTAACATTTTTAGTAACTTTGAACACGATATTCTCACAACACTCTCGGTAGTGCATAACTAACAAAATCGTGCACTGTAAAGAAACCAAAAGAAACTAACAAAAGGATCGTGCTCAAATTCCGCGCCAAAATAGAGAACAGATGAGCCAACGTAGCGACAAAAATATATATTTGATTTGAATTTGAAATTAGAAATAAATTATCAATTCCATTCTTGACAGAATGTATCACATAGCGAGTACGTGTCATAATACCGAAGTTTTAAGAGGCAAATTCTAAATCCAACGAATGAAATCCCGAAAATCAAAATGCCGAACGTTGATTTAGCTGCCTGCTTGCAGATTTAGAAATTTTCGATGTGCCGGAACAAGGAGGTATAATATTATTCAATTTCTCTATTCTATAGATAGACTGAAAAGTGCAAAAATGCTCGGGGAACCCCAAGCGTGCCCGAAGAAAGCATTTACGGAGTTTCCAAGTCTTCCGCCAAATGTTTTTGCTGAAGGTACAGCCGAGCACAGTCGGAGCGCGAAAGTGATTTATCATAGACAACATGCTGCGGTCGAGACGAAAAATAAACGTAATTCCCTTTGTATTTGCCGAGATGCCGAGACATATTTGCCAAACGTGTGAATAATGGTTTTGTCCTGACATCAACCTCTATGAAATATAACTCTGATATGAGTATAAGACGTGGGCATACGAAGTGCTTACAAAGATTTATTGTTTACTAGTCGGTACCCATACTAGGCTGGAATTGAGTCATATAAATGGATTCAGAACCAAAACTGTTTGTCCTGTGAAAATATTGTTTATCATGATCTAAAGTGGCCGTTGTTTTACGATACCAAAATGATATTTCGTTGGGCAATAAAATGCTTTCTTTATCCCCGTCGCTGTCCATGAAAAAGACATAACAGGGCGCGTTGAATTTATTGTAGTACGCGAGAACGCAGATGGCTTTCCTCATAAAATACCACTGAAGTGGTTGTGTTGGTAGACGTAATACTTTAAGATAATCACAATTTACGGGTTGCCCTTGGGTTTCGGGGAATACTTTCCCTTTGCGGAGTCGCGGCAAGCAATTACGCCAATCTCTAATGATTTAGTGGGAAACTAGCGCCAGCCCGCCTTACACTTGCGGTGTTTATGTTTGTTTGACCATTTATAGCTAAGGGGCAAACTTTTTTTATCAAAAATCTCATTTTTTTTCTTGTGGTAGACTAAAACAAGGATTTTGCTGGAAGAAATTTATTTTTAGAGTTCATTCATATTCATCATTTATTCATATTCATTCATATTATTATAAATTCTGTATTGTTTGTGTGTGTTTTTGATATGTGAAATAACAATAACAAATTTACAAGCTTATAAAAGGTACTATGCGCGGGTGCATGTGTTTTATGCTGCAATAGGGAGTAACGAAGTACCTAATGAACTTCAGCTTTGACCAACTAGGATTTCAAATTGACAAAGACACTACATTCATTGCTCACCGAAAAAAGGCATTGATGTTATAAAGCAAAAATTTGGTCAATATTTATACCAAAGGCTCATGCCAAAAAAGCGGACAGTCCGGTTGCAATAAGTTAAGGTTAGAGAGGGATCATTCTTTTTGTGAGCTTGGTTTGTTTTTGCCACTCGAACGTGGAGTAACTTCGACTTTTTGTGGCTGATGCGAGGGGTTGTAGGGCAAGATTTGTGGCTTGTAAACAAAACAAATTATGCCTATCAGGCTTCGTATCCGGCAAGGTTAGGGAAGGCTAATAAACACGAGAGTCTCAATATAAACTTAACTAATAGATTTCAATACAAGCGTAACTTCTTTACGCGACGAAAAACCAGGTCCAAAAAACACGGCACAGCTGAAATTCGCTCGTAAAATTACGGCGAGTCGCGTGGGAGACCGTGGCCACACCCACGTCCTTACCCTCTCAAGAAGTATTACCAGCATTATGAGGGGTCACAAAGTAACGGCGGGGATATTGGCATGCCCTTGCCAGGTAACTTAAGAAGGTGAAGAAACTCCGCATAAAACCTAAGGAGGCAGGTGCAGTCCATTTGCCGGGTGCCAAAACACCCGCGTATTTCACGCTTCACGCATCGTTACGACCCGTATACGAAATGTACTCGCGCGGTGTGTTACTACGGAAAAAATAATAATAAAAATCTTACGACCTAGAGTAGAGAGGTGAAGTCTTCGTGTTTGGGGGAGATATTGTGAACGTTTGTCAAGTGCTGACGCAGCGCCGTCGCGTTCATTGCCTGAGGAACGTCTTTTATGGCTCCTTATGTTTACTGTAAAATGACAGTAGCAGTCGGGGTGCGTTGAATCAACCTTATAAGCAGAATGGATTAGGTTTCTAGGAATAAGTAGAGGTTGGTATTTAACTAGAACTTTGTGGTACACCTACGTTGATGATATGTAACTCCTTGGTGTTCTCAAAATCATGCAAGATCTTATCAGGTAATCGGACTTACGGAAAGTATCGCAAGGTCGGCAAGGACAAAGAAATTCAGATAATTCCACAAGGAACGATGACCCATATTTCTCTTCTATTATGTCTCATTTACATAAATTAAAAAACTCTTCGTGTAACACAAATCGCGTGACTATGTTTTTATTTTATCAACCGACTTCAAAAAAAGGAGGAGGTTCTCAATTCGACCCGTATGTTTTTTTTTTTTTTTTTTCTATGTTTGTTACGCGATTGCTCCGCCAATTATGAACCGATTTGAACAAATCTTTTTTCGGCGTATAGGTAATACCTCAAGGGTGGTCCCATTGACACCAGGTCAGGATCTGATGATGGGATCCTGGAGAAATCGAGAGAACTCTTCAAATATTATAGGCAGACCTATAGTGATTTTTGTGTTTTTCATAATAACTCGTGCAAATGCACATGGTAAGCATAATATTGTGATGCGGAACTGCTGATGAAGACCACATATGGCCACCAGATCTGCTCAATACTAGGTACAAATACAATGCGTGGCTGTCGGGCAGGCAACGCATAGCCTAAACCGGTGGACCTAGAGCCATGAAACTTTGTACAGGGGTTCCTTAGTCGCGTGGGGTAGCACTGATATAGCATTTGACAAAATTAATTCCCCAAGGGAGGGGGGGATAAGGGGTTACAGTTAGTATTAAACTCAATCTAATCAAATAGGGTTTGTGGAAGTCGGTTTTTTCTAAAGTTTACTTTTTGTTTCAATTATGTAAAATTATCCGTGCTCATTAATTCAAAGTTTTAGTGGGCTCATATTTTTTATTACCAAGCAAGCCAAGTTAATAATATTAATTAAAGTTTTCGATTTCATAAAATATGTTTTGTAACTTCAACCTCATCAAATCAAGTTAATAAACAATGCCTGCGATTCGGGAGGCGAACTAAACTGAGCAAACAATTTTAAATTGTGTGTTTGAAAATGGAATCTGCGGCCACTCTGCAAGAGCTGTCGGATTTAAAGTTGTCAGTTTAGTGTTAGTGCATTAGTTTATTGGTTTAAACACCTCCCAAATCGCCCCTCATATCCAAAAAGGTACGGTTACGGATAAAAATATATGATTTATTTACGGAAATATACTATACTCTTAAAGGAAGACCTTTTATTAACACAATGGTCGACCGAAACTTTATTTATCCCTTATTATGTGCAATACCTACACAACATAGCATTATCATCTTCCGACAGGCTTCTATCTCCGAAGTTGAATTCATTCGAGCAAGCAACATCTCATTTTTAGCGCGAACTCTGATTTAGAACAGCCTTTGTTTCAGCCGACAATAGCCGTCCCATCGTTGATTTAAGGGCACAATGGAGCCTCTCGGAGCCACGACAATGCTGCGATAGCTTAGAAATGGCTGATAATAAAAATGTACAAGACAATAAAATTGATGCGAAATGAAGATATCAATGCAAGCGTCGGCGCTGGTGCCGGCGTCTCTTCCGTTCTCTTGCGAAGGTAAAGCGAATTTGAATTTTCATTCCTTTTATTTTCGCGGTTGAATTGCGTCTATTTACTTGTTCCATTAATGAGTAGATAGGGGCCCAGGGTAAATGCCTTTGATCGTAAGATTCTAAAGAGGTAAAAGCTCTTGTTGTTTGAATTTGAATATTATCGATAAAAACTAAAATCGTCATTGCCTACCTCCTTACTAATGAAGAACTGTGCAAGGTGTAGTATACGGGTGGCGGACCGAGAACCCCTCCGCCGCCTCTACACACCCTAGATCTATACGATCTAGTAGTGAAGGGGATAGCTATAATCTATTAATTTTACACCGCCAAACTGTGATCAGAAACGAAGATACACACACACACACCCTCACACACACCCTCACACACACACACACCCTCCCTCACACACACCCTCACACACACACACACCCTCCCTCACACACCCTCTCACACATACACACACACCCTCCCTCACATACACACACACACACACACACCCTTGTTCGCAACGCATATATTGTGCGGACCTTGACAGGAACCCCGGTTGTGCGGTCCTACCTTTCCCGTAGACATAGCAGAGTGTGAATTTATAAACGATGTAGAGCTGTCTCTTTCTGGCATCAACTTTTGTTTAAAATTTCTATACACTCGAATGAGACAGAGATAGAGCTCTTTAAAGTTCTAGACAAAATTGCGGCTTATGCGGACCCAAATTATTATGCGGACGGTCCGCTCTTTAGACCGAATGCGTGCGGAATAACACACCGACCGCACTTTACATTAAATACGAACTCATTTACACACTGTCCCCACATTCGGTATTTACGTACGAAGTGACACGCCGACCGCATATTGACGTAAATACATACTCATTAACACAGGTACAAGTACGACGTCCCCACAATAGTGTGAATACGTACTCAAAATCCATACACCGATTGAAGTTCTCCGTGTTGCCATAATTAATTAATGTTTAGGGTGGCAGTTTTATTCTGAATAATCATTATTATAAAATAAAATTTTCTCAATGGTCTGTTGACCATTCAAGCACTGAGGCGGCGCTCTGTTAAAGATGCCACTCTGTGTCTCCTGCGCTCGAGGTCAGCTCCCACCACCACTCAATATGACTTCAGTCTTGTCGGAATTGATGCAGTTAAGAAACAGCTTTCTTAATTGATGCAGTTAAGAAAGTTGTGCTTCCCATTTCCTCCAAAGCTGTCGGAGACGATAAAATCTGCTCCAAGATGCTCATCAGTGTGCTTGACGAGTTACTTCCAGCAATCACACACAGAATAAACTTCTCTCTCTCTAACAGTTCCTTCCCTCATGTATGGAAAAAAGCCTTAGATGTCCCTTTATCCAAAACCTCAAAACCCTCCTCATTTAAAGAGTTTCGTCCAATTTCCATCCTGCTCATCCTCTCCAAAGTTCTAAAATCCATTGTCCATACTCAGCTCTCCTCCTACCTTTCCTCAAACAGCTTGCTTAATCGTTTCCTGTCCGGTTTCAGGCCCGGTCAAAGCACTGTCACGGTCTTACTTAAGGTCTCTGATGACATTGAGCATGCGATGGACGAGAAAAAGACAAAAAAGACAAAAAGTATTTATTTACCAAAACAAATGATACACAGTTTAGTATTATGCTCATGACCCACACACTAGGTATAACCTGTATCGTGGAGGTCTATAAAGAAATTTCAGTGTTGTGTTGTCAAGAGTTTGGGATAGCGACAGCAATACAAAAGTAAAAATAATTTTAATTAATGAACTCTTACATACTAAGGTGACCAAACCACTGAAATAGTAAAATAATATATGTATTTATACATATATATATACCAAACATATCTATATATAATTAGTAATTAGGAATAAGGATAGATAAATAAATAAATAAATAGGTAAGCAATTCTGATTTTGTTTTAGAAATAAGTTTTAGACTAGAAGGGCTTCAGTGGTATCATAATCTAATGACATTAGCCACTTAAAGAGCTTAACTTTTAACTCGCGTACAGTGGTGGTTTTCACTTCAATGTATCTGCCTATTATATTATATAGGTGTGGCAAAGCGAAGAAACTGAACCTTTTGGCGAATGTGGTGTTCACTGCTGGCACCTGCACCCTATAAATTCTTTTTTCCAAGAGACGGGGGAAATCCTCTGAATTAATTGAAATTCTGTGCTGGAGAAGTGCTGCCCTGAGAATGTAAAGTTGGCGCACTGAAAGAACATTGCATTCACTGAGGATGGATTTTGTGGGGTACCGGAACGGTTTCCTCATCATCACTTTTAGGATTGAGCGCTGTGCTCGTTCCAGAGTTATGAGCGTGGTTTTGTTTGTGGCTCCCCATGCTGTGATGCAGTATATAAGCAAAGACTGACAGAGGGACAGATACACCAGCCTCAAAACTTCCGGGTCAGCTCCCTGTCGCAAGTTTTTAAATATTGGGATTAATTTGCGCACCCGGCTTGCCACACTAGAGACATGAGGTGCAAACGTCATTTTCTCATCCAGAATAACTCCCAGATACTTAATCTGCGCCACTCTTGATATGCCGGGACAGACGCAGGTCTGGGAATCAGCCGGGCAGGAGTGTAGCATAACCGTGTCGTATTCTGGGGGAGGTTGGGATGCGGCGGTCTTATGAAAACTGATAAATTTTGTTTTGCTGGTGTTTAATGTCAGTAGACTATTCTGAAGCCAGTTATTGACATCGCGCATGCAAGTCGTAGCCAGTTTAAAAGTCTGTTCCCATGATTCTCCACAACATATCAGAGCAGTGTCATCGGCGTAACAGAACACATCCACTTCCTTCTTATGTCTAAACAAGTTGCAGATGTCATTAATGTAAATTAGGAAGAGGGTCGGGCCGAGGACGCTGCCCTGCGGCACACCGAATGCTATGCTGCTCGATGGGCTGATGTGTTGACTAACTTTGATACACTGGGTTCTGAGATTTAAGTAGCTGGAGAACCATTCCAGGGCAATCCCTCTGATGCCAATAGCTTCCAGCCTACGCGACAATATGGTTGGTGAGACAGTGTCAAAAGCCTTGGCCAAGTCCAGGAATATGCCGACACAAGCCTTGCCCCTATCCAGCTCAGTGCTGACAACCTTGAGAAGGTCCGTGACTGCATCCTCCGTAGACCTGCCTCGGCGAAACCCGTACTGTCCTTCGGCCAATAGTTTGCGTGATTCGAGGTATCCTATAAGGCGACTGTTGACAACCTTTTCCAGCAGCTTAGAGAGAGCGCTTAATAGGGAAATTGGACGATAGTTGCAGGGTTCCTTTCTCTGACCGCCTTTGAAGATTGGTATTACCGCTGCTTTTTTCCAGCACTGAGGAAAGCGCCCAGCTGATATGCTACAATTAAATATGTGGGTCAGTGGTACTAATATTTGTTTTGAGATGCATTTTAGTAATTTGTTATGTATGTCATCAATACCTGGTGAACTTTCGGACTTGCTATGTAAGATAAGGGTTTCTACTTCGCTTTCGGTAGTTGGTTGTAGAAAAAATGAGTTTGGGGCAGGCATTTCTCTTAGATCAATCCTTTTAGAGAGTTCCGCTTCGTTTGTATTGAGCTTGTCCATGGTAGTGTTAGCTAACGACTGTCCAATGCTAGTAAAATATTGGTTAAAATGATTTAGTGAGTCCTCGACTGTGTCCTTGGTTTTAAGTATTTCGTTACATGGTTCCTTTTGTTTATTTAGGTCACATATGGTTTTGATAGCTTGCCATAACTTTTTTGGGTTGTTTTTACTTGTAGCAAGGGTTGCGTTATTATGAATGGATTTTAAGCGTTTTAATAGGTCGTTGCAATAGTTGCGATACCTCTTATATGATATTTGAAGTATTATGTTATTGGGATCTTTATGAGTTCGCAAATGCAACAAGTCCCTGTGTCTTATGCAACGTATAAGGCCTGGAGTGATCCATGGCTTTATAGCGTATTTACGACGGCTTACTGTTATTGAGGTGGTGTGTGTTTTGATCGTGTTGGAGATTATGTTAGTAAATGTTTGAGCACTTAGTGAAGGATCAAGTTCATCTAGAACACCTGACCAGTTTAGATTGCTCAGCTCATTTGCAACGGCTGAGAAATCAATTTTAGTGGTTGGACGCTTTGGTGTTTGTTTTTTGACGAGTGAAAGACTACCGATTGTAGCTCGGTGATCTGTTATGGTACTGTTACAGACAATGCCCACGGCTTCGAGGTTTGAGCGTACGAATATATGGTCCAGGCAATTTTCGTTCCTTGTGGGTTTAGTTATTAACGCTTTTAGACCCTTTTCCGATAATAGAGAGTGGTAGTCTGGACTGTCGGTTTCGTCAAGCAAATTAATATTTATATCCCCTGCAAAAATTAGGTTTTGGGAGCCAGTGTTAGAAGACAATATAAGGTCCAAAGATTCAATGAAATTGCTGGTGTCTGTGAAAGATGGTGACCTATATGTTGCTAGAACTGTGAGTAGGTTTGAAAAGCTCACTGTGCTTGCATTGCTCGACTTCAGCAGCGCCTTTAACTGCGTCGATTTCGATATTCTCGTTGAGATACTGAAGTCCCTGAATCTATCCTCCATTTCTGCTAGCTGGTTTGACTCCTACCTGAGAGGGCGCAAGCAGCGTATTAAGTCAGAGGCGATTTCTACGGAGTGGTGTGATGATCTATTCACAGGGGTCCTTCAGGGTGGTATTCTCTCTCCTCTCCTTTTTTCTGTCTACATTAATTCCATCTCGGATGTACTCTCCTCATCGTATCATCTTTACGCAGACGATCTCCAAATTTATCGACATTTTTCTCCGTGTGATATGGACTCTGCTGTAAGGATACTAAATATCGATCCTGAGAAAATCAGGGACTTCTTTTGGATTACTCGTCCCTAGTAAGTCGCAGGCTTTGATTTATAGGTTCTAGGTATTATCTTAACCTTTTACAGCATATGTCCATTGCTTCTGTAACCTTCGATAGAAAAATAATCGAATATAGCACGAAGGCCAAAAATATGGGCGTTTTCTTCGACAACCAATTGTCCTGGTCAGTGCATGTCAGCAAATTCAGTAGGCGTGTCTTCGCTACTTTTCATTCCCTCAGGCGACTTCAAAACTTCCTGCCTCGTCAGACAAAAATCACGCTTGCCCAGTCTTTGCTCATTCCTCTTATCGATTACGCTGATGTATGTTGGCTCAGCGCAAACGAAGAACAACTGAATAAACTCGAGCGACTTCAAAATCTCGGGATTCGTTTCGTCTTCGGTCTGCGCAAGTATGACCATGTCTCGGAGTTTCGCAGGGAGCTGAAGTGGCTAGCTATCCGTCTTCGTCGGGATTTCCACACCCTCATCTGTCTCTTCAACATATTATTTAATCCACGCTATCCTGGCTTCTTGCGAGATCGATTTGAATTTTTGTCTTCGGATAGGCCCAGGAGATCTCACACTAGGTCACTGCTTATAACTCCGCAACACAACACATCTGCATATGAGCATGGGGTCCATCTCCGAGCTATCAGACTTTGGAACAAACTTCCCAGTGTTATCAGGGACAGTCCTTCACTCAACATTTTTTAAAAACACTTGAACGCTTCTCTACCTTAATATAACTTAGTTTCTATGTATATGTATACTATTTTTTGTTTTTGTTTTTATATGTATTTGTTAGTAAGTAGTTATTTTAATATTTATCGTTGTGCACATATGTAGGTTTACCTTTTATTAAATTATCCTCTCTATCCTAGGTTTGCTGGGAGAGTTCTCTTATAAGCGATAAGCTCGCCTTTGTACATGTTTTTTCCAATATTAAGTGTCTGTATTATGTTTTCTGTGCAATAAAGTATAAAGATAAAGTAAAGAAATTAAATAAAGTTTAAAATATATATATATTATTATTTATTTTTTAACTTCACCTACAAATAAGAAACCGTGTTTTGTTCATATTTAAACTATCATTTATTTATTCATGCTTTTATCCTTCACTTATATTTTGGCTATATCATAAGATATACCAAGAGTACCTACTTGTCACGACGAATGAAATAAGTCCAAACTTGATAGGGTTGAGTCATTTGGTAACAGGTTTCTATGGCCACCGTCGGCTCCATCATAAAACCCTGGACCTCATCTGGGACCAAAGTACTTGTCAAGACGAATAAAATGAGTCCAAACTTGATAGGATTGCGTCGTTTGGTAACAGAGTTCCCATGGCCACCTTCTGGCTCCATCATTAGACTCTAGATCTCATCCGGGACTAAAGAACCTGTCAAGTCGAATGAAATGAGCCCAAACTCGATAGGGTTGCGCCGTTTGGTAACAGAATTCCCATGGGTACCTTCCGGCTCCATCATCAGACCTTGGAGCCAAGCCAAAAGTAACTATAGCTGCTACTTATCAAGACGAATGAAATGGGTCAAAACTTCATAGGGTTGCGTCGTTTGGTAACAGGTTTCTATGGCTACCACCATCGGCTCCATCATTAGACCTTGGACCTCAAGTTCAGTTCAGTTCAGTTCAAAAATTTTATTGACCATAAAATCATACATATTACTTAGTCAACGTCAATATAATATTAATATTTTTGTATACTACCGCCCGTTCGGAAGTACTTGTCGAGTGAATCAAATGAGCCCAAAGTTGATAGGGTTGCGTCGTTTGGTAACTGAGTTCCGTTAGCCACCTTCCGACTCTATCACCAGACCCTGGACCTCATGTGAGACCAAAGTACTTGTCAAGACGAATCAAATGAGCCCAAATTCGATAGGGGTTGTGTCGTTTGGTAACTGAGTTCCCTTAGCCACCTTCCTACTCTATCATCAGAAGCTGGAACTCATGCGAGACCAAGTACTTGTCAAGACGAATCAAATGAGCCCAAACTGGATAGGGTTGCTTTGTTTAGTAACTGAGTTCCCTTGGCCACCTTCCAACTCCATCATCAGACCCTGGACCTCGTTTGAGACCAAAGTACTTGTCAAGACGAATCAAATGGGCTAAATTTTGATAAGGTTGCGTAGTTTGGTAACTAAGTTCCCTTGGCCACCCTTCGGCTCCATCATCAGACCCTGGACCTTATGCGGGATCAAAGTACTTGTCAAGACAAATTAAATGAGCCCAAACTCGACAGGGTTGCGTTGTTTGGTAACTGAGTTCCCTTGGCCATATTCTGGCTCCATCATTGGACGCCGCTGGAGCTCATGCGGGACCAAAGTATGTACTTGTCAAGACGAATCAAATGAGCCCAAACTCGTAGGGTTGCGTCGATTGGTATCTGAGTTCCTTTGGCCACCTTCCGGCTCCATCATCAGACCCTGGATCTCTTGCGGGACCAAAGTACTTGTCAAGACGAATCAATTAAGCCTAAACTCGATACAGTTGCGTCGTTTGGTAACAAAGTTCCCTTGGCCACCTTCCGGCTCCATCATCAGATCCAAGTTAGAAAAATATTGCATTGTCATTTCTGATATTCAACCTCTGTAATTAGTTTCACACACGTCGTGGGATATGAGTCTAATTTCACGCATAAAGTGCGGTCTTTTTGTGTAGGTCCGCATAATATGAAATTCGAACTAACATACACATTTCAGACTGGTGGCGCCACGTGGTGGTAACACATCTGAACTGATTTTCGGCGTGTGTTAACTTAACTAAACAAAAATACCGATTATGCGGGCCCCCTCGAAAATCTGCTCAAACTTCACCAGTCGACCAATCAGAACGCGAGAATTCGATAGCTATATTTGAAGCTACGTCAAAATATTGTGCGGACGTCCCCGCAATGAGGTCGGTCCGCACAATGAGGATTGTGGACCATCTAAAGACCGCACAATGTTAAAGCCGCGAAGACATACCCTCACTCAAACACACACATACCCTCACTCACACACACACACACCCTCACTCACACACAGACACCCGCACACACTGTGCACACTTGGCTTGATTTAGATAACTTTACTGATAAAATCAGTTATCTAAATGTAAAGTCGTCATATTGGGACACCAGGTATAGATGCTCCTTGGCAGAAAACGCTTAGAAATAATGATAACAACTTGACTATTAGCAGACTACTGCGTGTTTAAGAATAAATCAAATATTTCATTTTAAAAAAACACACCGCAGAATGCCATTGCCATTTTTTTTGTAAATGGATATAAGTCGGCACAACTGTACCTCTGCCATACTTTATAGCCAATTTCAGTCATTTCATTACATTACCGATCAAACCTCATTGTTAGACCATATTCTCATATCAACAAAGTGAAGTGAGTATCAGCATAATATCCTGTTGATGTTCGTTGGAATAAAGCTACGTTTTTACGACTCCTGTAACTGCCGGCAGTTCGCCATCAATGTAATTTATAGCTGGGTAAGAAAGACCGATTCTGCTTATTAATTTTGCGCGAGACTAGGGATGCCATAAGGATGCAAGATGGGGAACTTCGTGAAAATTTTGCTGAAGTGAGAATAAGACCATATTAACCCCCCCCCCCCCCCATACATTATATGGCAATTTGCCGGAGAAATTGTAATATTGCCGGCAACGGCACATCAGACTCGGACCACTTATAATTGAATTTTGCTATAAATGTGTCCACTAGAGCAGCAACTTATTTAAAGTAAGCTGATAATTATTATCAGAGAATACTGTTCTTAATTATTAAGAACAGTATTCTCTTTTCACTAAAGCGATGTTTCCAGGCCTTTTTTCATCCCTACGTGTAAAAAACAGCTACCTAAGAAGGCTGGGATTTGAAAAGAGACGACAATGTTTCATTCGACTAAGCTGCCACATTATAAAATCTCTGAGTCAAGATTCGTTCCGGCAAATCCGGTTATTATGGTTACCCTACTTGCCTCACCTTTGCGGCTTCCCGGCTTACATGATTTCAGCTCTTTAATCTTGCGCCTTCTTATTCGAGAAAGCGCTATTATTCATCGCCTTGTATTGCAAGGGCGGTAATAAATTCGATTTGAAATGAGCTCACGAATGGTTGCCAACTCCTGAAATCTGGGTGAGATCGATTCATTCTGAAGAGGTTCGTTTTGATTGGATTAATATATCAGTTGAGATTATGTTATTTATCAACTCAAAGCAGTTTCTTCAGTTGTCGTGCAGGCCCACGAGATCTTTTAAAAATGCCATTTTCATAGCGCGTTATAATCCTGTTGCCGCAACAATGAACAAATACTGAAATGCACGAAAAAAATAAAGGTGTTTAGAATTAAATTCCCATTAAGTCATATTAAGTCAATTTCAATATCATAGCGCGCATAACAATTATTATTGTTTCTCTGTATTGTGTAGTGTATTATATAAACTACGAATCGAATTATATTCCTTGCCAATGTAATTCCTGGCTAATGTATTCTATCGATATAATTATAGGGCTTTTCTCATTCAAATCCAACATATGCTAACTGTTTTAAATTCTTGTAGCCACTGGTCAAGTTGTTACAATATTTTTAACATTGTTTACTAGGAAAATTGTGAGCAGGGTAGTTGTTGTTTAATTATTTCAAAACACACTGAATGACGCTGTGTTACAAAATTACAGAAGAAATGCACCTTTCGCCGTCGGGAACTTTTAATTAGGGGAAATTTCAGTGTTTTAGTGAAGCGGTGAGGGGATTGTGTTCACGCGATATGGCCAGCTTTGTGCCGTGTGGTCACAAACGCAAACTATTATGAATATGTTAATAAGTTGTTTGAAATTAATGCAAATTTTGAAATAATAAGTTTAATCACCCCGCAATAAATGCGCGCAGCTATATGAAATGACAGAATGAATAAAATTATCACCCGTCATTGGAAAGATATGCTTCCCATGGAATTGGTTACTTTCGCCTTACATCAAATGAGGTAGTTCTGATTTTTTTTATGAGTTGGTAGTGATAAAATGGCTAATTACAAATCCAAGTTTTCCACCTCGAAAGCCTTCCGGATCACAGTAAAAACTTGAAATATAGGTAATTTTTCCGTTTTTCACTTTTTTGCTTTGAATACCAACTTTATTTGCTACTTAGGACTATGGATACGAGCTATATCCAGATACCGCAAGGCCACTCCTGCTGTGTCAACTGATAGAGGTTTTCCTACTGCATGTTCAAGATCACAGTCTGGGTCCCAAAGTTTATCGGACGATATCTTCCGGAAACTTTTGGGACTCAGAAGATAACCTGGATCATGCAATAGGAACTTTTCTACCAGGTGACGTGGCAGGAGTGGCCCTGCTTGACCTGGATATAACTAGTATCTATATTTATTTACTTATTTTCTATAGTGCAAATAAAGTTGGTATTTAAAGCCAGTTTTTGTTTCGTTTTCGTGAATTTTGACCCCTAAGGTATGGGTTTGTGGATGAATTCCCAACAAAATGAGATCAATTATGTCAACTTACGCTTGATAGTCCCTGAGACACGGCTGTTCAAATTTGTTGAGGTAAGTAAACAATTATGTACTAGAAGCGTTTGCAACGTTTACTTACCTCAACAACTATTGTTTGAAAGTTGACATAATTGAAGTTGATTTTGTTGGAAATTTAGTGGACTTTAATAACTTTTGCCATAAACCCATTCGGTAGGGATCAAATTTATCGAAAAAAAAAACATAAACTTCCTTTTTTTATTTTGCTAATCTTTGAGTAGCAGTATCATAGATACTATTTGGCCTACCAAATCCAAATTATTATCATTTCATTGCAAAAGTCTTCTTTAATGTGTTTATAGTGTATTTTGTCCTTGTTGGAAAAAATAAATACAAAAAGTGGAAAAGTCCTAAATTTTAACCCCCTAACCCTTTCAGTACTGTTGGTACATATATGTCCCAGTCTACGTAGGTACCGTTGGGACAATGCGTCCCATGGACGTTCAACCAAAGCCTGAATCTCTGTTTTTGCTTTTAATTTGGGACAAGTAGTCCCAAACGGTCCGTACACTCATCCTTACTCTATCGAATTGAACAAGTTGCGACTGGCACATCACTAGTTGCTTCAGTCTTGACTAAACTAACTACGGGTGTGATTACGTCTGCAAATAATAAATAAAAGAAGTGGTTTAAAGTGCGTTAAACAGGTGAGTTTTGTTTGTATGAGTTAATTGATTGATATATTGTTACATAGATCATAAATTATTCTAGAAATGTCTTTTATTTTCTTGTAGATGTTGATCTTGGGACAATATGACCCATTAGACCTTAGAATATATATATGTACCTAACTGTGAAATAGAAAAATGTATGATTACTTTCACAGTGTACAATTTTTGTATAAAAATACGTGATAGACTATAATGTGTATTTCTTGTTGTATTGCAGGATGTTAAAGCCGACGCGAAAGCGGACGAAACGAAGAAAATGAAACATAGTGAAGGCAATACAGCTGTCGCTGGAGGAGTAGTTGGGGACTATTTGCCAGTTCAAATACCGAGTAGACGCAGGTGCGTCTTCTGCACACAGAAAAAAAGACACGCAGACATACACAATATGCAAATCGTGCAAAAGATATTTATGCAAGAAGAATCACCCCGTGGCACGTATAATTAAAATAAAACCATTCTATTGTCTGTACATCAATGTTTTATTTTGTTGAACTTTAAGGTCTGATGGGACATATCGTCCCATCCTGAAAAACGTAGATTACACTTCTGAAAACAAATTCTAAGACTATTTTCCGATTACATAAACCTTTTTTAGTAGAGCAGTGATTATTATATACGAATTTCAACAACTTTAGTTTTTAGACCTGGGCGGGTATATATATGCCGTCTCGAAAGGGCTAAGTCGAGCCATTGTCATTTTCCTGGCCGAAAAGGGAAAAATATTGACATTAAAATTAGTTTGACAGTGGGTACCAACGTCAAAAATTAGACATTCACTGACGTCTTGGTACCCACTGTCAAAATAATTTTAATGTCATTTTTTTATAATTTTAATGTCAATATTGTTCCAAGGACTCTATTGTCCTTACGCTACAGTGGGTGTGAATTTTCAAGTTTTTAACTGTGATCAGGAGGGCTTTCGAGGTGGAATACTTGGATTTGTCATCATAACCCATTTAACCACTACCAACACATAAAAAAATCGAAACTACCTCATTTGATGCAAGGCTTTTTACAAATTCCATGGGCTAATAAATTGAATAAAATGTTGTAGTTTTCTTTATTTATTCAGCCCATTACGACGAAGAAGTTTCTTGGGTGATGCTAAACAACCGAACCACCAAACTCTCAAGAAAATTTGTATGGGTTAATTTTAAAGTTAATTAGTAAATGATGACAACATTTGCAGACTGCTGCGTGTTTTCTTTGATGTCATAATTGGATTGTCAATCAAAACACGCAGTAGTTTATTAATATGACACTTATGTTGTCATTATTTTATTTCTAGGATTTCCTGCCAAGCTTGCAAGTTTACAATTTTGTGATTTTGCCAATATTTGAAATAAAACCGTCCAAGTGCGAGTCGGAATCGCGCACGAAGTGTTATCTATAAAAACGGCGTGTTTTTTTTACGTTTGTTGTATGGGAGCCCCTTAAATATTTATTTTATTCTGTATTTTAGTATTTGTTGTTGTAGCGGCAACAGAAATACATCATCTGTAAAAATTTCAACTGTCTAGCTACTACGGTTCATGAGATACAGCCTAGTGACAGACAGACAGACGGACGGACAGACGGACGGACAGCAAAATCTCAGTAATATGGTCCCGTTTGGCACCCTTCGGGTACGGAACCCTAAAGATGGAGATGATCACGTACATAATGTTTTCATAAGATATATGTTTGTGTATGAAACACAGACCCCGCGTGATCAATATAAGTCATTAAGTACGAGTATTATAACTGCGAATCCCTCGAGTGGCTACTGAGTGCCTTACTCCGTCCAAAACCATATAACAGATTGCTTTACGTGTAGAGCCAATATGCCTTTGGGACACCAGTTAATCTTTATTGAGAGTGAAGTACCGGTGCGAAACGCCAATACCTGCCAATTACTTACACTGCTAGCGGCAAATAGATGAGAAGTGTAATACGAACTGATCTGAGATCGTTATTACATTGAGGATCTTTAAGAACTAGTTAGAATAAGGAATAGTGTTGGTTTTAGCGCTGCTGGTCAGCGTAATAGCACATTATCTTAGCGCAGGCTGTAACTGCCTAGCAGTTTGGCAGACTTAAATTACGTAATTAAGTGCTTTTTTTCATGAATAAACGTTATAAATAAATAAAGTCAACGCGTTATTTCTTCCTTTTCCTTTTTTGATTTATCTGTAAAAGCTTAAGAACTGACCAAAACTGTAAACATAATAACGTTACGCTTTTTCTCACGGTGTGTGGCGGAGGCACATCGAATTATGTCTAGTAAAATATGAATGATTATGATTAAGATTAATTTTCGTATGTAATTATTTTAGATAGGAAAAACATCTGGTAGTAGAAGTTCAATCTAGAACAAAACTACTTTTTTGTGCACTTTTTGAAAGAAGCCTGAATTGTTTACCACAGCTAGTACGTTCGCCTAGGTTCATATATGGCTATAATTACTATATCAATTTATCACGCTATTAGTCACAAAACACAAAACTTTCTAGATGAACGGAGCTGCACCCAGGAGTTAGTTCGCAACAACCGAGTACGAAACTCGTCGTGTCGTGACATTATAGAGATGCGATTGTAAATTTATGTTCTTTTAATGGCAGTGAACATTACCCCCCGAACGGTGCTTTGGGATTGTCCCGTTTAGTCACTTGAATAGTTTATTGCTATTAGCCAATGCCAATAATAGTGGGAATTCGGTCTAGAACAAAACTACTTTTTTGTGCACTTAGTGAAAGAAGCATGAATTTTTTACCAGACCTAGTACGTGTGCCTAGGTTCATATTTCAAAATTGAAGAAAGTCGGATTCGACCTGAGAGGCCCGTGAGAGTCAATACAAAAACGCACCCCACGCCACAAACTAAAAATTCTTCCTGATAAACAAAGACAATGAATTATTTTTTGTCCATAAAATACTATCGTTCCACAGCAAATTTTGAAAATTTCAGCTTATTTGTGAACCGGTGTTCGAAGCCTTGAATGGAAATCGTTCGAAAAACTTTGGGACCTAGACCGATGATTTCTTCTATTTCGAAATATGAACACGTACTAGCTGTGTTAAAAAATCCGGCTTATTTCATTAAGTGCACAAACCATCCATGTAGAACTTCCAGTATAACGAAAAAGGGCTATCAACAAAAATAAAATAGGGTTGTTTTTATTACCGAGTGGGGGCCGAAAGACGAAAAGAGAAGCGTAGGTCAACCAGCAGCGGGTCGATTACACAGCGTTGAAACCTAATTTAACAGAACAGTGTTTGAAACTGAATTGGAGGGGCTGAAATCATGAAGTTAGCCTAGTCACTAGTGTTGGTGCTAGTGTTGATCTATCAAAGTACCAGCAGATCTATTAAAGAAGGGACACAGGCTTTCCTTATTCGCCCAGACATAAAATGTTGTACAAACCTCTCATTGGCACCATGTCGCCACAGTGATTAAATTGCGACAAAACAGTGCTTAACAAAGTGGTACAAGCCCCGACCCCTCACTGCAGACTACAACATTAGGGAGAAAACATCTCAATTGTTGTTATTTACTACCAATCGGACTCAGCCACCACGTTCTGTGTAATCTATTTGCCTTGTCTCCTACAAAAACATCTTAGGTTATCTTATAGAGAAGCCAAGAATACTAACACATACACACGCCGCCGCACACACACGTTTAGCGAGGTCAATAAAGATTTAGGAAATTGATATTTGCATAAGTATAAGTTATGTGTATAGTGTGATGCAAGTTAGCTAAACAGGACTAGGTGATAAACAGAGTACCGTACACAAACAAGACCTCATTTCTCCGCCGCTGTCCGCATGTCCGTTCATTCGTCCGCCAGCCAGCTCTATCCGAAGAACCGGCAGAAAGTTGAAATTTTCACAGTATTTAAATTTTCACACGCGTATTTCAGTGCATCTACCACTACAGCAATATGTATTCGGTACACTCTCATAAGGACATAGGCCGAACAAACTTACAATGGAGAACAATGGACGTCGGAGCGAGAGGGTCTGAACTGAGCGCAATGAATCAAGTCCCTAGACTAAATAATGAGAAGAAACAAGAATCATAATTTATTGCGTTATTCGTGTGACTCGCTCTTGTTTTGTTTGCTGCAGCTCTGACCATATTAAAATGAATACATATGTGAGATGTACATAAAAACACTATATTAGGATCTAATGAATATAAACGGTCTCCCCATGAGCCTGGTCCTCGATCTTATGTGCTCTTATCATGATATACGGTAGCGATAAATACAGGGCGCCGATACAAATGGGCCAATGTACTTTGAGAAGTACACCGAAGGTTCAAATTGGTGCAACTTTTCGTGTGTGAGTTTGACTCGCACTAAACCGTTTTTAAGGTAATGTACCCAAAGGGTGACGGGACCCTATTACTAAGGCTCCGCCGTCCGTCTGTCCGTCCGTCCGTCCCGTCAGCGGGTCCTAGAGCACGAACCGTAATAGCTAGAATATTGAAATTTTCACAGAATGTGTATATCTGTTGCCACAAAAACATTAAATACTGAAATACGAGAGATATTACAAATTAAACGGGTCCCCGTACAAGAGACGTGTTTTTAATTTAATTTTTGTTTTATTGTTTTGAGTGCTTAAGTTGTGTTGTACGATGGTACGGTACCCTTCTTGTGCGATTCCGACTCGCACTTGACCGATTTTTTAAGATTTCATCCCATTTACGGAAAAGCGGAAACTTATAGATACTTCGTTGTCCGTCTCTCCGTTTGTCTGCGCGTCTGTCAAGCAAAGACCCTTTTTGTCAAAAACGTGTGGCAGTATGAAGTTGAAATTAATATTGCAGTATTTAGTAACTGGCTAAAAGTGGGCGTAATTATGTCTCTGCCACCCCGTATGTGAAAGGCTATGTTACCTATGTTACGTTATGCATAATATTTTGAGATCAGAAATAAATAAATTAGTAGAATTGTGTCCAATGCAAATACATTTACCCCGGACATCAACACAAATGCAATCGGGCGCAGATTTTATTTCCCCAACCAATTAAAGTGGGTCCAAAACGCACGTACGTCGTACATTCCGCCCAATGTGAACGTGCACTCATCCAATCAAATATACCTACTTCGGCATTTCGCTTATTTGAGGGTCGATTTCAGGTCCTAATGACGCGTCATTTGTGTGAAGTAATTTCATTCGTGTGACATAAAAATTCGTGAAATCGACCCTCGTAGAAGATTCGTAACGCTTGCAACGCTATTTGCAGCGTGCCGTAACAACGTTCGTAGCAGATTCGAAACGCTTGCAACGCTATTTGCAGCATGCGTAACATCGTATTTCACGGCACACGAATAACGCGTCATTCGTGTGAATTACTCTCATTCGTGTGACTCAAAAATCGTGAAATCGACCCTTGAAAAAGCTTTGTGGTCTAGTCGGTTTTTTGCTCGTTTCTCACGCAGGAGATGCAGGTTCTAATCCCTTTGCTGACCATTACTAAGGAGACAATTAATTGATAAGTACATTATTCGATGTCCCGTGTTTCGGATGATACGTAAGATGTAGGCCCTGGCTTCCGCTACTTGGTAGTGTATGTAGTAGGTAAACTCCTCCACCAACTTGCACTGACCGTGGTAGAGAACAGCTCAATCTACACGGGTGAAGGCCATTGCCCCTCGGTGTGGACATTAATGCTACATCTACGTTAATTGTACTTCGCTTATTTGACCTATGAGTGGATCCAGCTACTCGTGGTTGACTGTACCATAGGCAATCCATTCACGTTAGACCTCCGGATCTAGTGCGAACATAAATTGGGATATACCGACCTTTGGGGCTTGTTTAATTTCACGACTGAATAAATCCAAATGTTATGCCTACGGGACGGGCGGGGACGGCCCGATGCGTTCCCAACTGTCCCCGGACATAAAACTGGAAAGTGTGCGGGTAGCAATTATTTTGCTTAACTGAATTGTTGCCAAGCTGATTGTTTCTGGATACCAACGCATTTGGGTTTATAATGTTATCAAATAATTCGGTAAAAAGGTACCTACATTACATACTATCAATCATATACAACATGTTGACTTGTAAAGTTACGCCCGACTCAGGGTCGATAGTTCGTATCGCTGATGACAAAAAAAATGTTTTATTTAATGTCCCGCCTCATAATTTTCATTCATAACTTACCATGTAAAAAAAATCCTGAAATAATCCAAAAGTGCGGTACATTTCGACGCATACTCCCAGAAACGTAGCATTTCACCGCGCGCAAGTGCTAACAGACTCCCCCCGCGCCCCGCCCCGCCTCCTGCGACTCTTCGCGGACCAAAATTTTATGTTTTTTAAATATTTTTGAAATAAATTTTAATAAATATTATTATGGCAATATATAAATAATGAAAACATACTTTTTATATTATATATTTAACTTCAGTGTCATGTAAAATGTAAATAGCCACCCCTGGGCTCGGCATAAGTTTACAAAACAACATCCTCGGCGTATTTTCGGAAGAGCACAAGCACAAGCTTAATACTTGTCTTACACAAGACTATAATTATAGGTTAATAGTACCGAGACTTCAAACTACTAGCTCGATTAACATCCACAAAAGACCTTGAACTCTTTTGACAGGTTTGGAACTTTATGTCAATGTGAAAAGATTGAAAATCGCGGCCCGTGGACTTTGTATGGTTTAAATATATTGGAGAATTGGTTGTCATGCTCACAATTGCGTTTATGATTATGAGATATGTTACACAGGATTTTCCGTCACTCAGCGATTACCACCTGACCCTGACCCAAAGATTCTGTTTATGTGGGCTTCCTCCAGTGTAGGTCGATGATTAGTTTGAGGACATCCTGTAGGTAGAAGGAAAAGAAAAATATACAAAGCATGAATGAATTGAAAAGAAGCAAAATAAAAAAATTAATACGTTAATTTATAATAATGGGAAATAGGTCAATAAAAATGTGAAGTCGCCGTCACAAAGAATCTCAGCAGATATTAAAATCGTGCTTGCTGGACAAAAGAAATTCAATTTGAATGAAAATGTATCGGTACAAAAAATGGCATACAATTTGTGTAAACCCTATACAACAAGGCGTTCCCCGTCCCATCTCATCTCACACAGCGTTTTTATTAACAAGCGGAAAAGTATAAACAAACAAGCAAAGTTGTGCAGATTAAATGCAACATGGAACTGAAAACGAAAATAGAAGACCACAACAAGCATAATATTGCTGGAAACTTGAAACCTCAGGCGATACATCAAATGCATATTTGATTCCGTTCCGTTTCCAACAGAACAATATCGATATATTGAGGAGTGAACAAACTGTGCTGGGAGAGCAATACACGAATCCTCTTATTGAATATTTACTTTTGCGGGAACCCGCCTCGTTGAAACTCGGTCCGTTTTATGTGATGGTAAAAGAATGTAAAAAAAAACTTAATAAAAACGTGGATCCGAGTAAAGGCCTGTGCCCCTCGGTGGGGACATTAATGGGCTACATTTACATTTACAATAAAAACGTATGTATAGTAAACGCAGATAAAATATGTATAGGATAGACTATAAATATAAACTTTATGCGTATTTTAATCACTAAGAAACTACTATTATTAGTTTACTATAATTTAATGCTAGGTTTATAACTTCGGCCAGGTTCTTAAATTTTTGAGCACCATCACGTTATATTTTACACAGATTATACAATTTCATGTGAGTCCTGTTTTACTGTATATGTTAAGTAGGTAGCAGTACTTAGTAGAAGGTACTAAAATATATAAAGGATGACTTTGGGGTTTTTATTTTATTCAACACTTAACTTAATTACAATAAATTATTTTACAACTTTACCTAGTAATACAAAGCTACTAAACTAAATAAAAAATGTCTCTGAGGTCACGCCACCGTTGAGTGGCAGGGTGCCCTTTAGGGTCGTGATTCTAACCTACTGTTTCTAAATAGGTAAATGATTGCGGTTTCAGCTATTAAGATATTTGTTAAATTATTACAACTAAGCGTTAGTAATTGAATAGATTAATTATCCTAATTAATTCAGAAATTTTGGTCACCTTACAATTCATGTTAAAACCTATTTAGTATAAACTAATCAGGCAAGTATGAAATATCCAAACCAATAGCCATAACCTCAGAACAATATAAACAATTTAGGTATAACCAAGTCAAAAGTCAATTGCACTTGTAGAATGTATAGGGTGACCAACTGAACATGACCCAAAATAGGATATATATTTTTTTAACACAAAAAAATATGATTAGCGAGCTATAAATCTACAACGTTTCATTACTAATTAATAGGCAAATCTAAGTTTACCTAGTAGTTACATGATCCCGCAGTCGCTGTGTATGATAATTATACTGTTTCAGGGATATTTTGTAAAAATTATCCTTTTACTCAATATTGAAGTAAAACTTCTTGGGGCACGGGGGTAAAATTTATTTAACCTCTCAACTGTGGGTTATTCATATATTTGCTTTTCAATTGATACTAGCCGGGTGCTATCACGAGTGGCTAAGAAATGTAACGGAAATTGGAATCGGTGACGTCAGGGTCGGCTGAAGACTTTTAAAACCGCAACTATTTTCAATACGGTTTTTAACTAATCAGATAAGATAATAATACATTCGTACAATAAAGAATATTAATTAGTGAGAGAAAAACCTGATGAAACGTTAACAAATAAAAATTATTTTAAGCATTCTTCCACGAGTTCTTGATTTCCGGTATGGCCAAGATGGCGCCGCCGCCGCCGCCGCCGCCGCCGCCGCTGGCTGGGATAAACAATAAACAAAACCAGTGACGTGACCAAAAACTACTTCGTTCAACCTCTTTGTTGGAACCGGAACTTATGTTTGACAGCTGTGCGATGCGATCCATACAGTTTGTAAGAAAAGAGTTTCATCAATGTCACACGGGTCGATATGGATTTCTAAAACAAGCAAAGCAATGCATACATTTGAGCGAGACGGCTTAAAGACGTGACGTCAGATGGTATATAATCTGAGCGAGATGCAAATAGTAGTGACACTATTGAATGAGTTAAGTATATCACCACGAGCGCGATAAATTGTAGATAAGGAATGGTGGGAAATAAATGACATGACGTATTAAAAGTAAGTACAAGTATAAAATAATTTCAAATAATCGGACGTCTGAAACTTAAAAGTAACTTGAAGCAGAGATTGGATCTCAAAATTGGAAATTTAAATCTCTTTTAGTATAGGTAGGTATAGGTGTATAGTATAGGTACCACTTAATGATCTAGCTACAGAAGTTTTACTTCTAACACGTGTACGGTGCTACACGCGTATCTTTTTTTTTAAGGGTCGCGTGCTGTAAGTCAACCCCATTATTAGCCAGCCCAGTAAGTGTACACGAATATGCATTAAGTTTTATTAACGACCAGAAAACTCAAGGACTAAAAATATTTTCACATTTCAAAAGACATCTGGATTTCAAATGATTTGAGAGGAATTTTCCGAGTCGATTTCTTGATTTCTTGATTTCTTGTGTATGGGTATTTTTTCTCAGATATATCGTTACGGCGCGGCGGCGCTGATTCTAGCAGCGGATGCTAAACAAACCCTAATTCTTCCAACGCACGCAGTACAAAGAAAAGCTCCAACTTTGTATCACATGAATACCTAATGAGAATGGAGCCTTAGACAAACAGAGAGTTCAAACCGAATAATGCGTCTCTTCAATAATACGAGCAGAGAAAGAAAACAATTTTCTAATCGGCCAAGTTTTACGGGCAAAGAGTAAGTAAGGATTTACGGCAAAAGCTTCGCCTTTCTAACTTAGGAAATTTCACTTAGGAAACAAAAGTACTCAAATAAAAGAAGAACAATCATAAAAAGAGAGACGTCGAATGAGTTTTCCTAAAAAGTGAAGGGGCTTGCCTTGAAGGGGTTCGATTCAGTGTGCCGGCCGATGTTTGTCTTATACCCGAATCATACAGGATGGACTGAGTCGAAGAGTATCCAGTACAGTTTATAGGCCTGTCAAGTCAAAATAGATACATTTTATGAACTGTCAAAACGGAACTTTTGTTCCTGAGTTATATTAAATTACAACAGAACGACGTCATGGAAAATGCTGTCTCTTTTGCACAAAATTGACTTAATAAAATATATCTGCTGGAAATACACAATATGTTAGACAATAAATACATTTTTTTTTATTGCCAATTCAATTCCAATTAAATTTCTAATACCAATTATTTCAATTTTCAATTCCATTAATAACATAACTAATTTCATTATTTAATTTTGTTTTTCTTATGTAATTACTTATATAAATTAAATTGTGTAAGTACTTGAGCCACTGTTGTGCGTCCGCTTTGGCCCTGGCAGAATACCAGCGTCACAGATTCGTCTGTGACATTGCTGAGTCAGGGCCATTTCACTGCCGTGGTACAGTCACATAACCACACAGCTGTAGGTACCTACTGTTTTGTGTACCATGTCAAATGAATAAATGAATTATCTATCTATCTATCTATCTATTCTGAGAATGTCAAGTCATTTTGTACATAATGCTTCAACTTTAGACTTGTTCCTAGATTTATTGGATTACCTTGGCCACAAGCCTATTGTCGTATTGATGAGGTACCTAATTACAATTACCTATGCCATGTAGTACCTATCTAGCTTATGCATATGTGTAAACAACGTATGACGATGTAACATAACACATAACCTTGTGTCAAGCCTTTTCCCATACGGGGTGGCACAGGCACAACTGTGCCCACTTTCAGTCAGTGATTCAAAACTCCATTTTGCGTGACAGGGGGCTAGCCCATCGCCGCAGCTATGGAGTAATGAAGGTTTTCTCACGATGTTTTACATCGCCGTTAGACTGTCCGTATAACGTACCTAAGATAAATGACTTATCTCATAATGAGATTACCAATGATTGGTATTAGCACCAGGATTCGAACCTGCACCTCCTGCGTGAGAGGCAAGCATGAAACCCACTAGACCACGGAGCGGTATGACGATGTTTTATCGTATATCCCACTTAGATTCGGCGTATAGTCAAATACATGATGCTCACCCGTTTTTATATACCTACGAAACCCATTTTTGATGCTCAGGTAAATAAAAATTCCATAGGTATAATAAGGAATATTCGCCCCGTCCCATCATTCGGTACTTTATTTGGGTTTAGGAGAGATATTTATTGGCTTAGGTAGAATCAGCATTTGTGAAAATCGAGCGATTTCCCTCCAGAAAGATTCGGGTTTTTTATAGATTTTTTTAACTGAACCCATCGATTTCATCACTACTCTTCAGCAGCCCTGCATTTATGTGGGATGGGATAAACATCCCATTTGTTATTTCAGGTCATACCAGGCCATGTCCCACAATCAAATCGGTTTGGTGGCTTCGGCGTAAAAGCCAATCAAATATCTGAATTCATATAAGTAGAATATTAATAAGTATAGTAGTAAGGAGAATATAGGATTGCTTCCCATTGAAGGCAGTGACGTCAGGTCGGTTCCACATAGCATGATGTGTGATATTCCATATAGATCAGTTTTCAAAAGCTGGCATTACGTTGCACTGCGTGTTCATCAAGAATAGTCTGTCTGTCTCTCTCTCTCTCTCTCTCTCTCTCTCTCTCTCTCACGTGCGTCAAATTTATGAGTAGAACGGAGGCAGTGATTGTTTTGCTTTTACTGTAATATTTTTAATTATAGAGATAGATCTATTTACATTCATGTGACATTTCAATCGAAGGCGTTATTGTGATTATTTACCTATTTCGATGTTTAAACATACTGAATTGTGAAATTGAATTGGTGTGAGTAGGTACAGTAAACATGCCAGCTCTTAATAACTGATCCTTGCCGTCAGATTTGGCAGCACAATCCAAAATATTATCAAACTTTTATCTCGAGCGATGATAGTGGCTGTGGAATAGGCCTGAAGGGCACCTTGAAACAATCTGAAAGTCGGATTGAGCCGCATAATATTTTGTTATCAACTTAGTCAAGGATTTTTGATTAAAACGTACAACCCCAAGTATCCAAGTAATTCACAGTTTAAATTGTCTAATAAGCACCCTTGACTCGACGTTTCAACCCAAATAAGCAACGAAGTATTTCACTGGGCGAGGGAGAGCGCATAATTAATTTCACGCCCACGTAAATTGCATGCACATAGGTTTACTAAATCACATTACTAAAAAATTCAATTTGCATACACCGGGGTGCGGGGGCCGGGAGCCGTAGCGCTCCGCCTCGAGATAATTTAATTTCAACTTAATCCCGCTATCACTATTACCTGTGGTGATTACAAGGAAATGCTTTGTTTTCATTAAATCCTCGCGGAGCGAAACGCAGGGTTTTAACTTGATCTGTTGGTTGTTCGCTGTTCTGTTTGGATTAAAACTATTTGATTTTGTTTATTTAGCATACTGCACTTTTAAACTTATTTAAAATTAGGGAAGGATATTAGTTTCTACATACAATTTGTTGAATAAGATCGTTGATTGTTGTTACTCGTTGTTATACTGAGTTGTAGTATAACATGTAACAAGATAAATCGCACCCCGTATCCGACAATGTCTAAAGTAAAGGCTGTCTTCGAAGACAGTACCCATTGTATACGCTTCGTACAATAACATATGGTACTTAAATGCCTTGCGTGAATTATTTACAAGGGTATTGTGCGCCTCTAGCCGTAGACAGTCCTTTATCTAATGTGTCATTCTGATGAAAGTTTGAATGGTTGTGAGTCTGTAGTTATAGGAAGCCATTATTAATAATCGTGTTAGTGAGTAAGTGTCAACTCATTATTATTATTATTATTATGGATTTTATTATTATTATTTTAATTATTTTTTCAATTATTATTATTAATGATCCATGACGTGTAATTAATATTATCAATAAATGATGTCTATGTCTATGTCTATGTCATTACATACATTAATAATCTGGACGTTGCAAACATCCAAACATCCTACATCCAACAAGCAGTCCTTTTTGTCTTTTCAACTGTGTTCAAAACAGAAAAACAAATGCGTGTCAGTCAACCCCAAGTCCCAGAAGTATCATTTCTAGACAGTTCATATCACGCCACAATACCCCCGCGTGTCACGTCACCGGGCATATGATTTTTAGCGCACACACTGACACCGCGGGGAATCCTCTTATTTCATTTGTCACTGCGGTTCCAACTGACAAGCCTCGCAAACTCACAATGCGCAATCTGTCAGCTCTAGAGGGAGCATACACTGATGGAACAAGAATGATGGCGTCCGAAGCGCTTACGCCGCCGTTTTTTCAGCCCCGGATCAGGGGCTGAGTTATCCGAAAACGGGGCCTTTCGTAACAAGCTTAGGGTTTAGTGATTCGCAGGCAACGCGGTGGATTTTCTTTGCGACGATAGGCGGCAAGAAGGTTTATTATGAAGTGAAACATATTAAAATGGAGACTACATCATTATGCGTAGGTACTGTATTAAAGTTTTTCTTATCAAACACGATTGGTTTTATATTCAATTCGTTATATGGAGTGTATAAAGTGCGCGGTCATTCTTTTCTTTTCACTATCATAAACTTGTAAAATGCAGTATCATTCACTAAATTACGAAAACAGATAATATCATCAAGCTTTAACAAATTTTTAATTTCAAGAGACCTAAAAAGGATTAAGTCGTTAGCAATAAAATAAATTACCAAATTTCCAGCGTTCTAACGAATCAATCTAAAAGTTTAAATTTACGGTGGAATCAATTTAACAAAATTTTCTTCAAACGCTATTGTTACTCGCCCTTGAGTATTTGCAATTTAATTTCGGGAACATGTTAAACAGTAATTTCGCTAACTAATTGTTTCCATAGGCGCCGTTCGTTCGCTTATTAAAGGCCATAGATTTCGCGGCTCGGTCGCTCCGAGTGAAATTACACGAACATTATCCTTAAATTATTGCCACTAATATGTCGCTGGTACAACGCCAGTGCCTGCTTAATGAGCCTGCCTGACACCTTCCAGGATTTCATTGGATCTCTTCGCGTCGTTCGCTGTAATAGAAAAACGGAGCCCTTTAGCTAATTACTGACATTTATTTTCCGAGCTATACATGTGATTCGTGCTTTGTATTTTTCAGTGTTTGACATACCACTGTGCGTCTTGCTATTGGTATACCATTATTCGTTCTATGGCAATATCACATTAAGCATTTCACGGTTTTTTTTTTTTACAAATATGGACTGTTTTTGAATTTAGGTACCACGACTGAGTTAGCTAGTTATAAATCCTTACCTAAGTAAGTGTTATTGTGTTTTTTCTTTACATTACCGCCTTCTAAGTGCTAATATCGTACCGAGCACCAACAAGTTTCGTGCGATATCGCCTCAAACAACAAATAGCACTTTAACTTCATGAAGCCCCTAACTTAGCGACAACAGACAGACTAAATTTGTTTGACAGTAAATCCACAATACAGCACGAAAAAGCTCGGATTCAATTTATTTCTCAGTAACTTTGGTATCATTTAGGCGGGATAATGTCGAAAGGAAATTGTTGTGCAAATTGGGAAGTGGTCTGCTGTCGTTGTTGGATCTGCTTTTACTGACAGTTTGATTTGTATTTTCGGGTACACGACATAATAAAATACCTAAATACAAAATATTCATAATAAGAATAACTAACCATATACACGTGACTTTGTGGTCGTGATTCTTATTTTTTCAAACTCGGTAAATGATTGCGGTTTCAGCTAGTAAGATAAGGATTTAAATAATTACAACTAGATATGCGTTAGTAATTTAAGAAATTATCCTAGTTCATTCTGAAATGTTGGTTATACTTAGTCAAGAAATGACTTATCGAGCTCTAATCTACATCCTTTAATTTACTTTGTTGCTACATGACCCCGTAGTCACCTTGTATAGAGGTGCTACATGACACCCGTTTACAGTAAACGTATCTAAGTTAGGCTTGTCCTAGTTGGGATACGCCCAAGGCTAAGAACAGTCTAACCATAGAATAAAATGGCTTAGGTGTGTTAGTGCAATTATTTTTAGGGTTCCGATCCTTAAAAGAAAAAAAAGAAACCCTTATTTATATAGGATCACTTTGTTGTCCATCCGTCTGTCCGTCTGTCTGTCCGTGTGTCACAACCTTTATATCAAGAACTCGTAGACTTATGAAGCTGTTTATATCAATTGTTAAGGTCTGAAGGTTTGAAAAATCAACCTTCTAGGTAACGCAATCGAACGATACGACCGTTGATGCTGTAAAATTGTTGGATTTTCAAAGTAATCGCAATGGACCCTAAACTAATAGGGTACTTCCCGCAGGCCTACAATCATGAAATTTGGCACAAAGCAAGCTCTTATAGCACAATAAGTAAAGGGGAAAATCTGAAAATTACAATTTCTGTCTTTCTACAAAAATATTTAATCTGGTTTACATGGATGACATAATACTTTAATTTTTATGTAGAAACCTAATTATTACACATGTTACACTCTCCAAGTGTGATCGGAACCCTTGGTGCGCGAGTCCTACTCGCACTTGACCGTTTATTTTTGCTAGGACCAGCTTAAACAAGTTAGAAAAGAACTTTGGCGATTCTTATTTTTAGTACAAACGGGTGCGTGACTATTTACTAGTTCACTTTACCTATGTTACCTTTTAATCTCCACTTACGAAGTAAAACCTAACGCGAAAATTTCGGGCGCAAAGTGGGAATATTTTCAACTATGACTTTAGTTTAGGGTTAGGCGAGCTATCAAAATGCGATTAACAAACTCGGTGTGGAACCCACTGGAAGCACCTGCGCGCCATTATCACCAGTTAATGGGTGACGGTAAAACACGAAACTATTCCTAATGCGACTTTGTCAAACGGATCGCAGTAATCTGTGACTTTGACGCAAAACATGTGTGAGTATCCACTTTTTGCTAAACGCTAAAGTTTATGTGGTGTTGTTTAATTATGCTGGCTCTAACTAAACATTTTATGTAGAGTGCGTGCATGATAAGTCTGCGTGCGGTGGCAAATTGAATCTTCCTCAAACCGCTTCAGTTCTCAATGTAAATTAGCAAAATATGATTTAATCACTAGCTTTATTTACTACTACTTTATTAAACATGCAGACATCATTCCGAAATAATTTCAATAAAATTATTTTTATTATACCAAAGAATGATGATGTGATGCCATAACCTAAGTGCAGGCTTATCGTGCGAGCACTCGAAGGGTACGGACGCAGACGCATGAGTGATCCAATATGGGTTTCTCCTTCTGAGACACGAAACCCTAAAAAGTAGCAGCCACCAGCCACAAGTGCCTGGCACGCGCTTCAGCTTCCTTTGTGGCAGCGTCTAGATTCTCGTGGCGGCGTGTGGCTGTGGACGGTATCCTGTGTGCGGCGACAACGTCTGGTTTCCGACCAATACGCCGTTTGTCCACCGCCGCCGCCGCGTCAATACGTCAACGAGAGAATGGCTATAGTTATACCATGGCCGCTGAGAGAATGCGATCCTTACACATGTACATGTCCCTGTCTGTCCCGCGCTACTTAACACTATCTCTGAGCTCTATCTCACTTGTGGGAGTGTTTTTTTATAACCATAAAAAAATGTAAAATTTCGTTTATTTGCAAGAAAATGTACATTATGGATAAAATACCCTGTCCCTCAAATTAGCGTGAGCTTTCTCTTGAGAGAAAGTCATCCAGACAGACAGACAGACCATCAAGGCGCACCGTCATCTTTACTATGGCTGTTCCCGTTGACGTGACGGTGACAGCGGCGGTGCACAAACGGCTTTACAGTTCACTTATACAAATCTCCGTAAACAACATTCTCTAAATGCTTGTGATTATTTTAAATAAGTCCCGTAAATGGAAACATTCATCCAAAGATACCTCTCCGCTCCGGAGCACTTACGCCTTATTAATATAAAAGTAAATGTCGACGTAAATTCCTTGCACGGACGAATGAAATTGCCGAAAACTCGCCCACCCCCGAATCGCGTCGGCTGTCTCAATTAAAGTGATGTAAGATGCGTAATAACGGGCAATTTTGCTGATTTATTGAAACATTCATTATCAACGGTCTCTGAAGGTTAATTGTAGGCTTTGTTGGTACATGAAAATCAACCCCAGCAGATTTGGGGTATCCCTTTGGATACTAATTTGATGTTAACTTTAACGTTTAATCATATCATAATTACTTTATTGCACACACTCAATTGCAAGGAAAAAAAGTAAATAAAAACAGTGTACAAAGGCGAGCTTATCTCTAGAAAGAGATCTCATCCAGCAAACCAAGTTCCGAAGGATAGACCTTTGTGTACAACAATATACCTACGAGTACCTACAAAGCTAGAATATACTTACATCCAAAATACACCCTAAAATTAACTACCAAAATATTAAAGAAAATAATTCTATTAATAAACTTTAATAAATATAAACAAATATTTACATACAAATACATGCACTAATATACACTAATACATGCAAACTACCTGAGATTCTAAAGAGTAAGGTAATGTTTCTTTACCTGGCTTTTAAATATGTTTGGAGTAGGACTGTCCCTTATGGCACAGGGGAGGGCATTCCACAACCAAATGGCCCGGAGTCTGAACCCGTTTAATCGTTTCAATCTTGGTATCTGTTTTTTAATAGTAATAAGTTTTGGTTCAAGGGGTCATATATTATTATTGAGTACAACTAAAAACATAAAAATAATCTATTGTAGCCTATTTATATCCCCCACCGAGAGGTCCATAGGTCTTTACCGGATGCGATTTAGGTTAAGCAATATTCCACGAAGGGTCTGTGTGGGTTTTTATGTAATGTCGTATTTAAGCTATGGTTCTTTTTATAAAAAAAAATATACCATATTCCTATGTAGATAATTCTTGATCGCATCATGTCGGGACATCCCTCCAACAACCCGTGAGTAAAGGCCCGTGCTCCTCGGTGGGGACAAATAATTTTTATCCACCCAGCCAGTATTCAGTCCATGCCCAAAGTTACATATCGAGATCAGGATCGCTTGGATGGGGCCACTGGTAGGTACTATAATAAGTTTCAATTTCGCATGCAAGTAAAGACAAATATTTTTTTGCACTTATACTTGACTTTTATTCAGGAGTGAACCTTCTGTACGTAGTAATTATATTAGTTATTCTTTGGTAGAAGTCAATCTTCCCATCTTTTTAAACTCTTCCTATGACAGCCGATTTCAAAAAATGTTGTTTAACTCTGCCTTTCTTGACCTCTTTTTGACTTTAAGTATTTTCATAGTTAGTCTATTAGTCGATTTGACACCTTAGTACATTATATAAGCCAAGTTCTGCTTGTCAAGCGCAAATTAATCAAACTGAGACAGGTACAACCCCGTGAACAGTAGCCCGCAGGTGTGCAACAGAATAGTTTACACAACTCTTTCAAACACATATTTTGTACATAATCCACTATTACAGTTTGATATTAGTTTGATTTCAGAAAGAAAAAAAAGGCAACGCGTGCTACGCGCTACGAACATCGTAGCAGTAATTTCGTAGCAAATTACTTGTTATTAAAATTTTGTAGCATTGTGTAAATAATTTATTTTTATCCTTCGTGTATAATATATTAAACTCTCATTCGATTAATAAATATTTTTACTAACTGAAATTAGACCCAGCCAGTTAAATAAGGGCATAAACAGATTACCATTCTGTGACCGCGGCCATCCCTATGGGTTTATACCGACACCGACATAAACTTCCCTCTAAAACTTACTTCTTAACTAAACAGGGCATACCAGAAAATTTATGATTTATCCTCCCCAGAAGAACTGCTTGGAATATATTTTAGTAAATGCGGGTGCAGTTTACGAGCGTTGCTGCGTCAGCGCTGTTTTTTACGCTTTCAGTTGCGCACTGCGAATAACGTATATCCTTGGATTTGAGGATTTGAGGACCCGTGCTGACTACGCGAACACGTGCTGCTAGACGTAACAAATTCGCTCGGATATTCGTTAGTATGGAAAATGGCCGGTGTCCTTTGTTGATTGAGTAAACAATCTTTCTAAACAAAAATCTTCCAGATTCTATGTACTACTTATGATCGCAATCGTAAAGCGTAATCGATCAGAAATTCTAACGTAAACAGAAACACAAATGATAAAACGTGGCTGAAATTGGTACAAACTTCGGACATATTCTTCCGCCGAACTCACTGATTACTTCTTGTAGGTACAAGTTCAGAAACATGAACGTATTTGTAGATGTTCAAGTGAATGTCTCTTCTTTGTTATGTCTTACTTCGTTACAGTTAAGTGGCTTTGACTTTTGTAGGCGTTGCCATAAGAATGAGTGGGGATAATATAACAAATTAGGTTGAACATCCTCATTTGCTACATCTTTATTTAATTTATTGCTTTTTAAACGAAAATTAAAAACAACAAAGAGCGTGTTTTCATCAGGCGAGTGAGCAGCGAGCGAATGCTTTCATTATTTTCTTTTTCTTTCTATCATGCTCTCGTTCACACGAAACGAGGCGGGAACCAGTGAAAATTAAACGGAATAATACTTAACTACAGGTTTTGCGTTGGTCGTATTTTTAATTAAAAAGCTAACAAGGCAAATTGCTTTCTTACATTCTGCATGACAACATTTCTCATTATCTTCTTTAAAGGGTGCCTAATATCAAACAGAAATACTAGAGCAAGGTTAAAATAGTACAATAAATAACAAATCTATAAATATTGAGACTGGGTTCTAAAAAAACGCACACCCTACAAAAATTATATATTGTAAAGAAAAATTTACCACTGCCACCGTCACCGTCATGCAGAGACACATCTACACCTTGGCAAGAAATGCTAAACATAAATGATGGCAGCATTTGCAGACTACTTCGTGTTTTCTTTAATGACATATTTGGTTTGTCAATCAATTTTTGGCCAAGGTGTACGTCCGGCCGATATCGTTGACGTGACGGTGACGCTAACGGCGGCGGCGGCGGCAGACAAACGGCGTCATTACCAATCAGTAACCAAACTTAAATTGTAATGTCACCCTTGCCTTATCCATATTCATGAAAAAGTAGCACAATAATAAAGTAGCAATTGTAAGTAATTCGTTAATCACCTCGACCTCATCAACGAAGATAATACCCAGTGGACAAAAAATGACATCAAACAATGCTCGCCCAACTGGCGCCACCTACCTACACCGCAATTTGCTCCAAATTTCGCATTCCCCCGAATTTTTTGCAGCATTATTTCTGAATTACCAGGACTGGCTTGATGGCGTTTTTATTTCCTCCCGTTGTAGCAGGAAATGAGGAAAACAAGACACTGTGGCTGCTTCGGCTATGCGTCTGCTTTGTGACTGGTGTATCTCTCGCCCCTTTTTACAAGTCCCCAGCAACAATCAAACAATTTTGATTGGAAAGTAAAAACATATTTAAAAGGTGTCAAACCCCACTGTACCTTTACTCAGATTCTTCAAGAAGTCTATAAGTAAAATGAAGCAGCAACTTCTAAAGACTGTGTGAAGGCTTATGATGACGCCCCTGTCTGTTGCACTGAAAGTAAGAGAAGTAACAGAAAGAAATTCAAATGTAGGTAAAATATTTATCCGCATTATTAAAAAGAAATTCAAATATAGGTAAAATATTTATCCGCATTATTAATTAGACTAAGGTAAGATTAGATACCTGGATGACAGTATTTTCTATGTAGAAACCTAATTACTGGACCGACTCCTGATTTTCAAAGAATGGGACGAACCTGGACGTCCATCCATTCATTTAAAATGTAACAATGTCGCTAGTCTGAAAAGTAGATACTTTATATTCTATACTACAATATACTTTTAAGTCCATACTTACATTTATTTACTTCAAATTATGTTTATCTTGTTCTCAGAAGAGCTGTCATTGTAGCCCCTTGTCAAAGACACAGCATGGCCACGTCATTTGCTAGTAATTTCAACAACAAAGACTAGTTGCTAGCACTGTAACAGCAGGGGTCGTGAAGTGTACTAAGCAAGTTGAGAGAGTCGAATAAACCAGAAATTGATATTGCACCTCTGATAAACACACACGTCGGTAACAATGCAAGGTGATATCAAACAAAGAAGGCGTCCTTAGCATTCTCTTCATACACCGTAGAGAGTTGTTAAAGCCTGTTGTTTGTTGGAAGGATAAACAGAATGCAGTTTGAAACAAATATTGGGCGGAAAATCTACATTTAGAAATAACCTCTATATGTATAAAACATTAAAATCACTTTTAAACAGACTGAAGATCAATGGGAACGAAACAGTTTGTTTTTTTTTTGTTTACTTATGTAATTTGACTATATAATCTAGGGTTTTCATGTTGGAAAACATGTTTGGATTAAATTTTCTCGATTGAAAATAAATCCAAAGTCAACCCTTTTTTCCAATATTTTTCCTATTATACCGCAGTAGTAGTAATATAATTTGGGGAATTGTTGTACCTAGCGATTTGAAACATGAAATGTAATTCCCTAAAATAGCTTATTTTTCATGTTTTTTTTTTACGTTTTGGCGCTTACGTTGATTCAGATTAGGTGCGACAATTGCCATCCCACTTGTTCCTATTCCCGAGTAATATTAGCTTCTCACTTCCGCAATCTTCGTTGACCTTGGTTTGTAATTCTAATTATTCATACTTTGCCTTAATAAAACCGCTATATAGGTACCTCGTATAGTGTATGGTAGGTTAGGTGTCACCGCAATAAAAATAAAAAACTATGTGCATAACGCAATCGTATCATCCCTTTGATCTCTTCCCTATTTTCTATACATACTCAGCATTTGTTTAATAAAATAGCAATATTTACAAACGTATTTGGAATCTTTGATCCATTATGAATATTTGAGCTATAGCTTGTTATAAAACAGCTTTTCAAAACATTTGCAGACTTTGTGTATTATTAATACAAACAGAGTTATTACTTATAATTTCACACTAATTGAAAACAAGTTCTAATTAACAAAACCATGAATCTTAATTGGAATTCACAAGGATTATACTAACAAACTGTTAACACAGTCTGCAGAGTTTTGTATAAAAACCTCATTAATCCGAAAACGATGCTTTGATTTCGTATCTCCAGATTCTATTGAGTTACTTACTTCAAAATCCCATTTAATTAAAATCCGAAGAACAATAGAGTAATCAGAAATATAATTTTCATCTTTATTGTGGGGGTAACTCGGGAGGGTGGAATTACTCATGGCTGGCTGAAAATGAAAAGATCACAATCGTTGGCTATTACAGGAGAAGATGACTAAGCATTCAGCTCGGTATTAGTAAGACTTCGGTGAATTCCACGTCTTATAATATCTTCTTTTTCCCTATCCTCCTTTGTGTACTTTTGTCGTCGATAGTTTGCTAATAGAGAAAGTTAGAATTCTTCAGGGCTATACCTAATAATACCTATATACCTATATTGTCTGTGTTTTGGTGATGGTGGCAGTCTCTAGCTTGTGATCATAGGGAACATTTAGTTTAGTTGATTTCTTTGTATATGTAACTTCAGTTAGAATTCGGAGAATTCTGAATGTGTGAAATTTTACATTGAAGATCATTTGTTTCTGTACTTCTCTTAGTTCAGAACAGCTTTAAAAACTCCTGTCTTTACAACATGTGTTATATTTTATTTAAATGTTATTTGAATGAATATAAAACATCTTCATTTGCAAACGCTACGTCCATGACGCTCAATACTTGAATGCGAAAAAGTAATAACGACAGTAAACAAAACTCCCCTTATTAAAAAAACTCAAACCCGTGTGTGCTGTGTGCAAATTCCCACAAAAAGGGACACACATAAATTTCATGCTACAGTCTCCTCTACAAATATTAACTGAGCGCAAGTATGAAATATTATTTATTCTCAATGAAAGGCTTTGGCCGTTTTTACAAGTATCACGGTAAAAAGGACGTTGAAAGTTATGAGGGTAGGGGAAACTCTCGTAAATAGTAGAAAGGGAGAATCGGGATAAAGGAATAATATATCAATACGAATCTTTAATATTCGCGCACCGGTACCGTAAATCAAAACGAATAAAACTCGGTCATAAATCAACGCGGAATATACAAATACATAGGTATATTTTTATGTATAAATTGTATTATTGGGGTGGCTTTTAGCTTACATGGTAAAAGCGTGGTAAATGTAATGATGATATGCGTGAATGTTTTTATTGAATTTGTTCCTTTACATTCGCTGTTCATACATAACCACGTAGGTATGTGGTTTCTCTGGCTTCATTCTTTGGCTATGGCTTTGAAAAATTTGGCATAAAGGCTTTTGGGGAGATGGCATCCTTGTCTACCGAACCAACGATCTTTTGGTGATAACAGGTGGAACTAACCCTTTTTGACAGGTCCGTTGGGGTTTGACAGGGTGCGTAGAACTGGCGCCCCCCTGTGTTAGAAAAAATCACTTTAGTTTTGATATTGTAAACCAGATTTTTAACATCGGCGATGAAATATATTGCTTAGAAAGAATACAAAAGGAAATGTAAAAGTTAATTAAAGGATTGATAGCATATAATAGCATCATGCAGCTTTGTCTAAGAAAATGTAACGAACACCCGCTCTATTAGTTTAAGTTGTATGATGCTGTAACTAAAAAACTTGACACACAAAAAATATGATACAGTACAATTTTTTAACCAAGTTAACAACTTATAAGTAACAATATTATCGCAGCTCAATGCTACCATTACCAGTACAAGACAAAAAACCTTTTGTACGTGTACCTAAATAAATGGTTCTTCTTTTCAATATCAACCTTCGCCGAGGGCGCGTCGCGTATAAGCAAGCTTCACATTTGCATTTCAACGATCTTTTTGGGCCACTTGCGAGCCAGTAACTTCAGCAAATACACCATTTGCCTAAAATTTCAATACGAGATACCACTAAAGGGGGCGATGCGACGTTGGCTCGACTCGAACCAACGAGTGAGAACGTGACTTTATTTATTCCACTTCACCGAATTCAGTGTTCGAATTTTATTTCTAAGCTCGTCCGCGATTTGAAAATTTCAATTTTATTGACGTTTTCGTGTCAGCGTGTTCGAAATTTTTCACATATGGAGTGATTTCTGGTACTTTCATTTGTGGGGATCCTGATTCGAGCCAATAGATTTTTAAACGACCCCCTCCGTCTCCTGCCCACGATCTAGCCATCTGTCGAAACTTGGGTAAAGAGTCTGTTGGTTCAATATTGAGTAGACGATCAAAAAAACAAATAGCTTTAGGATTATCTCTTCAAGTGATCTTCCTGGTCTTAGGCGTGTATTTTTGGAGATTTAGAAAAAGCTAGGTCTAAACAAACTTAGTTTCTTTGTAACAAAAACATCGATTAGAAAATTAAAGGAAGGTCTTTCGAACCAACTTTCTCACATAGGAAAAGAGACTAAAATTAAGTGATTTCCTTGATAGAACCTCCCACGCACTCTTCGAATATAACAATATGTGAATAGACGTCCAGTGATTGATTGCTCCATGTCGATACAAAGGCTATACAGAACACAATAATCTGTATGTTAGCTACACATAACGTTACGAATAATTTGGAAAGTACAAAACGTTAACTCCGTCCGTTCAATCTCGGTGAAAATATCCTGATGTAACGATTGGCTTCGATTGAAAGTACCTAGTACCCAATAAATCTATGCACGTCTGTACATTCGGGCGATTTTTAAAGTTCGACAAGAATAGCTTAGCAAATCAATTTAATACTTCTATCATTCCATATCGCAAAGTAATTCAGGATAATTTAGAATTGTTCGTAGCTTTAGGAATCGCTAAGTGATTGTTGGGCAATAATGAGACAGTAATGTGCTTATTTTAGGCACGAAATCCTTCTTTTAATTGGGGTGCGAACCCTACTGTACTCGCACTCCACCACACCTCAATCACGACATTGTTTGCGACTTGCTATAGCCATTCCATGGTAATTGATAGGCGCCTGTCATATCAGTTAACATGAGCGTGTGTGAGAAATTTTCCACCTGACTCCCGCTGGTGGAGCGTTGACATGTTGTTATGTTGGTGCATTTCCTATTGCGTAAGACTGATTGCGTTGAGCGATGAGCCTCTATGTTGGAGTCGGAAACGTATCGATCACATGTATTGATTCGATGTAGATATTTCGGAGGATTTAGGTCAAAGCTCATTAGAGCCATCCACCCGCACCGCCTCGCCTCGTCGGTTAGTACCTATTCTTTGTTTGGATTTGAATAGGTATGCGCTCACCGGATCGCCTCGGTCGTAAGCCCTCCTCGCGCGGACGGCGGGTGGACCACTCGGTAAGAACACGCTGGTCGCATGCTTGCCTTGCGTTGACTGCGCATTGCCAACGCGCTGGTCCCGAGTGGACCACGCGCCGCCCGCAAATGATTCTACTCGAAACTATTTGAGACTACTCGAAAATTTGTGGACCAAGCGACGTCCACTCGTTGACCACGCGGCGATCACTCGTTGACCGCGCGTGTCCACTGGTTGACTGTGCGATGTTTGTTGGTGATAACGAGGCGTCCACCCGTGGACCACCTGTCGACGACGACGAGGCGCTGTCGGGTGAGTGGCGCCAGTTGGCTCTAATGAGCTATGACCTTTTATCTTGGAATCGAGAGCGATACAACTTCAGGTGTACTTCCCAACTTGACCCGAGTTCGTTTTACGCCTGGATTATTTACGCCAGAGTTACTCAATATTGGGACCTATTCTCTAGGGCACACTCACTAAAATTATTTGACAATAGAGCACAGACGCTCTCACGCCGTTGCCATAGATTCAATTTTCGAACTCACTTTTGAATTAGTTCATCAGCACATTAAAATAATTCAAAAGTGACTTCTAAAATGGAATCTATGGCATCCGCATAAGAGCTGCGGGGGCTAATACTGTCAAGTAATTTTAGTGAGTGTGTCCTAGAGAATAAGCCCCCTGTCAGTTTAGGACCTCTGACATGGGCTTTATTTCAAACAGCACTCGATAAAATATAATTTATTGTAGGTTGTGAAGTAGCACCTAACCTTATCGAGGCATCCAAACCAACAAAACACTAACAGAACAGCCCAACACCTGATTCAATTTGGAGACGGCCAGACAACAAAACAGATATTATTCCATTTGAAGACATTTTCCTTCACAGCGCGATACTGCAGTTGTGATTTATCACTTACGTACTACGTGCTGGGAAGCTGAAAAATGTACTGCAAAGATAGTTCCACACATGCAACTGGCAGAACGATGAACCCTACTCTATTTGGCCGACATACGTCCTCCGAGCTCTCGGTTCCCGGTCGCTGCGCCGGGAAAATGAAACTGTGTAATACTTATTTCTATGGGAACATCATATTCTGTGTGACGTGTTTACAATTTTGTGGGATTTATTGCGAGAGAAACGAGAACTGGGGTTTGAGTCTGCGGTGTCTCTTTAAACGTTATTTTGGCATACTAGGTCACAAAATCTGATTAAATGAGAAAATCTTAATAAAGATTATCTTTTTGTATGTGTTTTAGCACGATTAGCACGATGAATCTTTCAGGAAAGCAAGAATTGGCTTTAACCTGTGTGTTATCACCAGTGATCGGAATAGGTAGAGTGAATTTTGGTACTTAAGTCATAAAAGTCATAACATGGATATGCCTTTTTCCCGGAAGTTTCGGGATTAGAATAATAATTAAAATAGCTTGAAAAAAAAGAACATTGTTCACACGCACAGGTTAACGATGATACATCTTGGAGACTGTACTCTGATTGGTCGCGAAGTCGCAAACTTTGCATTGTGCCGATGCCGATGGTGCTGCTTTTATGTTGTAAACCTTGCTCATATTGATTCGTTTCGATTCGCACTTTATACCTACTTTCCAGGTAATCATTATTAAATTCCGAAAAAAAAACATAATCATTTGAAAAGCCCGGAATCTCTGAGGCATACCCATGTTAATATATACCTTTGAGGTCACTCACCCCAAATCACTCTACCTACTCCGATCACTGGTTATTACAACAGTGCATTGCATGCCAACCAACGGATAAGCAATGGATATTATTTTTTTAACAATGTTAGTCCTTGAATTGATGACGGATAATAGCTAAGCTCAGTGACTGCTCTATGGCTTTTATAAATCTACTTCGACTTGGGTATATGCTCTTGCAAGGTGTTTTCGAGTGCAAGGTCTAATTTATAAGTTTTAATATGAGTGAGATTATGCAACTTCTTGCAATATGGCGGAAGCCTGCACCTGCTAAGCCATTATGAATGTGTTCAACAAAACACGCCCCATGTTTGCAAGTTAATATAAGTTGTTATGAGTTGTTTTATACAAGAATTTCAGGTACAAAAAAAATTGTTTTAAAACTAGCCCAAGACTAATTACAGGTTAGTAACATGTATTATTTGAAGTAAATTACCGTTAAAACACGGTAAGGATGACGAATGGAGAACGCGATTTTGTATTTATTTATTTATTTATTTATTTATTTATTGTAATTCCATCCTTGAGCATTTTCTAAACAGATTCCTTGTATTTAGTCGACATATAGTCGCAATATGTAGTATTACGTAAATATGTATGAATTGAAACAAATAAACAGGATTAACCGAAACAATAAAACCGCTTCCTTTGTGTATATTTCCGAGAAGGACTCATTTGCCAGAATATTACCAAAGTATCTCAAGTCTCAACGTTCGGCCGTACAACAATCTTAACTTCGAACTGCCATTTGAAATTCTGTCGATAAGAAATTGTATAGAATTCCCGTGTAACAAATCGATGTCAATTTCAAGAAGCGATTCTTTGTTGAGATTCTAGGCTTTAAGGTAATTATCTGACTTATAGTGTTTTACAAGGTGATTTCAAGTACTATTACTCATTTAGGAGCATGGAGCACTTATCCAGTGGAGAGCGCATAGATACATTTGAAACACAACTCACCAATTTACGGCCGTTCGGGGGACGAGGTAAGAGAGCTGTGAGTGGTCAGCCGCTGCAAAACTGTCTGGTGGCCCGTCATCGTACATAGGTTGCATACGTTGAATACATCTAATGTTTGGCGAGCCGTATTCCCCCGCAGGCACTATCAATTGGATATATAGTCTCTGTTTAGGAGCTATTGTACATAACTTTTAATCGCTAGCCCCGTGCCTCGAGCAATGAAGATATTCATAGTATCCCGGGGACTACGTTAAGCTTCCGTTGAAGGAAATACCGCAAGGAAACATGCGTATCAGAGTTCATATTTTAAAAAACGTGTACAATTATCGGTGTACCTGAATATTTTAAAGCTTTACTTGCTGCACTACATCTACTGTTTGCTCAGAAAATGTAGGTTTGCGATTTGACATTTTCATAACGAAGAGACACATGTAGCACGCTTGTTTTCTAGGGGGCTGGATCAAATGCTGAATGGAGTAAAATAGGAAAACACATCTAGCGCCCTGTCTTATGGCTTGAAATATGTGTCTAAACCGCACAATCCCGTTGGTCCTATTATAGCGGTATAATAATCCTAACTTATTGGGACCTTTTCTCATGCGTGGGTAAATAACATAGAGCACTGAAACCCTTTTGGTCTCGCCCGACACACCTAAAAACGCCTACTGCAATGATACACATAAACTAACGGCCGAAATTAATAACCTATCTTCTATCCATAATCTGCAGATTTGAGATTGCTAGTGTCAATTTTGACATAAATCCCATAGCGCAACTGTCAAATGTATGTAACGCATAATCTGCAGATCACGGATAGAGATAGGTTATTGGGATCGGCCATAAGAAAGTCTGACATGCAGATTGCAACTGTTATTTTGCTGTTGACGATGGTGACTCATGCTTTTTCGGATTTTGTATGAAATATCATAGATATAATAACACTACCTCTTTGAAAGCGGCCTGCGATGGCTGCGGGAGTCATACCCTACTTTTAAAATACATATAGATAAACCCCTCTAGGGTATGAAATGTCAAGGAAATGTCATCGAACAATGTGGGGCACGAACACGGCACGAGCATCCCAGGGGGGCAATTCTGGCGCTAGCGAGATCATATCCATGATCGAAATATCGATTTTGAGATACCGAAATCACTATCAAAAACAAGAAAAAGCTATTCTTGGATCAATCGATATATCTCGACCCGTTTTCGATCGAAATAAATATAAATCGAGATCGTTTTCGACGGATTTAGGCGCTATCAAAACCGATATCTCGACTGGGGAGATGATCTCGATAGCGCGAGAATCGGGGGAGTAGGAGTTTCATAGCAAATTCTCATGTTGACCATAATAACAATATTAGTCAGACACCGGTGAGTTGACATCACTTTGATTATGCATATTGCTATGCTAGGCCTCTTGAATGCTAGCTAGAAGCACTGTGGAGCGGATACGTCACGAAGCCAGACGTCTAGTAAAGCCACGTAGAGGGTAGGGCCATTTTAACAGGTCATACCTAATCGACAATTCATATTTTTTTTGTGTGGCGACATAATATTTTTTATTTTTTCTAAGTACACCAATGCCTTGAGTTTCTGCTGAAAATACATATTTTGGAATGGTGATATATGTATAACTTTGACTAATCAACCATTTATTCAATCATTTTAGTTCGTTAGTTGTTTAGGTTCGACTTGGGTATTTAATGTTTACATTCTGTTTGCATTCTTACCTAGATAAGGTACTTAATTTGACCATAAGTAGGACGTCCGTATAGATTTTCAAGTATTTTGCCAGCGCATACACCGCAATTGAAACACGTCCCGTAATAAAGTCTACGTGGAAATTGAAATCGAATGATAAGACCATGCGTTCTGCATATCATACAGAAATCTGATTCAAATAGTCTGTGTTTCACAGCTAAATTGTGAATCACGGTTGATTGGGTATTCATTCGTGCACGTTCGTTGAATACCTACTACGTTTCATATTTTGACTGAGAAGAGATAATTGGTCAGTTCGAAGTTTTCTGACAGCTTATCTATGTAGAGTTTGTGCTCACATCACACATTAATATATAGTTATAGTCATCAGTATGATCTAAATTCATTGAGAGTTTAGTTCGTATCACCGCAGCAGCTGTATTTCTTTGCTAATTAAGAGCCACAAAATGCTGCATTACATTTTATTGTTAATAAATTTGTATCTGGAAGTCCGAGCAGTTTAAAACCGTGTAGTTATGTAAAATAATTTTTGAAAATTAATTATGCATGTAATGAGTAAAAAAAAATTAGACTCGGAAGTAATTACTTCTAAAATAAAACTCCGTGTCGGACAATTTTCAATGTCAAGTCGGCAGAGTAAACTACTTAAAATATATGAATACTTACCTATTCGTGTACATTTATATCGCAAGTATAAAATAGTGGTTACACTCTTGCGCAGTGAAAACAGTTACTCTTTTATTCAGCTTAATTGATTATTTGAAAAGGTAGATATATAATTATATTAAATAGGTATCTGGAATACAGAGCTGTGCTCTCGGACAAAAACAATAGATGTAGGTAGCTCAGAGAAGGCTGCCCATTTAAAGTGGGACCTGGCAGGCCACGTCGCTCAAATGCTGCCGAATCGCTGGACTGAGAGAGCCCCAGACTGGCTCCCAGCGTGGCCGACCCAGGAAAAGATGGAGTTGAGTCTATGGAATAAGGACTGGAGACCGCTCAGGGTCGGATAGAGTGGAAGGTTTGAGAGGCTTTTGCCCAGCAGTGGAACATTAGACTCGTAATAAAATAAATAATACATAAAAACAAATAAAATAGCTTGGTTTCGTATTCCACTTTTAAGTAAAGATATTTTGTGAGTTATGATTCATAACTCACAAAATATATTTACATAAAAGTTATGAATTAGGACATTATAAACACACACATACACACACACACACACACACACACACCCTCACACACCCTCTCTCTCACACACACACACACACACACACCCTAACACACCCTCGCAAAGCGTTAGGCCTCTGTACTTACATTGAAATTATTTGCAGGTATCGAACGACAAAACCCCAATTTTTGTTGCCATGGTCCGAGTTATTGTGCTTCTAATCCTCGTGCTTTGTCTGGTTGGGGCATCTTTGCAACAGCGCAATAAACCTTCCCAGCACAGACCCCCGCGGAAGGGGGAGCGAATACTCAAGAGAGTTAAAAGAGTCCGGTCTGGGAACACGGAACTGGAGGATGAGCTCAATTTCCTGGAATTCGAATTGTTAATAAATTATTAAATAAATACAACAGAAAAACATTGGATTTGACAACCGCTCCAGGCTTTTCTTGGTCCAGAGGATCTCACTCGCTGTGCAGCGCGGTAACGCTTCCGGTGTAATTGGGCACCTTTGGGCCGGGCGATTTCTCGGGGCGGTTTGTTTGTGTAATTATTTTGTATTATTTTATTTATTTATTTATTTGTGCTGGAGAGGACTATCCCCAACATCGAGGAACAGGGATGATATGGGTTTATATGATGATGATTTAGCTTTGACGAAAAGGTATTGAGTGGATTTTGGAAATCTCAAAGTAAGAATTAAAAATTAAAAAAGCTGCCAAGTGCAAGTTGGACTCGCGTTGAGAGGGTTTCGTACAACAATAATAGGGCTAACACCAACAAAATACCTGAAAAGTACCCTAAAATTCAGTTTTTCATACAAATTTTGCACCCCAGGTCTAGTGGGTTAGGGGTGTTTAGTTGTCAATTATAAGTAAAAAAAAAACTTTCCAACGATGCAGACTATCAAACACCTTGGCTGTATGCTTTCAAGACCCTTGCCTTTCCCAAAAAAAAAATAGAACTGTATCGTTAAGGAAAAAAGTTTAATAATAACATTAGTTTTTTTCGAGAAGTAGTTTTATTATTTAACTTTTTAATTTGATTACTGTATTGCGTTTATAAAGTACGTCATTATGAATTCGATTTCAAGTTTGTAATTTGAATTTTATGACATGAGAGTAGATAAAAATACATTTAAAAACCTCACACTATGCGCTTTCATTTGATATGTCACACGGCATATTATGAATTTTTTAAATTTTAAATAATTGGGAATAAGAAATTATTGAAAAGGGCCCTCTGTTGCTAAGGCGTGGTCCTAGTGTTAAAAAAAGCGGATTTTACAAAGTCTTAGGTTATCTGTTATGAGTTTTCTTAGTTTGTACAAACTACTATTCCCTTATTTCTGAAGTGTAACGGTGATTAAATGAAAGTTATCAATTAAAGTTTTGAAGTTTAGAAAAAAAAGTTTGACATGAGATTAACAGTCTATTACAGTTGATCGCTCTTCCAGAAACCGGGTGTTAACAATAAATGTCAAGAACAAAATAAATAATTCGATTCGATAATTATTATTACAAAAATCGGTGTATCGGTCTATTTAATAGCATAGCAAATTATAGGGGAAACAATCTTATGCATATTATATCGCAAGTATAAAAAGTGGACACAATGTTTCGAAGTATGGTGAAAGTAGATATCCTTTGAGAGAACTGAATTTATTATTTGAAGATAAATTATATACCAAGTAGGTATGTATGTATTTACATATCGTTTGGCACACGTCTTACTAGAATAGCTGATATTTTATGGTTAATTAGTATCAAAGTCAAAGGCATAGTTGTTAATTGGATAAGCCATTTGAAAACACCTCTTACCAATGACATAAAGTGATAAGATATGATAAGATTATTTATCAACTCTCATTGTCATAAAGTTCGAATTACAAAATTGAAATCGAATTCATAATGACGTACATAATATACGCAATACAGTAATCAAATTAAAAATCTCTACTACTCGAACAAAACTAATGTTATTATTAAACTTTTTTCCCATAACGATACAGTTCTACTTTTTTGGGAAAGGCAAGGGTCTTGAAACCGTATAGTCAAGGTGTTTGATAGTCTGTATCGTTGGAAAGTTTTTTTTTTAACTATAGTTGACAACCAAACAGCCACTCAAATGTTTGATAAGTACTTGGAGGCAGGAAGATTTAAAATTTTGAACGAAGAGGTTCATTGCTCTGACGTTTCATACTGTGGCCCATGCACCGCGCATGCGCTGTGATATGCTGGGTTTTGGCGGCAACAAAACGTCAACGCGACGTGACAACGTTTTGTTGTGTCTAAGCACTGATTTATGTGAAAATATTGTAGTGTTTTAACTTTGATTTTTGTGGGAGAGACACTTAAGTATGAGAGTAGATAAAGTAGTGTATGAAATGGCACATAACATTTTCACAGTTTTGAATATAAATCAGTCAGAAATTATAAAATAACAAAATTCATAAATCATCAAATGAATAACGTAATAATAATAAAGTATCATTTACTTATCGTTTTACCTCCAAAAAACTGGCAATTACTAACTGATGGTGTTAAATTAATTTGACCTCCTATCACACACTTAATCCTAAAAGGCACTTCCGGGAACAAAAATCTTCAAAATCATCTAGGTCTGAGTCTTCAAATCATCTAGTCACAGAGAATCTATTCCACTAATCAATCGACGCCATCGATCGATCGATTCTCGGTAGTAAAAACTATTGATCGACATCGATCGATTGAGAGAATAGCACCCTAACATTACGCACATAAACAAAATCATTCGACGCGTTGTTATGACAACGTTTTGCATAATGTCGGCGTCCGATCGTAGAATCGGGCACATCATGATGTGCCGTCATGTGCCCCGCCATTTCATGATATGCCCAAACGTTAAAATATCATGAAACGATAAAATCTCTTAAGGCAAACACTGCGGTAGCTTAGGTGAAGACTAGAGGGGGCGAGCGCAGCGAAGCCCCCGAATAGTCTTCGTGTTCGTTTGACATGTATAACACAAAAAACATCACGTATAGTGCTGAATAAAAATGCTTTTAAAAAGACATGTTTTCGTTAAAACCCGCCACATCATGATGTACCCAGTATTCCTTGGGCATATCATGAAATGGCGGGGCATATGACGGCACATCATGATGTGCCCGATTCTACGATCGATCGGCCGCCGACACATATACCTAATGGTCTTTTTTCTTTAGTACTTCATTCTCAGTACAGTGGGCAAGGTAAAGACCAGACACAAAGACCAAGTTTTTCGAGATTAAGGCCCATAAATCCGACTTTTTAACCGACTTCAAAAAAGGAAGGGGTTCTCAATTCTGTTGTATGTTTTTTATCATTATGTTTAGTGTGTGTTACATCGAAACCGGTATTACTTATAAACCGATTTCAAAAATTATTTGTTTGTTTGAAAGGGTTACATAAAAGCTTGGTCCCATTTTTTGAAAATAAGGAATCGGTCTAGTAGTTTGGTTACAACATGAAAATATCTGATAATTGAAACAAAAAGTAAACTTTAGAAAAAACCGACTTCCACAAACCTATTTGATTAGATCGAGTTTAATACAAACTGTAACCCCTTATCCCCCCCCCCCCTTGGGTAATTGATTTTGTCAAATCCCATATCAGTGCTACCCCACGCTACTAAGGAACCCCTGTCCAAAGTTTCACGGCTCTAGGTCCACCGGTTTAGGCTATACTTGCCTGCCCGTCAGCCACGCATTGTATTTGTACCTAGTATTGAGCAGATCTGGTGGCCATATGTGGTCTTCATCAGCAGTTCAGCATCACAATATTATGCTTACCATGTGCATTTGCACGAGTTATTATGAAAAACACAAAAATCACTATAGGTCTGCCTATAATATTTGAAGAGTTCCCTCGATTTCTCCAGGATCCCATCATCAGATCCTGACCTGGTGTCAATGGGACCAATGGGAAGGTAAACCCTTTCAAACAAAAAAATAATTTTCCAAATCGGTCCATCCGTTTAGGCGCTATCGGGGTGTAGACATAAAAAAAAAAAAAAAAAAAAAAAACAAACATACGGACGAATTGTAAACCTCCTCCTTTGGGAAGTCGGTTAAAAAGTATAATGTCATAACGTATTAACGGTAAACTAAATAACGTATTATTTCCTTTCTGTGACTGTGGGCTGACTTAAGGAACCAATATTCTTCCATATTGTGTAATATGTATGGACTTAACAGCCAGAATACAGATGTTGTAGGCTCATTTTCATGTTTTTAGACGACGTCCTCAACGCGAGCAGAGAGGATTCAGTAATAGGTCTCAAAGTAGTTTTTTTAAGTTCAGTTCAGTTCAGTTCAAAATTTTTATTGACCATAAAATCATACATATTACTTAGTCAACGTCAATATAATATTAATATTTTTGTATACTACCGCCCGTTCGGAAGTTGTGGGCTTAGGGATGGAGCAAAGAAGGGCAAGAAACCTCCCCCGTACCTCTTTTAAAATATCAGAGCCTTAAAAATACAATGTTATGTATTTCTACTTAAGTCTAAGGAAATACACCGAGGAGAGACGTACTGACTCAGTCCATCGCCCCTCTTTGGATTTCTGTGCGCTGAGATGGTAAAGACCATGCAGTTTTGTCATCTAAATATTCTTTTACACTGTAATATGACTTCTTCAATAGGCCGTTTTTGACATAGTTTTTCAACCTCCTTTCTGGTAGGTCCGTTGCTTCATTAGGTATTTTATTATAAAAACTAACACATACTCCCATAAAAGAGTGAGCAACCTTACTGAGTCTGAACGCGGGCATAGCAATCTTATTTCTATTTCTAGTGCTAATACTATGATTATGACCTAAAGTCTTAAATAAACCTATGTTTTTTCTGGTATACATGATATTTTCATAAATGTATTGACAGGTAACAGTTAGTATATTGATATTTTTGAATTTGTCCCTTAGTGATTGCCTAGCATCTAGTTGATAGATAGCCCGAATGGCCCTTTTTTGTAAGACAAATATTGTGTTTATATCTGCCGCTCTCCCCCAAAGCAGTATTCCGTAAGACATAATACTATGGAAATAACTAAAGTAAACCAATCTGGCAGTTCCTACATCTGTGATGTGTCTGATTTGCCTGACCGCATAAGCAGCTGAGCTAAGTCTTCGTGAGAGACTAGTTACATGAGGACCCCATTGAAGTTTCGAGTCTATAGTGATTCCAAGGAAAATTGTTTCTTCAACGAGGTCTAGTCTTTCCGTTCCTATGCTTACACTCGTGTCCACCTGCCGCACATTCGGTAAACAGAATTTGATACATTTTGTCTTCTTCGAGTTTAATAAAAGGTTGTTTACATTAAACCAACTTAACACATGAGAGAGCGTACTATTTGCATCGTCTAGAATTTCTTGTTGTCTTTTCACCTTAAAGATAATGGATGTGTCATCAGCAAATAGTACAATCTGAGTCATTTTCTCCACCATATACGGCAGGTCATTCACGTAAACTAAGAAAAGGAACGGACCCAGAATAGAGCCTTGGGGGACACCAATATTCATATGCGTTCCGGTAGACTTATTTCTATTTATATCTACTTTTAGTACTCTGTCTCCAAGATATGATTCCATTAATTTTAAAGCATTGTCTTTAATACCATAGTGTTGCAGTTTGAGCAGAAGGGTTTGATGATCCACACAGTCAAAGGCCTTAGTTAGTTAGGCCTAAGTTTTTAACTTTGTGAATTATATTATTTTCAGTCATGGTCCGAGTGACAATGCTGATACTTGTCGTGCTTTGTCTGGTTGGGGCATCTTTGCAACAGCGCTATGAACCTTCCTTTTACGGGCCCCTGCGGTACCGGCAGCCGCCGCCGCAGAGCGGACACGTGGTGAAAAAAGATTTGTCGCGCGGATGGAAGAACCGATGTGGGTTATTGAATTTATTTGGAGGCCCGGGGGGACCAGGTGGTGGCGGGGGAGGCGGGGGAGGCGGAGGAGGGGACGGAGATTCAAAAAATCAAATTATAAATTAATTTTTTGTTTTTTATTTACATTCATAATTACAGCATATACCCACTTACATTAAAATTATAGATAGTTATTTAAGTGAAAAATATATACAGAAATAGTAAAATAGCGTGAAATTAAATTAATAAATATTGCCAACGAAAAAAACTTGTTGGACTCCTGGGGTGTCATTCCGCTATTTACATTGCAATCCGCTGACCATTAAATGATCCGAAATGGTAGCTAGTGGTACAGTCCGGCTAGCGAAAGACGTCCCAAGAGAAGGGCGGCAAATTAAAAAAATCTACATGTGGCCACATTGACTATACACCGAATTAACGGAGTTAATACTTTATGTTTTTTTAGGCCGGCAAAAAAATCAGCCGACTTTTATGACATGTGTTTAAGCAGTGCAATGCTAAAGTCTGGCCAGCGAGTACTGTCGTCTTCAAAGCGCGTCAAAGATATGTACATATCATGGAAACACTGAAAATACTATAAAAGACCAATTTTGATACTACATTTAAATAGATGTATAATATCCAAAAGAACAGAATAGGAACTAAAATTAAAGAAAAATAATAAATGGTCAAGTAACGTATCAAAATTTTGTAAGCCAAGTATAAACATAGTAATAATTAGTTTGACGAGTAAATAATGTTGCCATCATCAAAGTTTGAAAAACTAACAAAGGACAGGATTCGCTGGCCAGACTCCAGGTAGTCCAGTCACGTTAACTTAAAAATATAGAATAGTTTTCAAATAGAATTCCATAACATTCCTAAAATAAAAATAAAGAAAAAACTTATGATACTTCCCCCAGTTTGTACAAGAGGCACGATTAGCTGAAATGAGTTCGGCTTGACATTTAACAGTCAGATACAGTTTATCGTTCTTTCAGAAACTTGGCGTTATAATAAACTCGCGACCCGCCCCGGCTTCGCTTGGGTGCAATGCACGGTGAATGCATTTATTATACATACAAACCTTCCTCTTTAATCACTCAATCTATTAAACAACGCATTAAGATCCGTTGCGTAGTTTTAAAGATCCAAGCATACATAGGGACAGATAGCGGAAGCGACTTTGTTTTATACTACCTATGTAAAGAACAAAATAATTAGATTCGATAATTATTACAAAAAAGTGGCCAAGTGCAAGTCAGACTCGCCCATGAAGGGTTCCGTAGTAGCAAGTAATTATAAGACTGGATGTTTGTGTTGTAACTTTGTTTTTCGTAGTGTTTTTATGCATGACAAAGCTATCTTTGCGGCTTTTAATAAATATTGTATATCTTAAAGACAATTTTTTAGATTTTGTTCAAACCAATTTTTGTTTAAAGTTTATATTAACATACACAGCATATGTTATTTTTTTATTTATCACTCTTTTACTTCAAAAGTTAGAGCGGGGGACACAATTTTGTCCAATTTGGAAGGGTCTGTCTCTTTAACGATTGACTTTGAGAAAAAATGGTTGTAGAAACCTTAACGTTATTTTCAAAGACCTATCTATAGATAGTCCACACATATAGGATTGAAGAAAAAAAGATTTTTGGGTTCAGTTCCATGTATGGGGAGACCCCCTTAATATTTTATTTTTCCAATTTTTGTATAAAAATCAGACTTCAGACTTTCAGAGACAGTCTTGACGAAACTAAAAGGGTTCCTTTTTTCTCTAGCGGAACCCTAAAAAACGGTGTATCGGTCTTTTAATTGCATAGCAAATTATAAATGAAAAACAAATACATATACTACATTATTATATCGCAAGTATAAATAGTGGTCTTGCTCTTTCGCAGTATTGAGAAAATACTTTAAGAGTCAGCCGATTATTTGGAAAGATACATTCAACAGGTAGGTACGTATTTGCATAGGTTAGTTTCAAACACAAATTACAGTAAGTTTTTATTTTAAGAAGATTGCGAAGAGACTTGTCGAAGCGTCGTGTGATCCTCGGGCCGGCACATACCTACTTCGCCCAGCGCATTAGCCTGGCGATACAGCGAGGTAATGGTGCCAGCATGTTGGGCAACCTGCCACTCGACGGCGGCGATGACCTCAAGTATAATTATTTTTATTTAATTTATTTCGTTTGTAGTCGTAATCGGTTCGCTCGCGTTAAGACACACGGGAGACGCGGGCCAAACTAACAATAGCGACAATAGATGAGCGAGGGGGTAAAGTTGTACCTACGTACAATTGTATAAATATTAAATTAGATAAGCCATTAACCGCTCCGCCACTGTTAAATTGTTCCGCCAATATTCATTCACAACAAAACCTTAGGAACAATTTACTTCAAAAACAGGTTTTCATTATATAGTGTTACCCTTAGCGAGACGATGGCTGTTATCTATCCCAATCACAACGTTTTGTTAATAATGGTCCTTGTATTATACTTGATTGCAAACATCCTACCGGCTGCGCCATGTATTATACTTGATTGCAAACACTTTATTTGTTTTATTATGCACTGGTTTTATTTCTAAATCTGTTACTTTTAATTATTACATTTGTTACGTGTATCTTCAGCACCATGTCCTAGACGAGAGAGCGAGAGGCCTGCTAGAGCGAGTTGGCATCAGTTTTACTTTGACAGCTGCGTTCAGAAACTACTCTAATACAGTCCTTCTTTACTATAAACTCAGTACGATGGCACTTGTGCTTGTGCTGGGCAGCAGGTCAAGAGCAAGGCCCAAGAATACAAATACTAGATTTCAGTATTGAAAAGCATCGAAAAATCCATTTCTAATCATCTTTAATTATTTTCAGTTATGGTACGAGTTGAATTGCTTCTATTCCTCGTGCTTTGCCTGGTTGGAGCGTCTTTGCAACAGCTTCGACGAAACGTATGCTTCTGTAACGACAGACCTGGATTATTGTGTCTAAGAGGAGGGGCAGGAGGGGGAGCGGGAGGGGGAGGGGGTGGAGGAGGTGGAGGGGGAGGAGGGGGAGGAGGAGGAGGGGGAGGTGAAGGAGGAGGCGAAGGGGGTGGAGGAGGCGAAGGGGATGGAGGAGGCGAAGGGGGTGGAGGAGGCGACGGGGGTGGAGCGGGAGGAAGAGGTAGAGGTGAAGGAGGAGGCGAAGAAGGTGGAGGAGGGGAAGGTGGAGGAGGAGGGGCTGGAGGAGGGGAAGGAGGGGAAAGAGGAGGAGGAGGAGGAGAACGAGATTAAATTAATAAATGTTTACAACGAAAAATAATGTTTCAATCCCGATATGTCCCAAAAAGGTTAAACTGTAAACTTTTCCAAAAATTTCATTGTCATCATCATCAGCCTGACAGGGAACCTATGCTGAGTAAAGGTATGAAATAGTATTCGATAAAAAAGGGACAATGATAGAATAGTAGTTTATGAAACTGTTACATAGTGAGGGGGCTAACTCTCATACTTAACTGTCTCTTATACAAAAATCAAAGTTAAAACACAACAATATTTCTACAGAAATCAGTGCTTAGACAAAATATAACGCTGTCACGTTGACGTTTTGTTGCCGCCAAAACCCAGCATATCACAGCGCATACGTGGAGCATGGGCCACAGTATCAAACCTCAGATCAATGAACCTCTTTGTTTAAATCTTCCTGCCTCCAAGTATCACACAATGAGTGGCTGTTTGTCTGTCAACTATAGCTAAAAAAAAGTTAAACTTTCCAACGATCTTTTGGCGCGTGATAACAGGTGGAACCATACGAGCAAGTGGAACTAATGTAAAAAGTCTATGTTGATGAGATGAAAGATCCATTGCAATAAGTTGCGTGAAGCTGGCGCCCCCTGGTAATCAGCCAGAATATCGTTGTAAGACTATACATATGGAAAAAAGTTTTCATTATATCATCGTTTTTGTTCTAGAAGTAGTTTTATAATATTTCTTTCAACACACCTGCTCGTAAAGTGGCCCTTATGACGTTGGTTTTAGAATCATAATGCTACCTATTATACACGCGTGCGGTAATAATATTACAACACTAGTGTGATAATGGATATAGTTTTTGGATAAGAATAATAGCAAAGAGTTTTTGTGCTGGAAAAATATTATTTCTCGGCCAAGAACGAATCAAAATTCTCGGGAAATTCTCGTGTCGGGAGAAAAGGTCGTCGAGCTCGAAGTGGTCCACACCACACCCCGCCGTCCACACTGTGTAGGAATGGAAAAAAAAGTCCCATACGTTAACAGTGCACACAATCGAAACTTTTTATTTCCCATACGTTCCTTTGCTACTTAGTTCATTGCGTGTCGCTTTAAATCCAACTACAGAATCATGATTGGTCTCCAACCGGATCGTCAGATATAAATTTTGAAGCAAATCAGTGCTTTAAGTATGTTCAAGATGGGGGTAACTTTTTCAAAATCTGACTTCAGAATCATGATTGGACCCCAACCGGATTCTCAGATATCAATTTTGAAGCAAATCAGGCCAGTAACTAAATAGTTCAAGATGGCGGATTTTTTTTCAAAATCCGACTTCAGAATCATGATTGTACTCCAACCGGATCCTCAGGTATCGATTTTGAAGTAAGTCGTTTAAGTTACTAAAAAGTTATAGATAGCGACTGTTTCAATATGTGCATTTCGACTTACTGACACAGATTTATTTATTTCTTCATCCTTAGGAGACCTGTAATCAAGCTAAAAGATAATTTATTACATCTAGATTCAATAAGGCTCATACTTTATCCTCCTATTTAAACCTCAATTCTGATTTTAGCCGAGCGTTAGCAAATGCTTAATACGAGGAATACTTGTATGTATGAAATTTGCAATTTAGGGGTTTTCAGGGGTACAAAATGGATCGAGCTAGGTTTCTTAACTGAAAAATTTCCGAGTTTTCATGCTTTGCTCATTGCCGCGCAATAGGATTGGCATTTTTACTTTAGTGCAATGAAAATAAGGTATAAATTCCAATGAAAATCAAAAAGTTAGTAACTCAATGCTACCTCAGATCACGTGATACTTTTTGGTCGGAGAATTCACACAAAAAAGTTTCGTTCAAATAAGGTCGAATCTAAAAATTCATCACCTGCTATTTAACCTTCTTGCTTGCGACTAAGCAAAATGCCTGTTGCTTCTCGTTAGTAGCGTGGGGTAGCACTGATATGAATTAATTCCCCAAGGGGGGGGGGGGGGGATAAGGGGTTACAGTTTGTATTAAACTCAATCTAATCAAATAGGGTTTGTGGAAGTCGGTTTTTTCTAAAGTTTACTTTTTGTTTCAATTATTTCATTTGTCTAGCCCACTGGATTGGTCTTTATGCTATACAATTTAATTTACAAAAGAACCTCAGCTAATAATATAAGTAATTAATTCAAATAGCAACATGATTAGCTGAAACTAGTTTAATTTGTGACTAACAGTCTGTTACAGTTGACTGCTCTTCCAGTAACCGGGTGTTAAAATAAATTTAAGGAACAAAAATAATTCGATTCGGTAATTATTAATAAAAATAAACGGTCAAGTGCGAATAGGACTCGCGCACTAAGGGTTCCGACCGAACACACTTGTATATTGTTACCGCGTTGAACTCGTGTATGAAAAGAAAGTATGATATCATCCACGTATCATGAGATCATAAATATTACATTTATGATATGATATCCCAAATTACATTTATTGCAGATAGACAGAAATTTACAGTTTACAGATTATTCCTTTCACTTGTGCTATATAAGACCTTGCTTTGTGCCAAATTTGTATGTTCCTAGGTCAACAGTAATGACCTCGTAGGTTTTGAGTCCCTTGTGTTACCCATGAAAATCCATCAATTTTACATCATAAACCTTCGTATCATTTGATTGCGTTGACCTAGAGGGAGGACCTCTAAGAGAACAGAGACTTGAGCAATTAATATTAATTTCAGCTTGATACTATCTATAACCTATAACGGGTTCTTGATAAAAATGCCTTGGCAGACAGACGGACGGACGGACGGACAACAAAGTGATCCTTTATCAGTATTTTTTTTTCTTCAAAGGATCGGAACCCTGAAAACGGTCAATCGGTATATTAATTGCATAGCAAATTATATGGGAAAACAAACATATACATGCATATTAACGAAAGCATAAAAAGGAGTTACACTCTTTCGCAGTATGTAGAGAGTACTTTCAGAACCAGCTGATTATATAGAAAGGAAATAGGTATATATTTATACAATATATAAATTGAATTAGATAAGCCAATTAAAATATTTATAAGTAAATGTAGTCCATTAATGTCCCCACCGAGGAGCACAGGCCTTTACCCGGATCCGAGTAAGATTGAGCCATACTCCACCACGCTGGCTCATTGCGGGTTGGTGGTCTATAAGTATGCTGATAAATGAATTCGACAACACCTTATTTGCTTCATTCTCAGCAAAAGGGCACTATATGTTTTAATATCAGGAGGTAAGGACCAAGGCCTAAATACCAAGATTTTCGTACCAGGAGCTAAAGTCCAAGGCCCAAAAATACAAATACAGTTTTCAGTATCGACAGGCATCAACAAAACCCCCAAATACATTTCTAATAACCTTTTATTAATTTTAGTCATGGTCCGAGTTACTGTGCTGCTACTCCTGGTGCTTTGCCTGGTTGGAATGTCTTTGCAACAGCGCAGACCTCCCCGGAACGGACCCAAGAAGTCACCCAACAGCCATGTGGTGAAAAAAGATTTGTCAAGGGGCTGGGTCCACCGATCTGGACTATTGTGTCTAGACCTAGACCTAGACCTAGACACAAGAGGAGGGGGTGGAGGAGGTGGGGGAGGAGGGGGAGGAGGGGGAGGAGGGGGAGGAGGTGGTGGAGGGGGTGGAGGGGGCGGAAGCGGGGGAGGAGAAAAAGAAGATGACATTGAAAATTATGATGATGCATATTTGAATTATGATGATGAATCTTTAATATTTGTGTAAGTGGAAAACCCGATAAGTCATGGATAATTTTACACAAATCGACATTCTAATAAATAATTATAAAATATCTTTGTTTTATTTCAATTAACCAGAAACGATTTTCACTGGTGGTAGATTATGTTATGTATAAAAGTTGAAACATACCATCTTTAGTTTTTACTGTAGTTCTGTATAGTTTGTATTGAGTTTTTTTTTAGCTGGCTGTCTGTGCTTCCTGCTGATTTAGTTTTTCAGGCTCATTCGACATTCAAGCCTGGCACAGCCGTCAGAATCTTGTTTTGTTTCCCTGGACGCCAGTCTTTTCCTGATGTCCTGAGTGACTGCCTGTGTCAGGGCTGACTGTATTTTATTTTGACTGGGCTGACTGTCTTCTCGTCATGAGAATGTGTATTTTGCTATAGTAAAGTGAACATATGTATAAAAATCTGTGATTTGTACCTCCCCAGACGGGTATCTTTGTATTCATTCATGCTAGCTCCTATCTCACTATTGTCCCTACAGCTACAACTCCGTCTGCAATGTCTCTGATAGCTAGGTGCCTACACGTCTCTCCCACCTGGAGTCTGGACGGGGCATTGCAGACAGACCTTTCGATCCTCTTCCACTCCTTACGTTGTGTCCTTCACAGGGTTCCTACGTTCCTTCCTACCACGTCCCTGCTACGTCCTACCACGGGCCTTGTGGCCACCCACACCAAACTACTGGAGGCTGCCTACCGCTGCTAGCCAGCCTACTGTAGCCAAGATCTGCTGACCCTTCGCCGAACCTGCGATGATTCGAGGGGAGTCGTAGTCCACTCGCACGAAGGCGGTCTAATTGAGTTCAACCCACGACCTTGTCCTAAATTCTAAATTCATCTACTTTTAACTTATAAATAAAAGTATACTGTAAAACATCTGTGTATCTCTCACTCTACCGTTTCATTGGCGCCCTTCTAAAGAACTCATTAGAACGTTTTCGTGTGTCCTGCACCTACCTAAAAGTTTACATCGGTTTAGGATTTAAGTATAGCTGTCCAACGATCTTTTGGCGTGCGGTGACAGGTGAAACTGACGATTGTAAGGCAATAAAACTTATCTATATACATTATACTTACTGCGCAAAAGTGTGACAACTTTTTACTTTTCTGGTCTATTTAAGTAAATGTTTATTTTTAATTGATGTGTTTGCTTTGCTATTTGCCAATTTTTTTCTATATTTAACCCATATTTATCTGTAATTAGCAAATAAAAATTAATAAAATTAATAATAATATTTTTCAACGTTTTTCTCATATTTTTAGATTTAATAAATTTTTTACAATTAAATATCAACCTAATATTACAAATCTTGTTTCATTCAAAACCCCAAAACATTCAAGATAACGCATAAAAAACACTTATTTACACAAAGACACATCTGCAATAATGTGACTATGTACAGCTAGCTGTAGAGCTGTTTGATTAAATTGATGTCAAATAGATTTGAAATTGTACTTTGGAATTAAAAAAACATAGTTACAAAAATATCACTAACGAACTTAAAACATTACAAAAACAACATAAAAATTACCTCCTACAAAATTTGTAGTAAAATATAAGTGGTTATAAGGAAATAATAAAAGAATAGGTACTGATTTATATTATTTGTTGATTTAGGATGGCGAATCCAGATAAAATAGAAGCTTATGAAATATTGGCTCTACCACCTATAGCATTCTGTCGTCGTATTTAATTGTAATTTATAATTAGATTTTCTGGAAATAGGTTCTTGTTGCCCCGCCCGAAATAATTTTTCACTACATGATGTATGGGTGGCAGGGGATCCTTCCGTGAGGGTCCTTTCTGCGGAGGTCTGTTCTTATCATAGGGAGATGGTTCCGTGGCGGGTGGCAGTTCCGTGGTGGCTGTTGCAAAGACGCTTAAGCAAAGTACGAGGAGCAAAATCACGGTATCTCGGACCATGACTGAAAATACTAGAAGATGATTCGGAATGTGTTTGGGAGTTTTGTCGATGTTTGTCAATGTGGCAATAAATCCAGTATGTACTCGGATTCTTGAGCATCGACCTTCACCTCCTGGGCCCTAATGCTGCTCTGATAATTTCACTTATATTTCATTACTATTTCATTACTATTCCATTGCAAACTCATCGGAACTTGGTTTGCTGGAAGAGATCTCTTTTTAGAGATAAGCTCGCCTTTGTACACTGTTTTTATTTACTTTTTGTCATTGCAATTAATTGTGTGCAATAAAGAAATTATGAAATTATGAAATAGTAATGAAATTCTCAGAGCAGCATTAGGCCCCTGGTCAGAAAACACAAGGACCCTTGTACTCGAATGAAGTAAAGAAGCAAAAGAAAAGGTGCATTGTTAATAATTAATCTTGGCCCTAGTGAGAAAGCACCAAAATTAATTTGTACAATTGTATTATGTTCGTATAGTAGTCAGCCATTTGTCGAATTTGGATCAGATTCTAGTCTCGCTTGCAAGGCAACATCAAGAGGAAAAATAATAATTTAATAATGATCGGTAAGATATTAACTTGCTTATCTTTTAATCACTCATAATACATATATTCTATATTCATGTATTTTAACATAATACCACAGATATTATACTACTATTACTAGATAATACGTACTTTTTGAGAATATTTTTCTTGAAATAATCGATCTAGCCGAGTCAAACAATATACATTGTACTTATTGTGCAAGAGTGTGACAACTTTTAGATTTTTCTGGTCTATGTAAGTAAATGTTTATTTTTAATTGATGTGTTTGCTTTGCTATTTGCCTATTATTTTTTTACCCTTTTAAAAACATTCCATTACGCAGGCATTTTAAGTTATTTTAATTTTGCGAGTCCTATGTTTTTCGTATTACTTTCGCAATTCTGTAAATAATGCGGCGCTTATAATTAAAAAAACTCTCCGTAAGAACCTTAATATACAATACTTTAAGGAATAGTTTCAAGAACATTCGAACTATTTTAGCCGTTTCCGAGCAAAGCAATTACCTACATATTAAGCAATTTAATGAACAAAAAAAATTAGTCTCGTAAATTAATTGACTTAAGAAAATCGTATATCGAATTGTTTACTATATTAGCTTAACAAATTATATGTCAAAGAAACAAGAACATAATATAAACCGCAAATATAAAAAGTGCTCACACTCTTGCACAGTGTGGTGAAAGCTATTGGAGAATAGATTTATTATTTGAAGAGAAATTATTTGCCAAGTAGGTACCTATATATTTAAATAATTTGGTTTAGTACACAGTTTATAAGACTCTGATATTTTTTATGCAATTTAAAAATATATCCGAAAAAATATAAACGTGAGTATCACCACGACGAATGGCTCACTACCTGGATGATCCGGATAAGCATAATCGGAAAATCATTAGGCACATTATTTTCATAACGGTTTCTATAGGACAGTTTTTACACATAAATGTAAGGTCCTACAAGGGCACTTGGGATTTGGTGCCTGTAGGTTACCGAAGTCCAAGAATCCAAGTACTGCGGCTGTAATGACAGGGATCGATTAAATACCTCTAAACATATTACTAATCATCGTTTATTATTTTTAGTCATGGTCCGACTGACATTGCTTCTGCTCCTCGTTTTGTGTCTGGTTGGAGCATCTTTCCAAGACCGGAACAAAGAACCCCCGCGGGACGGGCCCAAGAAGTCACCCAAAAGTCATGTGGTGAAAAAAGATTTGTCCAGAGGCTGGAGGCACCGATCTGGAGGTGGTCCTCCTCAACCTCCAGGGAATCAAATTATAAATTAATCATATTTATGTGTTTTGATCTGTATTGTTCACTAAATATATACAGATTTAATAAATAATAAACTGGATGAAAACAGAGGTGTACATAATTGCATACAAAACTAAGTGTCACTTGCCAAAAATACTACTTGTGATAAGCGCTTTAATCACAATTAAGTTTGACATATTTCATACATTTTGACAGCTGCTAAATAGAATTAGGACGCTAATCGTATTTTAATTTTTGATGAAAATAGCCCTTTACTATGTCAACATAATACGTACTTAGTCAAAATATTTTTCTTGAAACAATCGATCTAGCTGAGTCAAACTGTATACATTGTACTCGCAAGAGCGTGACTACTTTTTAGGGTACCGTACCCGAAGGGTGCCAAACGGGACCCTATTACTGAGACTTCGCTGTCCGTCTGTCCGTCCGTCCGTCCGTCCGTCCTGTCTGTCACCGGGTCCGTCTGCACGAACCGTAATAGCTAGAAAGCTGAAATTTTCACAGAATGTGTATATCTGTTGCCGCACCAACCACAAATACTGAAATACGAGAGATATTGCAAATTAAATGGGGCCCCGATACAAGAGACGTGTTTAGATACACTTACGCATTTCAAAATGGAAATCTTGACTGAAACTGTTTATTTATTGTCATAGCAACCATGTCATAGACACATATACTACACATTTTAAATATGATAGCATATTTCGCGTCAACCCACATGGTTGTGGTTAGCCGGTGCGGTATGATGTAGACTCTCAATCCGGAGGTCGTCGGTTCAAATCTCGTGAAGGCATAAACTTTTTAAATTTTCTTTTTGTTTATTTTTTTATTGTTTTGAGTGCTTTTGATTTGTTGTACGATGGTACGGTACCCTTCGTGTGCGATACCGACCCGCACTTAACCGATTTTTGATATTTCTGACATTACTTTTTGACATCATTCTGAGTAGTTTCTCATTTTGCGTTAATTCATTTACACGTTGTATAGACTGTTATATTGTCATCAGCTGATAGGTATGCTGAATGAAATATAATCCCGTATGTGTGTGTGTATGTATTTTGCTCTACCACTCCGCTCAATTTACGGTAGGAACGTAGTTAAGAATGTCAGTTCATAGTCCTCAATACAGAGGGGAGGAAAAGGCGCAGGGGTCGGAATTGTTCAACTCGTTTCGTTGTATTGTCCGTTTACTTCACTCAGTAATATTTGTATCCCCGCCCAAATGGTTCCCTTCTGCTGATTTAACCTTTATCAAGGTAAAATATTCTTGTTTAACGAAATTAAATGGCCCCGTTCAGTGTTGTTATTACCTTTTGATTAAATTTTCTTCTCGAATTGATGTAACAACCATTGGTCTACCTTGGGTCCCGGAAATATGTGAAAATAGATTGAGTGAAGTAGATGCTGTAGATTATTTACCAAGGGAGTAAAGAGCTATTTTTAGGGTCGAGAGAGTTTTTTGAATCCTGAGCGACCGAGGGATTCTTGAATTGAGTCCCGAGTGTGACGAGGGACTCATAAGTAGAATCCTGAGGGAGCGAGGGTTTCAAAATACATCACTCGAGCCAAAAATCGTTTTTACTCCTGAGGTGGAGCCTCTACTTTTCATCACCCTCTATGAAAAAAAGAGTAATTATGAATACAGTAACTAATAACCGCTTACGAAATTGAAATACACAAAGGAATTCAGATTTCGCGCAGTTTTCTAATTCAGCTTTTCATTATTTGGTTCGTGTTTCAATATCAGTCTCCATATGGATTGACACCAACTAATAAAATGTTGGGATAGTTAGTTTATGTTGACGACTTCGCAAATAAATACTTCAGCACAAACAGCGCGGATAGCGCGCCGCCCGCGCCCCCCGCTCCCCGCCCCCAAATTAACAAATTAAAAAAAGCTTTATTACGAAAATAAGAAGTTAATTTTAGTCCCTAGAGACTAAAAGAGCTACTTTAGTACCTGTTTGCTGTAGCTTCCCTACTGAAGTAGCTCTTTTCGAATAGAGTGATGAAAAATAATATATTAATGATGCTGAATTATGTGTAGCTAGTGACTAAAAAGCAAAATATCGTAATAAATACTGGTATTATACTTTTCAGCATGATATAGGCCAGGCTTGTATTACATAAGAAATATTAAGTTGATACTAAAATAAGAAACCTCAAGGGCAGTAAAGTTCTACGAAATAGCAAAAGTATGTTGTAAATACACCAGATACTCCTGGGTAAATAAGAAAGAAGAAAAAGAATAAATAAAAGGATAATCTTGACAATATTTATATACCAAAAGTATCTATGTATAACCATCATGTTTTTTTTACAATGTAGATTCTTACTTAGTTTGGCTTCTTTATTTCTACTTCACAACGTACGGTATGTAAATTATTTGGTGGGTGAGTAAAGTAAAGTTTTGAAGTTTTAAGTATAAACGCCTGTGTTAAAAGTAAACTACTAAGCAATAAAGACGCAGATGCAAGTTTTGCTCAAATAATTTATCTAAAGTAGGTAAGAGTTTCTTGCATTGCATGCATTTCATAATAAGTAACCTATCAACAAAATTAGTAAAATCCAAGCCATTTTCAAAAACGTCTTGATAGTAAAATTGGGAATACAGATAAGTATGTACCTTATTAATTTTATCCACCCGATAAACACCCATATAAATGGTGCTTGCAAGGTAATTACCACAGATATTATAATACTATACTAGTTAAAACTCATATTTTTGGTAGACAAAAATGGGAATTTACGCAATATGGGCAAGTAAATAAAGAGATTGGTCCCACCTTGTATGCATAGTACAATAAGAATTATTTGAATGCTTAGTAATAATCATAATTTATTCATAAAAACTTACAGGACAAAAGTGTATCACAAGTACTTATAATTTTATACAGAGAGGCTACATCATTGTTTCGTTATTGGCATTTCACAATTTGTTTTAATATGTTTTCATTTTACGTTGTAAACTGCTGTGAAACAACTAATAAATAAATATTATTATTTTCATACAGCAGACCAACAACCAAGCTAAGCATTAAAAATGCTTTTATTATGATCACTGGTTGCTCACATTAACACCATTAGAGTCTAAACTTTAGATATTAGACACAAGTTTTGATAGAGCATGAGTGCATAATAATATGTAATGTGTCCCTGGGTTCGGTCGGTGAAAATGCGTGTGAGTGTTGTTTTTTTGTTTTGTGTGTGTTCCGCCATTTAAAGTATGTATGCGGATTTTACTTTATAATAGATAAAATATTTTCTGTTTGCTTGTAATTTAGTGTTAAAAGCCAATTAGTTACAATTAGTTAAACTTTTCCGTAAATTCAATATCGCTTATATTTCCTAAAATATACATTATTTCAAAAAAATCAAAACGTACGAGCATAGTTTTCCATAGTATCTCAAACATGTAAAAAAAATGTGAAAATCTGACAAGGTTTAAGGTGTGGAAAACTTTACCAATTTTTGTATAGAAGCTCGCGAGTACACTATCCTCTTAACCTGGGGGTTACCACAACCTCTTATGCCGCTTCACTGAGTTGAGAAAGTAGTTGTTTATTAAATTAAATTAAATTGTTTATTATTGTTTATTATTTTAGAGCTATAGAGCATAACCAACCCACGTGCCTCTACTCATTTGGGAAAGTTGTTACGCTAATTCGTTACACAATTTAATGAGCAAAAAATATTCGCCTCGCAAATTAATTAAAACTGAAAAAATATTACTTCGTATCAGACTATTTGCATTGCAAATCAAATTATATGGAAAATAAACAAGTACATGTATAGCGCAATACAAGTATAAATTAATGTTCACACTCCTGCGCAGTACAGTGAAAGAAACTCAGATAAATTCGTAATTCGCAGAGAAAAAATTACAAAATAGGTATGTATTTTCTTGCATTATGTTGATTTAGGACTGGATTAAACGTAAATGTTTATGTCTAAGTTTGTTTATGTTTATGATTTCTTATTGTGTTTATGTTACTTACGTAGGTGCTCGATCATAAACCTAATGTTCTCGTAATGTTTTTAAGCGTGTGATGACACAGATTCTGGTTCCTACGACACAGTGTATCCTAGTGTGGTCACTTTTATTGATCTGTGGTGTGGTCCAGAAGCAACTACCTATGTTCTTACATGTTATGTTTATATTTATACGGTATAGTTAAACCATTTCACGATGAAGGTTTGACTTTGGTTGTGTTAGCCATGCACATGCACGCACATTGTGTCAGTGGGCATAGTCTCCGCTCCACCGCTCCAGAGAGGCTAACACAACCAAAGTCAAACCTTCTTCGTGAAAATAGTTTAACTGCACCTATCCTCACGATATTTCTACAGCGAGATTGGTGTCTGAGAAAATCTGATGATATCATAGATCACTTCACTACATACATACATCGATAAAACTGAAAGCTAATTCCTGGATACGCAACGCACGCACCAAGCCTTTCAGTCGAGAGATTGTCATTCTCCTGGCCGGAAAAAAATACATTGTGCTTCTACGAGCAATAGAACATCTTTTGGCGTGTAGTTTCCACTACGTTTTTAAGTTTTTTTAGGGTTCCGTATATAGAGACCAAGGAACTCGTATTTCGTCAATTCTGTCTGTAGTATGTCACAGCAGGCACACAACAGACGAAAGTTGAGGAACGATTAATCCATAAGTACTGGATTACTGTAATTACAGAGGTGTTAAGAAAACGCCTATAAGATTTCTAATTATGTATATATTTTTATTCTAGTCATGGTCCGAGTTACAATGCTTCTACTAATCGTGCTTTGCCTCATTGGAGCGTCTATGCAAAGGTGGAGCGGGCGCCAGTCTTTAAATCAATTACAACCTTCGAAGAGCCTAAACAAAGATCTGTATAAAAACCCACAGAAAAGTAACTCGGTGAAAAAAGATTTATCGAGGCATAAGGGTTAGTAGGCTTTCCACATAGTCTCGATCAGCTGTTTGAAAGATTTATCTGTTATTTTAAGCTACTTTTACTTGTAAAAGTAAACATAAATAAAAGGTAATATAAATCAATAATCAATTGTTATTTGTAGTAGGTACCTAATAAAAAGTTCACATATACAAATAATATCTATAGGTTTAAAATGTGAATTTCTATCATTATGATAATTTCTGATATTTTGTGACGTATGATACCTAAACCTCTCAAAACAATTATTGTATATTATTATTTTTATTATATGGAAATCAAGGCCTTGATTTCACTGTTTTTAATGGATATTGGAAATCAACGCCCTAGTTAAAACATTTTCAGCAGTAGGTATTCCTGCATTTAATTGCATAAATTTTTACCAATTTTATTTGGGTCAGTTTGGAATTCATTAAAGTCTGCCCTTTCAACGTTGCGTGCGTCGGTTGAAACTATATAAACCACTGAACAGAACCAAAACGTACAGCGATCGAACAACACACGATCTTGCGTGATTCTGATGCTTTTATTAAAATTTAGAGAGCTCCGTGGTCTAGAGAACTCATGCTTACTTAATTCTCACGCAGGAGATGCAGGTTTGAATCCCGGTGCTGACCATGACCAATGAGACAATTACGCATTAACGGACGCTCCGTGTTTCGAATGGCACGAAGCTGTAGGTGTAGGTCCCGGCTACTATCACTACTTGGTTTTGGTAGTATGTTTAGTCGTAAAACCCCTCCACCAACCCGCACTGGGTCAGCGTGGTGGAGTATGGCTCAATCTTACCCGTATCTAAGTTAAGACCTGCGCCACTCGGTGGGGACATGAATGGGCTACAATTTACTTACTTATACCCTTAGTAATTAGTAGTAAGGTAGTCTGTCTGACTAAGCAATCTGTATGATTTTATGGTCAATAAATTTGAGTCTGAAACATGAAATAGCCTGGGTAAAAGTTACGAAACTTAGATACAAACCTTGCTCTAGCAATTTCAATAGGCGTGTGCGTGCGTCTATTGACTCTATTAGTTAGCCTATGCAAATGTGCGATACCTTGGAATATATTTTTTTTTCGCATAAACGTTATGAAATCTCAGTCTCAATTTTCTTGGCCGTTACAAGATTTAAAAAAGGATTAAAAAAGGAAAACTCATTCGATTCCAATGAACGTCCAAAGAAGGAGTTAGGGGGGTCTTGTTTGTGGGCAGGCAATGAAAAAGCTTGTTCCGGCCTTGTTAGTATGCAAATTCCGCAATCGTCGGAAGATCCCGCCTCAATATTTAAGTAATTAGTGTTTGCGTGCTTTGCTGCAACTAAAGGGCTCTATCGCCAGGGGTGTCCCCAGGTGCAGAAACTGCACCGTTCGATAATGGTTGAACATATAATTATCCAGCTACTAAAATAGTTAAGTGATTTTGGATTGATGCTATTTTTATCATTTTCTATTAAATAGCCCATTGTGACTGTTAGAATAGGGTTCCTAAAGTTCTAAGTATCCCCTATATTGGGGATTGGATATAGCTGTAGATAAGTATGGATATGTTTTACGTGATTTTGTAGGATGGAAATCTGCCGCTCGCTTGTGATGAGCAGCGCAACTCCAGTAAGTCAGGCATGCCTTACATTTTTCGTTCAGCATAGAATGTGAAGCTCGCTCGATCTACAAAAGCAAAAATCAAGGAAAATAATAAGTTACACCATAGTATCTTCAATAGGTGGTCTTGGTGACGTCTGTCAATTACAGAACGAGATTGGTCACAATATTGGTTCCGGTCCAGACACGTCAAGTGGTCGCACCAAAAGTAGCCTACCAACTGTTGGGCAATAGCTCATAACCAATATAGACCTCTATTTACAATCTAGGCCAGCTCTGCTACTTTTAGATAAGAAACTATTACGTAAATATGTATCCTTTTCTTTTCTCAAAACTTCATGAAAAAGCACGTTAGAAGCTATCGGACACATTACTGTCTTATTATATTAGGGCCTATTTTTAACTGCTTCAAATCCTAGTTACATCCATCTTCTTGCAATGAAAATGACAATTTAATAATAGCAAAGCTTTTACGTCGCCGAGTGCTTAATTACGAAAGCTTTTATGTGATTTGCACTAGTTTTTACTGCAGCTAATGGATAGTGTTTGAATCATGGTAATTTTCCCACTGCCCGAAACAAACATAGATATTAAGATTGTATAAAACGTCTTCAGAATTTCATGAGGCGTAAGACGTAAAAGGGAGAAACATAGTTTACGTTTCCACCTTACACAGTTTCGCCAAAGTCTGTCAAAACGGGTGTTAAACATTAGTTATTCTGTGGTTAAACTTAGCAATATTAACTTAGAATTTAAATAACCTATACCATTATGAAGCCGAATAGCAAAGCAGTTTTCTAGAATTGCCTCAGTCTAATCAGAACTGCTGTGTTATCCGACTTTCCTTAACTATGCATCGTTTTATCACATTTCGTATTCACTGCCCTCTTGAGGCTAGAGTCAGTAAATGGCCAGTGCTGACGCAAAGACTGTGCATGCAGATGCGATTCACAAATGAATTCTCAATCACACGATGTGAATTAGTTCTGTGTGTAAGTCAGACCTCAATTAACTAACTTTTGCGTACTGTCAATCAAATCAATATGTATTCTTCTTCTTCAAGGTTCACCTCCTATCGGAGGTCGGCTGTCATTATGGCTATTTGTGACCTCGATATTGCGGCTGTGATTACGTAGTAATTTCAATGGTTAATTAATAATAATATTACAAATGAACAGTTTGGCATAAATCTCGTGTTAACCGCAAAAACTGTAGAAGTCCATCAATGCAATGGTAAGTTAATGGAACAAATAGACCAAGTGAACAGTGGGGTTAAGCTAAAGTTTAAATCGATATACTGCACGAAATCGACATCGTTATAGACCAAGTTTGTATCAGAACAGCAAAAAACTTGAAAGCTTTCGAAGTTATTAGCTCGGAGAGACTCGAAGCGAACCACTTTACCAGGGAAATCTCATTAGCTTCCGTTTAAGCTTAAACTTCAAACGACTGTCGTTTCTATAACCCGATACTCTGTAGAGTAGTGAAGTTGCAACTAGCAAACACTAAACAGGATAGCGACCAACTTGCTTTGCTACCATTTCATTACTATACGTCGAGTAAGCAAATCCTTTTATTTGTGCACTATAATATCGGGTCTGATCGTGCACTGTACACGATTGGAATCTGTATTCCCTGGAAATAAGGTTGAGGTACAATGAATGGTGAAAAGGTTATTGTTAAGAATAAAGGTGCTGTCACATAAAGCGCAGCGACCAGACGATTTGCAGCGTGATTATGCGGTGTTTGCTGAGAAAAATAGTGTATAATATCAGTTCAGTTCAGACAATGCTTTTCAAACTATGTACAAGTTTAATAATTTACATGCACAGTTATCTAACCATCTATCTTACCAATTTCAGTAAGTTCATGATAAGAAATATTTTGAATTGAAAAGGTTCTTAATTGGAAAGACTAAAACTGTTCAGTTAAAATCTGTTGGCATGGCTTAATAATTCTTACTGTGCGCCTATGCCAATAAAAAGTTATGCCAAATGTCATATCCCTGAAACAAATTTATAAAACATGCTGACTGTATTTATGTCAATTTTATTAAAAAAACCAGGGATATGATTTTTATAAAAAAATTATAATATGAATGCTGTGGAAAATTATTAGTCTCTATTATTACTGATAATATAAATTCAGCCAACGTACTTCCGTCACTATTCTAGAACTTATCCTTGTCTGAGATACTCGAGCATTCGATATACATAAACATAAACATTTACATACAGGTACATGCTTCTGGCCCCACACTAGGATACCCTGTGTCGTAGGAAGCAGAAACAGCGACATCACAAGATGTAAATATCCAAGACCTGGGGTTTTTTTTTTGTTTTTTTTTTCTATCCCCAGCCGGCGGGATTCGAACCCGGGACCTCTCGCACGGTAGGCAGATGCACAACCGCTGCGCCACAGAGGCCGTCACGTAATTGACACCTATATCGAGTGATTAATGTCGATATCGTATCGAATGCGCGAGAATCATACCCCATAGGCCTGTGTGGGAGCACAAATAATAACGCATTGGAAAAATAATTTAAGTTGTTGAGCTGTCAGTGACTGTCCAGCGCCACGAAGTGTTGGGTGCCGGGTGGACATAGTGTCGGTGCATGGGTACAAGATAGACACATACCTACATGGGCGAGAGAGAGAGAGAGAGAGAGATAGAGAGGTGTGAGCTCGCTTAGTGCTAAGAAACTTGGCGGAGCCTGTAGTACTAAACTTGGACACTTTTTCTCTTCTAAGGTTTCCCGTTCCGTACCCGAAGGGTGCCAAACGGGACCCTATTGTTAAACCTCCGCTGTCCGTCTGTCTGTTTGTCCGAGCGGGATGACCGATTTTTTGATCTGTCAAATATTCGTGCCCTCGGCTCCGAATACTCAAACGCAATTTACCCCTAAAGGGTTTATCGCTGATGGGTAGAACGATAATAACATCGAAGAGGTGGGCTGATTCATAGTACGAGGCTTCGGAGGTAAACATGAGACTATTTGCCGTTGATATCGGGTCTTTCGGATCGCAAATATTATGTGGAAACGACGTAATAAACGGCGGTTGCTGACATGTCATTTGCAGTACCTTGTGTTTGTGTTTTGATGGCATTATCGATATGTGATTTTGAAAAAGTACTTAGTATCTTTTCACTATTTTTAACAGAGAAAAAGCGTGATGTGAGATGTGTTACTGTCAAGACTATACATACATGAACGTGGGCTTGCCCCATAATAAATGTAACCGAAAATTTACGTCATTGTGTTGATGATGATAATGATGATGTCCACCTCGGCGAATCCGACGACAGCGAGCTCAGCTATCTTCTTCCGTGTGCTGTGCTATGTGGCTGGCGAATCAGAACCAACTTGCTTTTAAATATCCTGTTGCACAAGACACAGTAAAGTTTAGTTTAAGAGGTCTCAAGCTATCGAGCAAATTATTCAGAATAACTTTTACTTTCACGATTGTTCATATCGGACCACAGCCACAGGTTGAAATTTAGCTATCGAAGAAATTAAATGAATAATAATGATGGACAGCAGGTAGTCCAGCTAACTTTTCGATGGGTATACTTACATTACTAAAACATAGCCAGATAGTGAGGGCTATTTCGGAGGTTCCAAAAACACTAAACTAAAGGAACTTACTAAAGGCACTAAACTGGCAACCTCAAATCCAACAGCTCTTGCGCGGTGGCCAAAGATTCCATTTTCAAATACACTATTTTAATTAGTTTAGTTAGTTCGTGTTGCCTCGTATGTGTAATATTGCAATAAATAGATATTTCCTATTTATTATTTATAACTATAGATGAACCATCTCACGAAGAAGTCTTGACTTTAGGTTGAAAGAACGTTATTCGCATAAGAATAAGGTTCTGTAAACTAACAAAAACCTAAAGTCAAAACTTCTTCACGAGATGCTTCTTGTATAGCTATTTTAGATATGACATTATTTTATTGCTAAGCTGGAGTATTTTTAGTATTTCCAAATGACACCATTCGACGGTCAGATAACCATCTTGTTACCCTAAATGGGAAAAAATCCGTAGAATTCTTAAATGTAAATAGTTGTATGTTGGTCCCTAGTTGGCAACCTTTTGAAATGTCGGCTATGCTCATATAATTTTTATCGCGCAGATCTCCAAAGCCACGTTTTAATTTGTGAGAGTAGGAGAGAAACTTTATAATTTTGTATTCGTGCGAAAATCAGCTTCGAACTTTGTTTAGACTTTACGAAGGCTGTTAGTTAAAACAGAAATAACTGATTACATGCGTTACATAAAGGACAGAAGACTTTGTTTTATAATTAACTTGCCCTACATATTCACTTCACTGATTTAAACATCATATTAAGTATATTAACTTGGGATGGCTATTAAATTTATTTGGCATGGAATCCATAACCTTTTACATAAATATAAATTTTACTGCGGTCGTAAATAATGCGGTAAATTGTCCAACATAATATTGCATCAAGTCATCGAACTCATGTCAATAAGTAATAGTAGTGAGACATGTTGATCCTGTTTCTCAGTTAGGTAAGAATAAGAAGTACTCACGGATTGTATTCAATGGATTCAAGCGATAGACACATAAAACGATATTTTTTTCATTAAACGAGTGAGTAAACAGTTAAACACCTCTTTAATTACCACGAAAACTATGTTGTCCGCATAATCCTTACCTAACCTAGTACCCACATTGTACCTAACAACGTGGTTACATAATTAATTAAGATAAGTAAGTTTAATACTCGTATCAATAACTGTATTATGTAATATGACCATTATTATATTACGAACCTATGATGAACACTTTGTAGATGTACCTGTGTGCACTGTGCAGCACATACAGATACCATAAACAGATTGGTAATTTCTCCAAAAAAGAGGAATTACAATCAGCGTGTGCAGAGGTCCTTACGAAACCATAAGTATTCTTCAAATTTGGGTCCACACAAGGCTTACACCTTAGGTTATCGCATTTAATAGGTTGATTATAAACGAGCACATTACCGCTTTGTATTACATGAAGATATTATGATAGAGAATATAGTATAATCTTCAGGTAATTTATTATACACGTTAGGGCTGTCAGATGTTAACCTCTATCCCCCTAACGTAACTGTCACATTTGCGCACAATGGATAGTGTACCCTTTACATTCTGAATGGCTCTGTCTCACATATAGGGCTCTATCTGAATAGGCGTATGTGGCGAGACACGACGATGTGTTTGGCTGAAGCATAATCGCTAATGACCGACATACATAACGTGGTGTTATCTAGTATAACATAACGTTACTAGGTTCAGTCGTATAAAACAGTGAACATTGGCCAAATATGTTGTACTTTTTGATTATGTCTTGAGTTTCAGAAACACCACACTGAGCTCCGTATCTCGTATTACCGTCGAAACGTAGCGTACAGAGTGCCGAAATCAAGTGGAGAGGAGTCGGGTATGTCTGTCGTTGGATCCCGATGCAATGATTGCCACGGGTTGGTGGCCTGAAATCGGACTCCGAAAAAAGGACCGGACCTGAAAAAGTTACATATCTCCAGGATTGGCAAGAGAAGGCAAAAGATAAGGGGGCGTAGATTAAGAGTGGGTAGACCTAGGCCCAGCAGGCATACCACAAGCAATGAAAAAAAAGTATATTGTTAAGAGAAGTCTTCATAATTTCTTAATTGCACAAAATTAATTGCAAGGACAAAAAAGTAAATAAAAACAGTGTACAAAGGCAAAATATTAAAGATATAATACTACTAATAAACTAATAAATATAAAGAAATATTTACACACACATACTACACTAATAAATACATACAAACTATCTGAGATTCAAAGAGTAAGGTAATGATTCTTTACCTGGCTTTTAAATATGTTTAGAGTAGGACTGTCCCTGATGGTGATGGCAGAGGGGAGTGCATTCCACAACCGAATGGCCCGTAGTCTGAACCCGTGCTCATAGGATGCGGTGGTATGCTGTGGGGTTGTGAGCATTGAAGCAGCGTGAAGTTCAACAGATTTAATTATGTAATAAATATCCTATGAGATTTTCTTGAATTGCGTATAGATATTATATTGCATATAAAAAAGTAATGAAATTCTGCTTAAAAAAAAAATCTGCACCGGCTAAATATACCATTTACGAGTTACATGAATTGAAATTCTAATTGAATATATTGATAGAGATGTTTCTTGCCAGTAGCGACCAACCTGCTGGTCAGCAGCGTGGTGAAGTATCACTCTTTTTATTAGTACAACCTTACTGATATGTACAAAACATATTTACAAGAGAACACCACAAACAAACTAATCCTGAAATTCCCCATACTTGCTTATCATTAGCCGGGACAGTCCGTGACTACGCCTCAATTTGCTCGGTATTTTACGAGTAGAATAAGACTTTTTACAGCCGTAAAGGATTTGTTACTGCCTTGACAAAACAGTGGCTGAGTCTCCCGGGTCTGACAAAAACACCGTCCGGCCCCGGCTTTGTTCTGTGAAATAAATGTCCTAACCTAATAGCGCCTGTTGTAGCTTTTGGACCACTTATACCAGGCTGTTACAGCCCAGTGGGAATTAATGAGGATAATGTACTATATGGAACGGATTTGTGTGGACTGGACTGCATACTGACTTAAGACTATGAGGTACTAAGGCTGGATTTTACCAACAAAAAGTTATACGAGAATAACTACTCCGGGGATAATTTGTATGACAATGACAGTTCAAAATGAGGTGATCTGATGATGTCCATGAAAAAGTAGAAGATACTCTCGAGTAAAAGTTACTCTTTCGTTGGTAAAATTCGCTATAAGCCTGGATTTTACCAACGAGAGAGTAACTTTTACTCGAGAGTATCTTCTACTTTTCATAGACACCAGTGACACCTAGATCAGATCACCTCATTTTGAACTGTCATTTGTCATATTAGAGACTATATATCCAATTGACTGCGCCTGCGGGGGAATGCGGCTCGCCAAAAGTTTGTTGTATTCAACAAACGTTCGCATACGCAACTTATGAACGATGGCGGACCGCCAGACAGTTTCGCAGCGGCTGACCGATCACAGCTCTCTTCCCTCGTCCCCCGCCACCCGTAAATAGGTGAGTTGTGTTTCAAAGGAAAATGTATCCATGCGCTGGATAGGATAAAGTGCTCCCTGTTTGTCATACAAGTTATCCGCAGGATAGTTTTTCTCGTATAACTTTTTGTTGGTAAAATCCAGCCTAAAGTAACAGTGCAATAAAGAATATGATATGATATGATACCATTGATTTATATACCTACTAGCTCGTCCAGTGGACGAAAATACCCAGTATTTTGTTTTATTTTTCATAGGTTTTGAACTTTATTACGATGTGGGTAGGTTAAAAATCGCGGGCCATGGACTTTAGATGGATGAGCTTGTATCTACTAGCTACTACTTAGTATGAGGTTTGAATAATAAACTGAATTTATATGAAAACACCAGTTTGCAAAGAGGCATTTATAGCAACGCTATTTCAATGATCTAAGTAACAAAAGATTTGGTAACGGTCTGTTTATCTAGAAAAATCACCTCTGTCATCTTAAATCAATAAGGACACAGTTTTGACTGGACCAAACCATGGCGCAACTAGTCCGCAGAAACTTTTGACCTATGTATGTTTTTTTGGACCGAAACCCTGCGATGAATATTAGAAGTAATCTTGCTTTAGTTTAGCTGTTTAATCCTAAAGGGACATACTAATAAGGTGCATGGCACAAGAAATGTTGACGTAGCCGTAGTGGCAAATGTCGTTGGAACTTTTATTATGCGCTCGCTTTGTTCTTGATTTGTTTTGCAAAAGTATTGTCTGCATTATGCAGACCATGGCAGCTTTTTAAATTAATTGACGGAGCGACTTATCTTTACGTAGATTTATTTGTCCTTTTTATCTGTGTGCACAATGGGGTGGGGGGGGGGGGGACTGCATTATTTTGCATTTACTTACACACAGGCACAATATTGATTCTGGCCCTATACTAGGAAACTATTAGGCCTAGACAAAGTTAATATAATAACGCTACGAAAACAAATCGAAACAAAAAACTCAAAATGTATGCGATTTGACATTTGGCGACGCTAGCGTAGCGTGAGCAAACGTCAAATCGCAAACATATTCTTATCGTTTCGTGCGAACGATAATAGCGTTTTGCATCTTGTCTACGGGGGCTGGTGTTGAGAAATCCAGAAACAGCGACGTCTCAAACATGTAAACCACCCAGATATTGGGATTCTCATTTTCTTCCTTTTCCCAGTCGGGAATTGAACCCAGAACCTCTCGCTTGTAGAGCCTTAACCGCAACACAGACAGAAGGCGTCAGAAAATATCGTGAAGAAACCTTCAATATCCATAGTTGCGGCGATGGGCTAGCCACTAGGAGTATGGAATATATGGCTTTACGTTGTGACAACTGTGTCTCTAACACCCCGTTTGGGAAAAGGCGAGACACAGTTAGTATGTAACACTTGAAGTCCAACTCCACTCCCACCTCCATCCAATGCAGAATAATGCGGATTAGCTCTATCTAATTTGATCTATGAAAATAAAATCTTATTATACAAAAAGATTTCCGTGGTTTAGTGGGTTTCATGCTTGCCTTTCACGCAGGAGGTGCAGGTTCGAATCCCAGTGCTGACCATGTACCTGAAAACATCGTGAGGAAAACTTTCATCACTCCGTAGCTGTGCGGCGAGGGGCGAGCCCTCTGTCACGCAAAATGGAGTATTGAACCACTAGCTGAAAGTGGGCACAGTTGTGCCTCTGCCATCCCGTGTGGCGTGACGCTATATTGTTTATTATCCTATTATAGCTACAGTCTATTCGTGATAAGAATGCAGTGGAATTTTAATTTAAATATGTTAACACAAACTCACAGGACAGGACACAACCTTCGCGTTCGAAAGTTTGCCTTCAACTGGTCACTGTGAACTTGGCTTGATAATTGGAAACGATTTGATTGGTTACGGGACGTGTCTAGGCCGCCGGACAGTGATGACTTTACTGCATTCTTATCACGAATTGACCATAAGAGACAGTTCCACTCTTTTATCATTTAAAAACCGGGTAAAAGAGCACTTCCTCTCTCTTTCGTGATAGATATTGTATGTACGTATTTATTTAGTTAGGAGTATTTATTTGCATGTGTATTTATTTAGTATTTTTGGTATACTTATTATGTTGTGTTTGAAGTATATTTATTTAGTCATTTATTGTGCACTGACTTCCCTCTCTGTATCTGTTGTTTCCTGTCATGCCTAGGTTTGCCGGAAGAAATCTCTTTTTAGAGATAAGCTCGATTTTATACATACCTTTTTGTAAATGTTACGTGTTTTTTTATGTTTTGTGCAATAAATTATAAATGAAAAAAAAAAAAGAATAGACTATAAAATGAAGTTCACTATGGAGTAACCGATTGAAAATGGTAGACATGTTGATGTATCTGAACGGTATCGGATTTGATTGCAAAAAAGGTTGGAGTAGGGCGGCAGGAAGTGACCAAAACCAAATGCTGTTTTGTTGAACAACAGACTTCATTCTACCAAACATCACGATCGCTGCACACACGGAATTTGAACACGACTCGAACCTTGAGAGTACATCTACATGCTACATAGAATAACCACATCAATGCCAATTGTTGTCATCCTAACCTAAACATTCCTTTCATACTTACTTACTTTACTTTATACTTTATTGCACAGAAAACATAATACAGACACTTAATATTAGAAAAAAACATGTACAAAGGCGAGCTTATCTCTAATAAGAGATCTCTTCCAGCAAACCTAGGATGGAGAGGATAATTTAATAAAAGGTAGACCTACATAAGTGCACAACACACAATAAATACATAAATACAGATAAAAACAAAAAACAAAATATAATATATAAATAGATACTAAGGTATAATAAGGTAGAGAAAGATAGTGTTCCTTCATACTGGTATAGTTCGCGCACGAGTTGAATGCAGAACACCTAGCATCACGCCTTGTCTCATATGGTTTGGCAGACACAAAACTGCCCACGGGGGCCTAGCCGATCGCAGCAGCTATTGAATAATGAAGATTTCCTCACGATGTTTTTCATCACCGCAAGAACGCTGCTTTATTTTTGAATGGAGAGTTTTTCACACTACTCTTGTCACACAGACGGATTTTATTTCTACACCTCTGCATTCAACTCTTATTGAATATACCGTTCGTTCTATTCAAAAGATAGGAGTAGGTAAATTGACAGCTGAATGTTTTCCCATAATGGCCACTTTTGTTGTAAACTTGGTCAATTATTTTGACGTGTGCGTTAGCAATTAAAACCCAGTACTTTGAAGTACTAAACGATTGTATAATTCATAATTCGTGCACACATTATGTCCGACTCGCTCTATTAGGTGTCAATCGTTACCATTTCATTACTTCGTATTTAGATCAGTATCAAAGTAATTGTGAAATCATTTTGAGTTATTAGTTTTGTGTTGCTTAATGTTTCCTTCGGTATGTAGTAGGTATATGAGTTAATTGGTTTCCCGACCTAGCCGGCAGCACGAACGATTGTTTTAACACATAGCATAGCGTCACGCCTTTTCCAATACGGGGTGGCAAAGGCACAATTATGCCAACTTATAGCCAGTTATTCGATACTTAATTTTGCGTGACAAGAGGCTAGCCCATCGCCACAGTCGTCTAAGCGCCACAGCTATGGAATTATTAAGGTTTCCTCACGACGTTTTCCATCAGTGCCGAATTATACAAGGTGTAAGTGAATTAACGCAAAATGAGAAACTACTTTGTGACATCATTCTGAGCAACTTACATTATGAAACCGATTTGATCAGAGAAAACTAAACATGTGAACTTTCAAAAAAAAATATGATGTTAATTTTGTGCAAAAAAAAGACAGCATTTAATGGCACTTTTACTCTGTGGTTATTTCATAGAACTCGCCAGGAACAAAAATTCCGTTTTGACAGTTCATAAAAAAGTATCTATTATGTTATGACTTGACAGGCCACAAGCCTATAATTACTGGTTCAAATGTTTCAAGTGTTAGTTCATAGATTCCTACCTGAGATTCCTACTATGAAATCCATGACTTATTTTAAAGGGAATTATTAAAATTGATGCTGTTATATGGATTCATGTGGTTGGAGGTAAAGATAAAGATAAAGACGGTCCAAAAAGTTGTGCAATTCGCTCAAACATGGCTCACGACTTTTGTTCAAAGTAGACGTGTTGTTTGAAAATAAACGCCAATTGTCGTGAATCTTATAGTGAACGTGTAATTGTGAAGTGTGTTTGTGAAGTTGAGGAGCTTATTTAATAAGAGGTGCTTGCATCGACATAACGTGGGAACTTGGAAATAGGCAAATGGCATATTTGTTTTGACTGGTTCACTACAGTTCTCCTAAAGTAATAATGCGGACGGAAGTCTTCCGGACGTTCGGGAGATTTCATAATTTCATAATTTCTTTATTGCACACAAAAAAAGTTAACAAAGTAGGTACGGTATAAAGTGTACAATGGCGAGCATATCTCTAAAAAGAGATCTCTTCCAGCAAACCAAGTTTCGATGAGAGAGGTTGATAGCTGAGCGGGGGTAGACCCATGTGTACAACAATAAATTTAAAAGGTTGCATACATAAATATATAATATGCATTCTAAAATTTACTTATATCCTAAACATAAAGATATCACATAGAGATATCACACCTCCATACCAAGGGTGGTATATACTGTATAACTGTTTTCCTTGTCCATCTCGATCTCATATCGTCTCCCGAACGTTCGGAATACGACCTTTGCCGACCTGCCTGTAGACAATGTTAAACGCTAAGGATAGCGAAAGGAAACGATAACATTTTATGTATGCGATTTGACATTTGGAATCACTACGAGACGTCACCTTAGCGAAGCCAAATGTCAAATCGCATAATATCTATTGACGTCTGTGCATACATGTAAAAAGTTATGGTTACGTTTCGCTAGCAGCGTTAGTGTTTAACTTTGTCTAGGGGGGCTGAAGCGCGTGCGCATTATAACTTTGGGAGTACTGTAAGTACCTATAAACCTATCTTAGGTATAAAGTTTTTGTGGCAATAGTAACCTTAAAACTTTTAACAAAACAGCGTTGCAATCTTTTGGTTTGACATAATAAAGCATTCCGCCTTTTCACATAGATGTGGCGTCATGGCGTGGCAGGATATTGTGTCAACACTTGACCATTTATTCAATACTCCATTTTTAGGGTTCCGTAGAGAAACAAGAAACCCTTATAGTTTCGTCAAGTCTGTCTGTCCGTCTGTACGTCCGTCAGTCCGTATGTCACAGCAATTTTATTCCGAAACTATTAGGACTACATAGTTTAAATTTGGTATGCAGGTAGATGTATTCTGTGAACAGTTTTACGAGTTTTATACAAAAATTGAAAAATATAAATTAAGGGGGGCTCCCCATACATAGAACTGAAACCATTTTTTTTATTAAAGCTATATGTGTGGGGTTTCTATAGATAGGTCTTTAAAAATGAGGTTCTTGAACCGATTTTTCCTCAAAGTAAGTTGTTAAAGACACAGACCCTTCCAAAGTGGAAAAAATTGTGTCTCTAACTTTAAAGTAAAAGAGTGAAAAATGTAAAAAATATAAGCTTTGTATCTCAATACACACTTTCAACGAAAATTGGTTTGAACAAAATAAAATAAGTTCTTAAGATAAAAAAAAACGCGTGTAGCACCGTACACGTGTTAGAAGTAAAACTTCTGTAGCTAGATCATTAAGTGGTACCTATACTATACACCTATACCTACCTATACTAAAAGAGATTTAAATTTCCAATTTTGAGATCCAATGTCTGCTTCAAGTTACTTTTAAGTTTCAGACGTCCGATTATTTGAAATTATTTTATACTTGTACTTACTTTTAATACGTCATGTCATTTATTTCCCACCATTCCTTATCTACAATTTGTCGCGCTCGTGGTGATATACTTAACTCATTCAATAGTGTCACTACGTCACTACTATTTGCATCTCGCTCAGATTATATACCATCTGACGTCACGTCTTTAAGCCGTCTCGCTCAAATGTATGCATTGCTTTGCTTGTTTTAGAAATCCATATCGACCCGTGTGACATTGATGAAACTCTTTTCTTACAAACTGTATGGATCGCATCGCACAGCTGTCAAACATAAGTTCCGGTTCCAACAAAGAGGTTGAACGAAGTAGTTTGAGTCATGTCAGGCGGCGGAGTTCATACCGGAAATCAAGAACTCGTGGAAGAATGCTTAAAATAATTTTTATTTGTTAACGTTTCATCAGGTTTTTCTCTCACTAATTAACATTCTTTATTGTACGAATGTATTATTATCTTATCTGATTAGTTAAAAACCGTATTGAAAATAGTTGCGGTTTTAAAAGTCTTCAGCCGACCCTGACGTCACCGATTCCAATTTCCGTTACATTTCTTAGCCACTCGTGATAGCACCCGGCTAGTAGCGATTGAAAAGCAAATATATGAATAACCCACAGTTGAGAGGTTAAATAAATTTTACCCCCGTGCCCCAAGAAGTTTTACTTCAAAAATATTTATTAAAAACCACAAAGATTACTTTATCATTCATACAAACACATAGTAATTATTTGCAAATGAAGAATGATAGTGATATTTGGGCTAGGTGTATTAGATGTATTATGTTATAATGCTACTATGGAACCCTTCATGGGTGGGTCCGACTCTTACTTGGCGGGTTGTTTGTTATCTACTAATTTATGTTAAAATCTCCGATCTCCGCTCTTTGTTTTACATAAACAATTATTCAAAACTCCTACAAAAAGTAACAATTTCAACAGGACACTCATATTTTCTCTTATCGCGAGCACATCTACTGATTGTGATCAAGTGGCACGCTAAACCGTCAAAACCTTTGCCGCTGACATGTTGATGTTATCATAAATGATGGAGTGTTTAGTTAGAGTTTAAAGAAGGACAAAGTAATAATTATTAGTTCGAAAATAATTTTTGTCCTCACAAACAAAAAGGTTTTACGCAGGTTAATACGCAGTTTGTAGATATTTTAACCATCTCTAGTGTCTCAGAGTCGTTAAATAAATAGCGAATCGATATTTTCGTATATTTTCGTATATATTTATTGCACATATCAGAAAAAAATACAAACAATACAGAAAAGGCATGAACAAAGGCAAGCTTATCTCTAAAAAGAGATTTCTTCCAGCAAACCCAGGATGGACAGGATACATTTTAAAACTCAAAACGGGTAGGCCTATGTGCTAAAGTAAAAATAAAATATAAATAAATTATATTACTAAATTACTGAATATAATAAATACCTAAGTACCTACCTACATGAATACATATTAATCATATATATCTTAACATAAATAAACCGATATACATATATTAATAAAAATCATACTTTACGTAAACTTTATATATCTACATGAAGGGACTACCGCCATCCTAAAATTGCTCCCAATGGGTATTTAATCAATGTTTGAATCGATACGTATATCAAGTGATTACTATATCCTTCCTTCTTTGCGCCAACCCTAAGCCCACAACTTCCGAACGGGCGGCGGCGGTTGTATTCAAAAAATATTGATATATTGACGTTGACAAAGCAATCTGTATGATTTTATGGTTAATAGGCTCACTGTTCGTTTGGAAAATAAGATAGTATACACGTTTATTTTTAACAAAGAATTTAAAGTGAATGAACACTTATATATATATAATATATCTGAGAGCGGAACGAGATGAATGTTTTTTTTATTCCTCTCCTCCGCAACTAACGCACATCTGCATCTGTCGGATAACCCAAGTTGCCGCTTCAATCAGCAAAAAACGCCAACCGCAACGTTGAGCTTCCTACCGCCAGTCTGTGCGAGTACCGCGAGACGGAACGCACACGCACGCGGACATGTGCACCCGACTCGTTGGAACGCAGCCTTGTCGCCACCAATCAATATTACTTTTTGTATGTGCATGCCTCCTTAATTACAACTAATTGTGGGTTTTTGTTTTTTAAAAGGATTAGCTAGCCCGCGACGTGATTTTTGATCGATATCGATAAACGGATCTGACCAACCTATATAGATACATTCATGAATTCTATATTTACTGCATCACAAACAAGTGATTTAAATATTACTAGCCAGCGTGGTGGAATACGGCTCAATTTTACTCGTAGGGTAAAGGCCTGTGCACCACCCACTCCCGAGTCCTGATCCAACCGCAATGTCCAAAGATGTCCAATGTCCAATTTGTTTTACAGAGTCTGTTTATTTGTTTGTTTATTTGTTTATTTGGGAACTGAGCCCACAGCACAATATAAAAAATGTACAGCACAATAAATAACTTATACCTAGGCCAATTAGGGGCTCTTATTATGCTACTATTACATTTTGCAAATACAGTTTAATTACACTATTTAATTATACATACATTTTAGTTTTTTATTTTAATAAAAGTTTTAAGAAATATTATCTAGAAGTTAAGAGGGAGGGGGAGGTGTGAAGTGTGTGTGAGGGTGTGTGTGCGTGAGCATGTGTGGATGTGTGTGTTGTAGTAATAATAGAGAGAAAATGAAATTTTTTTGACAAAATAATAATAATAATAATAATGCTTCATTGATTTAGTGGTGGTGCAAAGATCAACTTCATATTCTTTTGAAAAAGACCAGGAGAGTGATGGAATATGTCTAGACCGGAAAACTTTTGATTGTATGTGCGAGGTAAGCGGCGGCTGATAGAATTGGCAGCGTAGTTTGTACGGGATAGCGGCACATTGAAAAGTCTGGTGTGGCGGGTACGTGTCGACGGTGCTTCCAGTCTGATCAGAGCCTCAACGAGATCAGGACAATCAACTACACCATGGCAAACGTTATATAGCAGCCTCATGTCCATCATGCATCGGCGGGACTCAAGGCTCAGGACGTTGTGATGTCGGCATTCTGCCGCGTAGTCAACGGCATGATATCCGTCACGGAAGCTGAGATGGCGCAGAAACTTTATCTGGAGACGCTCAACCATGTTTATGTAAATCTCGTATTGAGGATTCCATACAGTGCAGCAATAATCAAGAATGCTTCTAACATACGCAAAGTACAGTACACGGATACAGCTAAGGTCAGTAAATGGCTTACCCACTCTTAAAATAAAACCTAGTCATCAACATTCGCCTGCATTCAGGTGAATGCGTTTTCAGACTTGCTTGACGTGCTACGTGAAAATTGTAGTTGAATCTGATTGTTCTATCCTTTTTGTACAGCATGGAGGTTAGGATTTCCCTTTGCTCACTAGAACGTGACGAAGGTAACCCCTAAATTGCGTTTTGGACGCCGAAAGCTGTTCTTTTAATAACGCTCGCACGGCCCATTTAATCGAGCATCCTCGCTCCACTTAAAACTGAAGAAAATAAACCACTTGAACACGCCAGCTCCCTTTTAATACTTACTTAACTGGTATCTAGTCGCGTAATAATTTTCTGTACAAAGCATTTGTAGGGTAAGTGTTTCTAGCAGGGTGTAGATTATGAAAAGGCTTTGTTTTTCTTAAACTGAAAGTTGAACAACTTAACAACATCTTTCTAATTGTCAATACTATATTATTATTTTTTTACAACTCTAAGGAAATTTATCATAGATATTATACCTATCACTAATAATAAGGAAGAAATGTCTCCCTATTTTGTATTTTACTTGTTAGGGAGACAATGAACAAATTTGTATTGTGTAATAACCACTTGTGAAATAAATAGTGTTTACATTTTACTTTTACTAATGGATACTTATCTTAACTTAATCCGTCTTGACAAACAGTGATTACGTACAAGACTGTTGACAGAACAATCGGGCAGCGCTAAGCTCGAGATCCCCCTAGTTACATGATTAAATTCCGATGGCAGACTACCGAGAAACTTAGGATGAAACTATGCTATAGGTTTATACCCTATCTTATAACTATATCCTACCTGCATGGCTCGGTGAACTTTCCCATACCTCTGTGATGCACTCTATTCGATATGAATATTTTTATGATTGAGTTAGGCAAAGTAAGACTACCTCTGAAAATTCGTTTTGAATGCTGGTATGAGTACTGAGCATTTGAAGAAAGTAAGGGAATAGAATACGTGATTGTAAACGTTGAGTTTAAACATGTTCTTAGATTAAATGTAGATCAACTCCCAGTTTCTAAAAGAGTGTACAGGCGATTAATCGAAGATAAATTCAAAATAGCGGCACGTGATTGTCTGAAATGAGTTTGGCATGAGATTAGCAGCCTGTTGCCGCTAACTAACAAAACTAATGTACCAAACAGGATCAACCCGACTATAGCTGGGATCGGATACTCATACTCCTGATCGAACCAAGAATGTCCTTCCGCTGCTGTTAAGGTGGGGGGTGAAGGGGGTATTGATATGAACTCAGTCATCTAAAAGGTATTTCATACGACGACTTCACGTTGTTCCAGGGACACTTCGACAACGCTGCGCCCCGGGGCAACGGACCCGGTCGACCTAATAACTATGACCAAAGTATGTGACATGTATAAATGTAACTAGTAGTGTTTTGAAACACGCTACGCTGGCGCCTTTGTGTGAAGATTATGAAAGACGTGGAGGACTTAAATACTCGTCGTGCGAGCTTCATTTTAGCTTTTCAAAGAAACTGGTACTACTTACCTACTTCGAAGCAGCTGGTAGAGTTTACCATAAGCAAAAACTATGTACTTGAAATATGGGGGTACATACTGGTTGTAACAGAAAGGTGTAATTATATTTTAGGGGGTTGTTAGGGACATTATTCTGAATAATTTTCACTATGAAACCAACTTGATCAGAGCAACTTTATTCTTCCACACAAATCAGTGATCGCTCGGCACAAAACTTATGTCAGAAATAATACAGTCACAACTACTCATGGTCAGTTTAAAACTATGTATTATTCATGGAAAAAATATCTTTATTAAAAAGGTTGGTCGCGAACAGTGCGAGTTAGCGCGGAAACTTATCTCCTCGTCATGTCTCCGTCAAACAAATTATGGTAATGCGATGTCTTTAAATATATTTTGCTATTATTTTAAACGTGGTTCATTCTTGCCTGTTGTAATTTCATAAAGATAATTATTTCTTGGTCTTGTTATTCGTATTTGATGAAGACCCCAAGTGACAGTCATCATAAAGTTGATGTCAAGTAAGTACAACGCTAGTGTGGGTTTCATTGTTACAATGGCAGTATGCATAGTGGGAAGCTCAGAAAAGTAGGAAGCTATGCCACTATAGCTCATTCAACGTTGACGGATACAAATATTATTGGCACCTTTTCAAATTAACTCGATATAACAATACATAGTTTTTTTTTTAAACTGAACAGCTTTGATTTATTTATATTCTCTGTCGTCATTTTCAACTTTCTGGGCAGGTCAGGGGGTCATTATCTAATCACTTTGGCGTTAAAAACCCTCGCAAAAAACCAGTCTTCCAGTTTCATCACCAGGTCTCATCATCAGGTGCAATTAAAAGGTCTCATCATAACGACTCTAATGAGTCTAAACTCGATGGGTTTACTAGTAAGCTTCTCAGGGTTCCAGCTCCCACCTTCGAGCTTCGCAGTTCATCATCAGATCAGTTCGATACTACCATATTCTCAAAGGTCTTGTCACTACGAGTCTAATGAGCTAAACGCGATGGGTTTACTTTTGTATTTCTAATTCAGTGCCAAAAAGTTTACCAAATATACGTCAATGCCAAAGTAACCCGTGTCATTGTCTATTGGAGATGCGCTTTCCAACAATATTTTGGCTTGCGGTGACAGGTCATACTATCGCTTTTTGACATTAAGTTGCGTAGAACTGGCGCCGCCCTGTAAACCCACCTTCAACATCAAATCACGTCTGAAGGGCTACCAGTGCAATATGATCATACATTCTACTAAACAATCTTGGCAATGAAAATGACATTTTATATGGAAATTAACCCATGTATACACGATTTTGGCAAGGAATCAGAAATTCAACTTATAGTAAGCATCCCAGGGTTCCAGTTCCCACCTTCGATCTTCGCACTCCATCATCAGATCAGCTCGATGGTACTATATTCCCAAAGGGCTTGTCACAACAAACCTAATGCAATGAGCCCAAATTCGACGGGTTTACTAGTAAGCATCATATGGTTCTTACTCCCACCTTCGAACTTCATCATCAGACCAGCTCGATGGTACCATAAGAACCAGCTCCAAGAAATCTACTTTTGAACAAAAAAAACAACATTCAAATCGGTTTACCCGTTTACGCTCCGCGTGCAGATAGACAGACAGAGTGACTCACACGTTAAACTTATAACACCTCTTTTTCCTTCGTCGGGCGGGAGTTAAAAAGACAAGCCCATTTGAATTTAAGTTTTTATAATGTACCTATACCACCCTATCAGTATTTTTGTTACTTAGTTTTATATTCACTGATATCAAAATAGACTGATATTTATATTTTAGTAAGTAATGTTATCCGCTAGTATGTGAATTTACTTTTTGATGTGTTTTATGTTTTTGTGTTAGTTTATAAGATATGGAAATTTTATTTCTGGAATAAAGTTATATTATTATTATTTTTATTATTATCAATCAGATCGCAAGCTTCCCAACGCCGGAAAATGTTATGTTATGTTATTCCTGTACCAAAAGTCTCGATGTTGTAAACGCTCTGGTATGTCACAAGTATTGCTTGATTGAGGAATTTATCTTTAACATAATTTGTCTTTTTTAGGCCCCTGATAGTGTCGAATGTATCCGATAAAAAGATTATTTCAAATAGCATTCGTTGGGCTATAGACCTTTAGACCTTTAGCCTGTGCTATGCATATCGCTCTCTTTGACATAGTTCCACATACCCATACCGGATAGTAAGGTGATGAAATTCAAGAATTCGTGACGATTGCGTCGTCATTCAGACCGTTTTGGATTGACACGCAAAATGTGACGAGCTGTCGACGACGTTCAATGATGATAGTTAAAAATATAATAGCAAACTAAGTAATTAGTTAATTACTAAATCTTTTATTTATTTTTACATAATTACAAGTTTATATACATTTAAATTAAAATAATAATGATTTAATGAAAAAGTTAATTTAATTACTTAACTTTTTTACTTTGACAAGGCTGGATTTTACCACCAAAAAGTTATACGAGAATAACTATTCCGGGGATAACTTTTATGACAGTGGCATACAGGATGGATATCGAGACCTAATAAAAATAAAATGGTAAAAATCATTTATTGAACAAAAAAGTATAAACAGTAGTTTGACCCTGGTCCCCACACTAGGATACCGTGTTGTTCTTCCGTTCAGGGCAAAAGTTATTAAATAGCACACGCTATAAACAATTAACAAAAAAAAAGAAAGAGAAAAAAGTAATTATTATGTGTAGTTATAAAATATTTTACATCGATCTCAGATTGACATTATATCGTCTATTTTCAACACTGATGTTATACGGTATAGCCTAATTAAACAGTCATCTACCTAAATTACAATCCTATTACCCATATTTATTCCAAAACCCATGCTCAATACAGTAATCGGTACCTAACCTACACATAAAGCGCAAAACACGAGCACACTAGCACCTATATTGACAGATTCCCCTACAAAATCACTCGATATAGGTGTAGATATCGTTATATCGAATGCGCGAGAATCATCATGATCCTGGGTGTCACTATTGTGTATGAAAAAGTAGAAGATACTATCGAGTAAAAGTTACTCTTTCGTTAGTAAAATCCAGCCTAAATATAATAAGTACTAATCTTTGCCTAAGAATCTTCGAGACAATGGACAGACAGACATATAATATTTAAAGGCCGAATAATAAAAGACTGAAAATACACGTACAATGGCGATAGTACATAATACGTACAAATGTGAAATTAATACCTACTTTCTATATTTCAAAACTAGCTGAAGAAATCATTCTTTAGTCATAGTGCATCCATCCATGTGCATCAACCATAACCGTGGCCGAATTAATCAAGACGACGTTTTTAGGGTTCCCAAACTCACGATGCAATTCAAATTGTAACAAAACTATTTTTCTCTACCCTTATTTTCCTCTCTCAGTATATCGATGAGGGAATAATAGTAGCGTGATTTGTCGGGATAGATTGCACCTAAAAATATAGTTTCGGTTCTGTAGTGGAATACCTATCTAATAGCAGCTATGAGCAGTCTGCTCAGTATAAATGTCACATAAAGAGGTTTAAATTACTTCGAGCGCATTTACGAAGAGATATAGAGACATCTCCATCTCGTTTCCACTTGCGAGCCGTGGTAGCAATTCGAGAAACAGTCTGTTTTGAGTGTCTCAATTATTCCTACGGAATTATGTTCCCAGAAGCAAGATCCCTCGCTGGTTATATTCAGATTCTTGGCTAGCATTCCGTTGCCAAACTTGGCAAAGATCGGTTGCCTTCTACGGCGATGGTGCTTCATCACCTCTTGGCTGGCATGCTTTAATGGTTGTAAGGTCGTATAGTAGATGCAATATAGGAGAGCGCCAGTACTGCACTTGTCATTTAGCATTTAGTGTGCCAGTAGTATTGTGTTCATGGCTGTGGTTTCCTGGATCGAAATACCTACATGGTTTGCTGGAAGAAATGTCTTATTATAGATACACTAGCCTTTGTACATGTTTTTCTGTCATTAGTTTGTATTGACTGCAACAAATAAATTACGAAATAACGAAATTATCTGGTAAATGATAAATTCACGTTTAATTTATATAGTCCCTCACTGCCGCATTAGATTTTGTCTGAATCTGAAGATATTAAGTCTCAAGAAAAAAATCAAAAACAATATTTTTAATCTTGCAATTACATGCTTATAATTGCAAGATTAAAAATCTTAGATTAGGCGTAAGTATCGCCAACGTAATTCCTAAAGCTAAAAGGAATGAAAAAAATCTTATTGGTCGTCCTAATTTCCTATGTAGCACAACTCTACCTACCTTAATGTACCTACCAATCTGAATACACGAGAATTATAATAAAATATAACAATGAAGGAATATGATGAGTAGTACACACTCGATTCAATTCATTCATCACTGTGACCATCATATTTTTATAAACCTGGCTTGGATGGAAAGATAGAAATTAACATGTTCGGGTATCATTCACTATTTTGGATTACGTGTGTAGATGTGCCGAGCCGTCAACATTGCGGCAATATTGCCGTAAAAATAGCAATATTTCCGGCTCAGCACATCTATAATTACGTGTAACGAAACTGTAAACACTTACAGGCGTATTACTTACCAGTACTAAATTAACTGAATTCAGTTTGAAATTAATACAATATATCGTCTAATTACCAAATCCATTCATCAAGCAATGTATTGGGGTAATTAATAACCTTGGTGTGTCTTATATGAAGCTCTACATACCATGTTTATTCCCTGTCATCTTATAATTGGATTATTTCAATTACCTAGGTAGCTATAGATAGATGATGTGTTCAGAATTAACATTAGAACCATGAAATATCACCAGACAACAAACAAATCATTTACAAACAGGCACTTAATGCTAAGCGTCTATCAAGAAAGTGCATTGAAATGTTCCGACTTGTAAAGTCAATAATGCAAATGGTAGATACGTCGCCTTGTGTTTGTGCTTGATGTATTCTGTATTCAAATACGAGGATTTAGTCAATATAATTAGATAGCAGACATATTGTGATGGGCCTATCTACGTATTGTATTGATTTCACTCCCATTCTGATCGTTTGGATATTACCTAATAATAATTGAAACAAAAAGTAATACTAAAAAAAACGACTTCCACAAACCTTTTTGCTAACCAATGTCAAGTGCTTTTTGAATTTAATACAAACTGTACCCCCTCATCCCCCCCCCCCCTTGGAGAATTAATTTCATAATGAAAGTTGCTCAGAATGATGTCGCTAACAAAGTAGTTTCTCATTTTGCGTTAATTCATTTACACCTTATTATGTATCATCCGAATTTGGGTAATTAAAGTACTGTGTGGAATTGTAAAAGCGCTAGATTAATGAACTCAATTTGTACATTCCAAAATGTGCTCAACCACTAAAACCGCAAGAGACAAGGTATTACAGACATCCTGTTACAACACAAACTCAAACCCAATACACCGCAAATACAATTCTGCTCCAAATCCTTGAGCCAAGTCCTAACGCGGTCTGATCCCCTGGGCACAAATTCACTGACCATTATTACGCCCCAAAATCACTTTAACCTTTGACCGGTTGCCGCCGAAAAGCAAATACACGGTGCTTGTCCCTGGTGCTCATAACTCGTGAACATCCTTTGCCATGCCCCATTTATTCATGCATGTGTTAACTGAATGCGGCAGACGTAGAGTGGCTAAGTTATGTTTATCAGGCTATAGACACGGCATGGGAGGATATCGGTAATATATTACTAGTGATATGTGAATACCTATGTGTATGCTGTTAATAAATATCTTGCATGTGTTATGGTTTTGAGCTAATAATTACAGCGGTTGACCTATCAACATCAAGTTTTCGCTAGAAAATAACATTTATCTTACATGCATATAGAAATTGTTATGTAGGGTACCTACTTAGCATTGACCTCTAGTTCCGAATCTCAAATAAAGCACTGAAGTTACAATGACAATACATTTAGATATTATCAAAAAACACACGCGATTTCTGATGGTACCGATAAATTGATGCTGATGCTTTCAAACTGATGACCTTGAAAGATACAAGCGAAGTGATTGCTTGATATATTATGCACATTACATCACGGAAGAGTAGGCTCTATAGGAAATGTGTAAGCTCGCTCACACAGCCACTTGCGTCAAAGTAATTGTTCCATTGTTTTCTGAACGCGGATACTTCATTTCATACAAACAACCTTTTAAATAAAGTTGTCAGTCAAGAAACTTCCATGTAACAAAGATTTTTAATGCATTCAGTTCTATATCACGATAGACTTGTCTCGCGACGTCTCAATTCTCCATCGTGACCTGTAGAATTTTACGATTACGATCAATAAGGTGCCGTGTTAATTAAACGATAGTTTATTAGAACAAGAATCAATGAAGAGCCAGTGCTAAATGTCATGAGCGAGGATACATTTAACTTCGTGTAACATTTACACACAAAATATGGGAAGCGGCACCAACTTAAATGCCATCGATAGATAAGGGTCAGTTAATGCTAAACTTTGTGTTAATCATCCATCATAGAGACCTTCTCGTAGGATCCTTGCGTGGATCTCTTATTAGATTGGGGCCCAACTCGTTTGTCAATGTACCTTTGGTGTCAATATTAACTGTCGATAAAGTTTTACATGAGCTTCAAGGACTAAGGTATTAAACACATGACAACTACTATAACTACCGTCAAGTATTTTTGATGTAGTTTCTAAGTCGACAGCTAACACTTAATTCTGTAGTTCACCGTTCTATTAAATTCATTAGACAGATTTTCGGGTCTATATTCGAAGATAAAAATATCAGTCATAAATCCTACAGACTCATTGGCCAAGTTAACTAAGTAAGTAGCCTGATACAGCTCCATTAGACAAAACAATCACGAGCCACATCAAAGCGCTCGACACTAGCAGCAGAAAAAAGGAGTCGTGCCCTGCCCCCGGGGCACTGCAAACAAACTCACTGATTCTGCATTTAAATAATATCGTGAGATCCTGCCCTCTCTCGGTATTCACCTTACATTCCTCAACGTAAACGACATGATTGTAATTTTCCATCAGCCATGCAATTATTTCTGCAGTCTGCAGTGACCAATGGGCATGTCATGGCCAACAGTTCAGGGCTATCCTGGCGCACCTCTCATTACGTGATAGTAGATCCTCGGTCCTATGTGGGCGAAGGATTGTCGTTTGTATGATCACGGCTGGGTGATGTAAGGTGTTGTTACTTTGAGCTACTAAGGCTGGATTTTACCAACAAAAAGTTATACGAGAATAACTATCCCGGGGATAACTTGTATGACAATGACAGTTCAAAATGAGGTGATCTGTACTGGGTGTCACTAGTGTCTATGAAAAAGTAGAAGATACTCTCGAGTGAAAGTTACTCTTTCTTTCGTTGGTAAAATCCAGCCTAATAGAGGTAAAGCTCTGGCACAATATATTTTTGTAATATTGTAGTAATTTTATATCACCCCACTTAATGAGAGTAATTCCAACTTCACAGTCAATATCAATCGACACCGGTTATCTTAGCTTTTGTAGAATCAGAGTTTACTAAATGCACAAATGTAATCTGCTGAAAGCAAATCCTTGAATGCAGACCAACGAGTACAGTTCGGTAAATCCCTGAATCGGCTTAGGTCTTGCATCGTCGGTCAGAACTGGGATAACTTGCATTTGGGAATATGGGAAATGCATCTCGATAGGGCAAGAACATACTAGGCCCCTTGCCCTAGTCACTAGGGTTACTGGTAACTCACTTGTCTTCCACTGTCGGGCAGGCGTAGCACAGCTTTTTGCACTCTACTTCAGTATGTCGGCTTAGCTATTTTCTGCACTTACAAACATGACTTAACTACAAGAGCGTGAAATGAAAGAATATTTAATTAAGATATCTCGAGATAAACAAAACACTAACTACATTACAATGATGAGGAAATGTTACATCTTCTGTCAATCTACATACAATGAGCTGTCATCGCGCCTTTGAAATCAGTGACATAATTTTTGACACCTATTATGCATCTATTTCGTATTTTCGTCATTGAATGCAAGCGCTGTAAACATACGATAATACTCTTTATTTCATTGTGATACGGGTTTACGAAATTTCTTGAATTAATATTAAAGTAGGTGTGCTAGTCCATATTTTGTTTATCAGGAAGTGGTTGCTTTCTGTAGTGTATGAGTAATTGAGTATGTACCTACTATTGTTTCAACTCAATGAGTCCCACAATAAAACAACGCTGTGTCGAATTCAAACAATGTAATGTTGTTTGGAATTCATACTCAAATCGTATACATTCAGAGTTATTCATAGGAGTCGTAATCAGAAGCACAAATCACGATTCAATCAAACTTCCAAAACAAAACAATAGACATGTAGGTGTGGACGAAATGTATCCTGTGATTTGATTGTGATTTAAATATAAGAATATTCCTGATAAGAATTGCACAAATGCACTTTAGTGGTGGTGAAGAAGAGTTACAACCAGATAATTCAATTCAATTCAATTCAATTTCTTTATTTATATAACGCCATGATATTTTAAATATTTGAACAACAAAATCATATTCGTACTTATATTTTAAGCCCTTGAAACCACACTAAATTAAATCAATATTCAAGCTTACACGAGCTCACCCTAATCCCGAAAAAAATCTGTCACCAAACAATAATCTAGATGGTATGTCTCGATAAGTTGATTTAGTTCAATGTTAAGCTATATCGATAACTATTAGTTAACACGAATACCTGCCCACTTAGATATTTGAATAATCCAATTGTAACTACTCCTCTACAATGGGTTTTGTGGGCACCAGGGTTAAGGTCTATATAACCTTGAGCTTGAATTGATAGCTTGTTACTTGGATATGTACACAAACATTTTAAAAGTGGACAGAAAGACATGACATGACTTATTAGTATTAATTTTTTGCTGCCAGTCAAACTAAATCATGAAGTGGTTTAGTTGTAAATGCGGGTTGCTTATGGAATGCTCCGACAAAGGTTGAACTTATCTATTTCCTTTAACTTTGGTTTTGCTAGCCATGGCCTATAATTTATTTTGTTGTCAATAGTTAGAGCTCCCACAATAAACAACTTAAACTAACAAGGACTTACTAATTAGAATAATCAAGGAATAAAAGAAGACAAAGAATTTATGGCTTTAATTTATATGAGGATTAAATGAATCATAAAAAAAACAATAAATAAATAAAACAAAGATACTTATTGTGAAATATTTCCAAATTGATATAGCATCCGGGGAGGCACTCGCTCACGTCCGAAAGAATTACTTGGAATCAAATGAGAACCTGACCACTTGACACTGGCAAAATTAACCTCAAAAGAGGTTAGGACGCCATTAATAAAAAGAAGAAGAAGAAGAAGACATAGCATCCGTTACTTTACTGTGATATATCCTTATATATTGCACAGATTAATAAAGATGTATATTGTAAAGAAAGACGACGAAAATTTCATGCTCCAGAGAGGACAGCAGTTCACCATGAAAGATTTTTAAAAACTAGAAGGAAACTATAACTATTGTTCCAAATGAACAAAGGAAGAAACTGAAACTTTAACTCCTTTTATTTAACTTTAGAATGTGCATTTTGTGAAATCGTAGTAGCGAGCTTGTATTTGTTTAAAAAAGAGGTGTTCATACGAGTACTCATGTGAGTGGAAACAGCTACATACATCGCTTTTGGTAGAGTCTGGCTAGTTACAGAAAAACTTCGCAAAGGGCGGCAAATTTGGAAATTGTTATGCTTGTATCACATGTTACCGGCAAAGAATGAAAACCTGTCATTCTACAGTGTTACTGGTAAGTCGAACTACAGATGTATCGTACAGGTTGACGGATTTCATACTTTGACGGTGACAATACATCAATGCCACGATGATCAAAGAGAATGTAAACATCAATGTGACCGCTATAAAAAAGCACTCGTCGAAATTACGATAGCCAAGCTCTAAGCTAAGACGTCAAGTAGCTTAGAATTTGTCTCTGCCACCTCTTATGGGAAAACACTTAAGGCGCCTCATGAATAAATTAGGGTTGCTTCTTTCATGTGTATTTCAGGAAATACTAGGCAAATCGTAATCAATTTCTGGTATATGTAATTTGACTGTATAATCTAGGGTTTTCATGAAGGAAAACGTGTTTGGATAAAATTTTCTCGATAGAAAATAAATCCAAAGTCAACCCTGTTTTCCAATATTTTTTCCGTTTTTACCGCAGTAGTGGTAAATATGATCTTTCTATTAATTGTAATATGCGGGGAATTTTTGTTATTAGCGATTTGAAGATTGAAACGTAATTCCCTGGAATAGCTTATTTTTTATGATTTTTTTTCCGTTTTGGCGCTTACGTTGATTCAGATTAGGCGCGAGCGCACAATTGCCATCCCACTTATTCCTGTTCCCGAGTTATATTTGCTTCTCACTTCCGCAATCTTCGTTGACCTTGGTTTGTAATTATTCGTACCTCGCCTTAAAATATTCACCGACCTTTAGGTTTTTGTGTTGATCTTGCTTACGACTTAATTCCATTTATTTTCTTCACTCCTATACAAGGTGTAAATCAATTAACGCAAAATGAGAAACTACTTTGTTAGGGACCTCATTCTGAGCAACTTTCATTAGTAAACCGATTAAATGAGAGCAACTTTATTTTTCACTTCTCCATACAAATCAGCTGATCCACTGAGGCCAAAATGTACTGGCAAGTGAAAAATAAAGTTCCCTTGATCAAATCGGTGTCATAATGAAAGTTGCTCAGAATGATGTCCATAACAAAGTAGTTTCGCGTTTTGCGTTAATTCATTTACACCTTGTATAGAGTGTCAGTTTTAATTGGTTTTCGTGATAGTTTATTTGTCAGTTCATGGATGAACCCATAGAATGGTCCATGGCCATAAGATGGCAATCCTTTGAGATGACAGCTTAATGGCAAAGTAATTACTACTAAAATGTGGTTGAGAATAAAGTGACATTTTATAATTAGTTCAGAGAACAACGTTTACAAATGTTATTTTTGTAGAATAATAAGAAAATGTAGTAGTAAAACCAAAAAAATATATTTGAAATATGAAACGAAATATGAATGTTTGTAAGTACCTACCTAACTACCCAGATGGCTCATACTTGGTGAAGTTATAATATGTCACTCCATAATTTTTACAAGTAGGTATGCAATAACTAACAGGCTTTATTGCAAAACAATGCCTCGATAGTAACGCTTATAAGTTTATGTGGCCTGATATGCCAATGGAACCCTAAAAGAGTTTCGTGCTCTACTTGAGTATGACATTGCTGCTAACATGGATGCTCACTCATTTCGCTCCCAGCGCACATGTATAGATGTGAAGGCAGTGTACATGTACATGACATACTTGCTTTGCAAAACCGCTAAAGCTTTATGCTGTCTCTTGCAATGACCCATTTTCGTAATAGGCACATCTCACTATGCGGCTCCCATTCTGAAATGGGAACCCTTATTATAGTCTTCTATTTAGTATTGCGGAGAATTCCTTAGGCGTATTCGGATATAGGCCCGTGCTCCTCAGTGGGGACATTAATGGGCTAAATTTATTATTTGACTATTTTATTTTGTGCCCTTTTTGTGGTTCATCATTATTCACACGCCATCTCCGGATTTCATATTCAATAACATGTATTTGATCCTTATTCTTACAAGTCTTGTACGAGTATGAGGTTAGAAGAAATTGTTGTGTGTGAATTTAACGATTTCTATATAAGTATGTTTTCATGTACAAAACGTTTAATGTCTATTATTTGAGTTTAGAGCATGTTTATTGAAAAAAACAACACACCTAGAGATAATTTCTCTCTGTAGCAGCGCTGGAGAGCTCTACTGGCCGGAATTTCTCACATTTCCTCGCAAACGTGACGCACTCAAAGAGAGAAGGTGTGTTAGAAATTGTCTTGCGTACACATCTCATTCTAGGGCGCACTTATTAAAAGAAAAACAGACTAACGTGCCACGTAATTGCACACTTGAACGTGAATGCCTTACATTGTTAGGGTGAATAAAAATGACTAAGGTCTTGCTCCAAAACGGGCGTGTATCTCGCAAACGAGTATGTGAGGCATTTGTTGTGAACTTTCGTAGTAGTATGTCCTATTATGTTACCAGTTAACGAGGAAGTATGCTTCCACCAGCTTTATGTTAGTTTGTTGACTGTTTCAGCCATCGCATTACAGAGCTGTAAATGAGAAATGGAAAAGGCATTTTCTGGCGTCATCCTTTCAAACATTTTTTTATGAATATGTGAAACTAGAAATTACTGGATTGTCTGTAAAATCTTTTCGATTCTATTATAATTCAAAAAAACTGTAACATACTATTGGTCAAACAAAACGTGTTCTTAGCAAACTGTTAGATAAAAAAAACATACCATATTTTATTATCATGCTACGCCCTGATAAGTGATACTTACAAGCTATTTGTAACATAAATTAAACATAACGAGGAAGGAAAATTCATATGTCGCTATGAAATCAGGCACAAGTGGAATTAACGAGTACTGTCTTACACAATAGTGTCTTAATATAAGAGGCATACGGTCGATAGTGGATAAAACAGCGTAACTTAGCTGTTTCTAAATGTATCATCCATATTGAAACAAAGTTTAAGGTGGTTTAAGTTTGTAGAAGTTTTTGTGGCTAGTGCAATAAAATGCAACATGTCTCTCCTATGTCAAGATTGTCAGGTTGCCAGATGGAGAAAAAAATAACGGTAGACCGGTAGAACGCCATTAGGCTGTTTTCGCCAATTACTCGGGCCACCATTAGTGGGATATGGTTTGATGTGTCACATAAAATGGTTAACAAAATAATGACTACGAGACTACTGTAGTTACGAAATTATTAAGACTTGCTTCACTACTTGCTATTTTACCTGTCATTCAATAAAGTCCAGATAACTTAAGTTCTAAATCTGCTTCCCTACCACGCCGTCCCCCTCCCTGTATAAAAGCAGAACGGACGGTTTTGTTACCAATCCCTATTTGTTTGTGAATCCCCTCAAGGCCAACCTCGGGCCATCAATTACACTGTTCGAAAACAAGTAATAAAACAGAATCAATCGAAACAAACCTGTCCACTTCCCTTAACGCCCGCCAACAATACTCGTATAACAAAGTTTTCATAGACCTTTTGGCCCGTAACTTTGATTGTAAACATCGTCATAACCCACGTGGAATAGGACAGTAAAACCGATGATAACTCTGCAATGAGTTAGTTGTTGTTCCACAGACGATCGAGATGAATTAATTTGATTCATTATTAATATTGTTACTCGTTCGTATCTGATGAAACAAATAATCAAAAACATCACATGATGAGCCTTCAAATTAACAACAGACAATTACTTTAGCTTTAACTTTATGTTTGCTGGAAGAGATCTCTTTTTAGAGATAAGCTTGCCTTTGTACATTCCTTCTCTGTATCTTAACTACTGTTCCGAGATCAAGAATAGATTTGTCCACATCGACATTAAACTCGTTAACAACACTCACTCACATGTAGTAATGGTTGATTTATATCCCCCGATGCAATGAACGGGTAAAATATCGAAGTCGTGATCTCAGAATCTCACGTAGGTCATATTAGTTTAATTAAAAGCGATAGTTACGCTCGCGTCAACTAAGTAATGCTCGTGGTACGTAGGTAGCTACGCCTTCTGTTGATAGTCGAATACAAGGGCAAAGATGCAGTTCTGTGTTGTTTAATTAACCATTCATGCTTTAAAATGTTGTTGTTAGTAATGGCAAAACATGTTATAGAGTCAGACTACATCAGTTCAAATGTTAAACAACTAATTCACTACAACTATCAAACAATTGGGAAATAAGAACAGAATAGATTTTGTATAGCATTTTTAAAAGTTGAGTGAATAGCTCCGCCAGAAAGTTGTCTAGCAACTTTTTCTGTATGGTTCGAGGTGATATCGACATTTCTCATAATTGGGAGGTCTGATTGGTCTATAAAATCTGATAGTTGTGGGATTGCTTGGTTAGGATGTTTGTCTTTAAATATTTGATGTACTGTTTTGTTTCCTAGTTTTCCAGATGGGTCCAAGATTCCACCCCCTGATCTTTCCGTTATCCATCTATTTGCTTGTCCAATTTTTTCTTGTAACATAAGTCGGCCAAATATTCGGGCAGAATGATCAGCGTCTTGTTTCTGTTTGTTTTTTTAATGCTAGTTTTTAATTGCACTTTAGAGTTTCTGCAATCAATTCATCATAATGACCTGAGTCCACATCTCCAGTCTTCTTTGAATTGTTCGCCTGATATCCTGGCCTGATTTAACAAAATTTCCTTCTCTTCGTAAGTTGTTTGTGAGATCTTTATTACTGTGGCAAGGAGTGTGGTCAGTTAAGTTTTTAAAAGTTGATTTCTGTGAAATTATTAGTAAAACATTCCGAAATTTCTCCACCATGACTGGTGATCAGATCAATATGGTAATGTAACAAGCGACTAGTATTAACAATATTTTATATTAACGATCGTGATTGTTGACTGAGCTACAAGTTCATTTAGGTATCTGGTTCTTTATTGAGCGATTTGCTTCAAGATTATTCGTAACATAAAATATTTCTAACAATTCCCTGTTTCTATCTCACTGATTGAAAATTTATAGATTGGCTACGTCTATCTATACCAACAAAATTTAATGCGTACTAAACCACCTAACTGTAAATTCAAATACATAGACCCCTATTTAAGGTAAGGTATGAATAATTACAAACCAAGGTCAACGAAGATTGCGGAAGTGAGAAACGAATATAACTCGGGAATAGAAACAAGTGGTATGGCAATTGTGCTCTCGCAGCTAATCTGAATCAACGTAAGCGCCAAAACGGAAAAAACAACATAAAAATAAGCTATTTCAGGAAACAACAATTCCCCACATATCACAATTAATAGAAAGATCATATTTACTACTACTGCGGTAAAATAGGAAAAAATATTGGAAAAAGGGTTGACTTTGGATTTATTTTCTATCGAGAAAATTTTATCCAAACACGTTTTCCATCATGAAAACCCTAGATTATATAGTCAAATTACATATACCAGAAATTGGTTGCGATTTGCCGAGTATTTCCTGAAATACTCATGAAAAAAGCACCGCTAATTTATTCATGAGGCGCCTCATTGTGTCTTTCCCACCCAGTCTGGGAAAAGGCGTGAAGTTATGTTTATGATTTTTAATTCCTTTCCTTTACGAGATTCTAAATTACAAAGAGTACCGCCTATAATTTATCTACGTATCTACAAAAGATCATTAAACAAGCAGCATTGTTTAATCGGAGTAAATAATGCCAAAAAAAATTAAAGCAATGCCCAAAATATCTACATAACTAAACTATGTTATTCCTCACCATTTTTTCTTTGTTCCTTGTTATTACTTGACTAACTAACAAATAAATACAACGTTATAGTACCTACCTAATCCACACAATATTACTTTGTTTTTAAAAGGGCTGTTCATGTTCATTGACCTGGTTACATCAGACTAATGATATTTTTGCCTGGCACGCTACACTCGCTACACTTGATAAGTTTTTACGACACGCCAGCAATGTTTTACAGTCTAAAACTCAACTAACTAAAGTAGGTAACGACATGACATAAGTACGAGTACAAGTTTCCACACGAAGAAGAAGAAGAGTATACATACCACAGTAGACGGCTATAACGATAAATAACAAGTAACATGACATAACATAGCGTCACCCCTTATCCCATACGGGGTGGCAGAGGCACAGCTGTGCCCACCTTTTGCCAGTGATTCAATACTCCATTATGCGTGACAGGGGATTCCTTAAGAAGTTTTCCATCACAATTAAGATACATGACCAACCTCATTGGTAAATGGTCAGCACATGAAATTCGAATCTGCATCTCCTGTGTGAGATGCAGGCGAGAAGCCTAATAGACCACAGAGCATCAAAAGTAGTATTTATAAAACTCTAATCATTAATAACAGCTGATTCAATTGAAAACAATTGTGAACAATAGCTTTTATAGGGAGCAGTGCAAATTCACAGAATTGTTGGGAGTAGTCTTTAATTTGTTACTGCTAACTAAGCGTAAATATGGATTAAAAATTAATTAGAATTTTCGAGTTGAGCTGTGGGCAGGCCGTCACGAAAAAGTTTATCCTTCCGCCGACATTTTCATCAGGATTTTGTAGCTAACTTTCCAGATTAACGAAGGATGACGGCTGAATAACAAAATGTAATGACATTATTGTATTTCTGTCGAAAAACGGCTTTTGAGAAGTAAATAACAAGAACAAGAAGTAACAGCAAGGTCATTGCACTGCACACCCAGCGACCTTATTCTACGGACTAATCATAGTGCCGATGAGCAACAAATAACTTTAAGTTATTGTAACGTGGTTGGGGTTTGGGTAACCTACTATGGACCATCATTGGCGTCATTGTTAGGGTTCCGTACCTGAAGGGTGCCAAACGGGACCCTATTACTGAGACTTCGCTGTCCGTCCGTCCGTCCGTCCGTCCGTCTGTCTGTCACCAGGCTGTATCTCATGAACCGTGGTAGCTAGACTGTTGAAATTTTCACAGATGATGTATTTCTGTTGCCGCTATAACAACAAATACTAAAAATCAAAAGTAATTTAATATTAAGGGGGGCTCCCATACAACAAAAGTGATTTTTTTTGCTCATTTTTGCTTGATATTGATAATGGTAGCAGGTAGACGCTTAAAATGTTCACAATATATTGAGTATATTATTTACTTAAAAATAAATAATTAATTTAATATTTAGGGGGGGCTCCCATACAATTTTTTTTGCGGTTTTTTTTATAGATAATGGTACGGAACCCTTCGTGCGCGAGTCCGACTCGCACTTGGCCGGTTATTTTATTCGCGGCCACTGATATCTTTATCATTATTTGCCATTTCGAAGCTGAGATAATAGAGCTTCAAGTATTATTTTTTTGTTCTAAGACAATTTTAAAGTGAGATATCTCAGCCCCGAAATGATTTAGCTATATGTACTCCATAGTAAGATTAGCTTATTTTTAATTGCTCTTTCAAAATTTAACCCTTTCATGAGTGGCCGCCAATACTCAAAATCGACAAAACTCTATGGAAACGTCAAAACGACGCAATCATTACCCAATGTTATTATGCCATTTCAATCAAACAACAACAAACCGAGTTGCTAATTTGACAATATCACGAGCCTTCTTTCTGTACCGAGAAACAGGTTCAGCCGGTAATAATTGGGTTTGCTGGCAATTAAGATATTCTTTGTCTGTAAGCGAGCTGTAGCTGTAGCTGCACCCTACCTTGTGTGAGAAAGAGAAGTATTGGTTTTCCACAGCCAAGCTCACCTTTGTAAACATTCTTTCCATTATTAAGTGTCTGTATTCTGTTTTTGTGCATTAAACTATAAAGTATGACAAAACGTACATGCTGCCCGTTAGGAAGCTTATTATTAAAATTAAAAATATACATTTAATTAGGGCCGCCTTTTCTAGTCTAGTAAACTTCTGTGGGAGTCATATAGTTGGCTGCGCGCAAACTTTTACAAAATACCTTCTATGGCTAATTAAATCGTGTAGCAGCCACATCATTCATGTTGTTCGAAATCCCTGGCATGTCCGGGTTTCCCCGAAATGACAATGTGACAGCCACATGGGGCTTATAATTTACGGCCGGCCCACTTTATACAAAGGAGTTGGAGGTTCCAGAATGTTTGAATGTCGGTCGACATATACGTACATATATCGCTTTTTATGTGAATTAAAAAAATAATTCTATGTATGTATGGAATATTATCAGAAACGCAACATATTCACACATTTTAGTCTTTTAGTGCTTCCAAACGAGTTGTATGTATTAATATTTGTCTTTGTGTGTCTCCGTAACTATTAATCGGATTTTAACCATTATTTTTTATTGGCTCCTCAAATCCTTTACTCCAACTTAGGATAGAGTGTAAATTTTATCAAAATCGGTTTAGCTGTTCAAAAGTTGTGTACTTTAAAAGGAATAACGGACAAACAAGTTGACGGATTTTAAAGTGGTTTTCTGTAAATTGTAGAAGACTTCCCCGTGATCATTCTTAAAAAGTCGGTTTAGAAGTTTTCATAAATAAACAATTGAAACAAAAAGTAATACTTAAAAAAACCACTTTCACAAACCCTATTTGATTGCTCATTGTCAAGTGCTTTTTGAGTTTAATACAAACTGCAAACCCCTATTTATGAGGGAGGAACGCCCCTTGGAGAATTAATTTGGCTAACTCAATGAAAAAAAAAATACTTTTCTGATTCCCTAGGCAAGTGGCACCTACTTACCTCAAAAAAAAAATCGACACCAAATAAATTGTCGGGTTCCTCAACTGCAATCTCAATCCAGTTTTTGATGTCCAGTATGGTTATACATACTTTGCATTACAAGGAGGATGCAATCTTTAATTCAATTGAAGACATTTAACGTGTAAACTGCAGTAAAATAAGGAAAGAGAATTTCTAAGCAAAGCAGCGTCGCTTATTTCATTGTAACTCAATCTACGCTATGCTGAACTGCTAACCACTACACTACACACAACACAGACTCAACTCCTCCAGTTAACATTTTCAGTGAGAACCTTCTACGAGTAAACATCTCCGGAATAGCGTCTACATACCTGCAGCGCAGCGTTTTGGCTAGTCCAGCGACAACAATGGGCCCGAGTGTGGGGCCAACATCGCACGGTTCCGGCACAAGCGGAAATGGAACGTGGACGCCGCCGTGTCAACACTCCGACCAGGGTGACAACATTTAGCGAAATTCTACTACGTGGTAGAATTTTAGTGTGCTCGGTGTACTGGATACCACGGAAATGGAAACATCCTAGCCACTTCAGGAGGCCTAATACCAGGGGAGTTTCACTTCGCTGACTAGGTATCTACGGCCGGCTACACGCGCCAGTCAGTTTTTGTCACATGGTTTTCGCTCGGCTCTGGGGTCGCACGCTAGCCGCGTGAAAACAATGACGCTGAAAACAACTGAGTGCGATTCGCAACCCTACGTGATCGGCATCGTGTCAGTGGTGTCTAATGGAATATGAATGAACGCTCGTGTCATATGATAAGTTTCAATTTCGCATGCGAGCATATGCAGTAGCATAGACAAATATTTTTTTGCACCTAAACTTGTTCTAACTAAATTTTGTTCAGGAGTGAACCTTCTGTACGTAGTACTATTAGTTATTTTGTGCTAATTCCAACTCTTAAAGCAGGATCGGAACAGAAGTATACGAAAAAGCAGGGCAGTACTCTTTGGGTCCTGCTTTAGGATTTGGTAAAGGCCACCTGTGGGTCTACCGCGCATGTGCCGTCGGCATCGGTGTCGGCTTCATTTTGACAGCCGACGGCGATTTGGTACCGCGCAATTTCCCCAACTGACGCGTTGGTTTGGATTTCGATGACGACGGCGAAAGAACGAATGATATTGTGGGACGAGTGATATTTTGACAGTATTTTGACATAGTACAAAAAAAATATGTATAGCATTCAGTGATAGCATTAGTGTATTTGCCTTTTGATACCCTTTTGATTCAATCCGTGCGATAAGGGAAGACGGTGAAACCATGGCTTGGGTAGCCGTGAGGGCTGCTGCGGAGAAACAGCGGCTGAAGAAGATGAACATTACACGCTGAAGGATTGGGCGCGCACTGGCCCGGCTGATGTTGCTTCCCGATACCGACTTCGTTGGGCGGTTTCGCTTATCAAAACCCAAATGTGTGCGGCTATGTGAAGAGCTTATACCGCTCTTGCCGCCCAATGAAAGAGCCAGCGGGATTAGACCTGACATTAAGGTACGTATACGTGGACAATCGGTCGCAAATTTTGGCATAAAATTTCTCAGTGGGTAATGTAAGAGCCCTCGCCCACGGCGACTTTTTGCAGTCGCGATACTGTCGCACGTTCGCATCGATACAGTCGCGATGCAACTTTGTGGTCAGCGTCAGGATGGCTGGTCACTAAATATATAACGTCGTATATAACGTTGAAAATATGACTAATAATTGCTTCCCAATTGCTTCTATATGATTCCTATAAGTAGATAATTGCTTCCATCATATTTTAGGAGAAATCAAACATTTAAGGGTGACCAGCCATCCTGTCGTCAGAATGGCTGGTCACTAGCTGTGGTACCTTAGGGGGGTGGAATAGATGAATTATTCATCGGCCAAAAATTAGTGCCCATTTGCTTCCGTAAATATTTTAAGACTCCGCACCTCAAGCTATCATGGAAGTAAATATATTGATCAAGTCTCTTTTTTAATCTTCAGCGCCTTATATAATGTAACGTCTTCTGACGTCAGGATGGCTGGTCACCCTTAAACGTTTGATTTCTCCTAAAATATGATGGAAGCAATTATCTACTTATAGGAAGCAAATAGAAGCAATTGGGAAGCAATTATTAGTCATATTTTCAACGTTATATAAGACGATATATATTTAGTGACCAGCCATCCTGACGCTTACAACTTTGTGGAGTGAAAATGCATGACAATTCTTTCTTCTGTGTATTTTGGCAGTAAAGGTTGTTACAATAATCGCCCAATTGCCATAATAATAAAGTGAAGCAAAGTGACATCATTTACTTAATATATTATTATATTGCTTAATATATAAATAGCCCATGACTGAGGTGAATAATAGTGTTTGATTGACCTTATACACAGGTACCTATTCTTTTACAGATACTGGCTTCACTGAATGTTTATGCTACTGGTAGCTACCAAGGTAGCGTGGTAGAGTGGCAATGACCTTCTTCACCTGAGCCAGCAGTCAACATCCGAATGCTTGCGTGATGTGACAGACGCACTGAACACTCCTGCCATTTTAAGGAAATATGTCAAATTCCCACAATCCCAGGCGGATCGAGTCGCTGTAGCAATGAAGTACGTACAGTACGAGGCCATTGTTTTGGCACGTCGGGTCTCGTCTCGCTCTCTCTCTCTGTCCCCCGCCAAGTCAAACGTCGAGTATCATACTCGGGGCACCACGTCGGGTCCCGCCCCGAGACGTGCCAAAACAATGACCCTTTACTGTACCTATTTTCTATTGCACTAATGGGTAGGAAGTAACAATAAGCAATCAGCCATTGAGCTATAATTTAACTTTACTTTTTATGTAAATTGGGTTGGTTGATGATAATGATGATAGGTAATAATAAAGATTTTTAGAATTTATATTTTTTATTCAATTATTAAATTATATTTTTAGTAAAAAGATACAGGAGGTGTATTTTTGAGGTCTTCGAAAACCAATTCGCATTAGAAAGCGCTACTTTGATGTATGAGCGTGAATTGAAGATTCATTTTGAAGGCCTCAAAAATGCCACTTCAGATACTAAGTATCAATTATAATTGATCCTACTACTAATGATAATTATCATTAGTGGTAGGATCAACTAACACATTGATGGACACAGGACAAGATCTAGTGTTAGAGGACGTCGCATGCAGTTGTGTCCATCATCATCAGTGTGTTAATACTGGGCTACAAGTCCGCCCGAATGCGGCAGCGAAGTCTTCGCGCATGTTGGCGATATCTTCCTTAATTTCGGGTGGCTGGCGGCCTAGGCAGTGGGACTGGCATCAGTGGCGCGTCGAAGGCAGGGGTGCAGACGACTTCTACGTCAGCATCAGGCAAGGGTGGGCTTGGCGGTGGAGCAATTTCTTCCTGAAGCTGTAAATGGGCAAAGTAATTAATCAACGGTAGATTGGTCACAAAACAAGTAACAAATATTGTTTTAGAGTAACATTTTGTATATGTATGCACTTTTTTTGCTGTAGATAAATACCCAGATAACACAAATGCTCATCACACAAATGTTTAACATCAAACCCTCGACCTCTAGCACAGCAGGCAGGATCACTAAGGAATGCGCCAAAAAGCTGTCAGTAAAGTTTACCATGAATACAGAAATAAGCAAAGAAAAGCAAAAACATCATACATCGAATGGGATTCTAAATTCTGCATCCCCCACCACCGCCTGTTTGCCAATAATGGAGAAGATCCTCTCTTCCACTGGGGTTAAAACTTCAGCGGAAGGTGGACCTCCTCCTGTCCCTTGCCTGTGCACTTCTTGCTCCCCTACCTTCTTCTTGACGCGATATTTAATGTCGCGCCAATACTAAACATGCAATTAAGCAAAAAATATGATGAAAACAAAATTATAAGTAGAAAAACACAATACCAAAATACACACAATACACAGTTACGTCACGCCACTGTGTGCCCGTTTTTACGTGCCCCATGACTGCATTCAGTCTGGCCGCCAACTCCTCCCATTGCTGCCTAACAGTGGCCTTGCCCTGAGGCGTATCCAAATACTGCCCCTTGGCCAAGGCCCTGTGCTCCTCCATGTAAATAACCATCAGTTCCATCTGCGGGAGACTAACTTTTCTCGCGGCAGGCATCTACAAAATACATAGGAATGAATTCACTATAACAGGCTAGGTATCTAATAAATTTGGATTATAATAAAAAGCAAAACAATGTTTACTTACTTTCTTCTTCTATTTTAATCAATAAAAAACCCTAAAAATAAATAAACAATTTTATGTTCCGTTACCGGCACACGCGTTTAAAGAAAATTTAACGAAAAACATTAAAAATAGCACAGTACAGCTTGAAATTAAATTACTTTTTCAAGAAAACCAATAATCAAAGAACAATTGTCCTAATACGTATTTTTAAATCAACAAATTGTAAAAATATTTCAACTACTTTTTTTGTGCGGAGTTAAACGATTTGAATAAAACGGAACGCAAGACGACGGAGTACCTATTTTCATTCGGTCATGATGACGACGGTCACCAAGCCGACGCCAAATTATTTGCGCGGTACCTATCATCGAATAGCGTCGGGGCGTCGGCATCGTATTCAAGCGTCAATATCGGGATGAAGCCGATGACAGTTGCGCCCTTCTAAACCTCTTTGCCACTCTTTATAGCTGTAAGGATTCCGTACAGCTAGAAAGAGAGGCAAAGAGGTTTCTGGGAGGTAAAATAACTGTGAACGGAGTGTATGTTTTATTTACGAAATTGGCGGAATTCCTTGGGTTTTATTATTGAATAATAACCGACAGACAATCCTAAAAAAGAAGATGAAAGTAAAAAGTAACAACTCAGTAGTATTTATTAGATACCTAAATGTAGCCCATTAATGTCCCCACCGAGGGGCACGGGTCTCTTTCCGAATAGCGGGTGAGGTTTAGCGGTGGTTTATTATATTATTATTAAGCATATAATTTTATTATTATTCATTGGGCGGTAAGAGCGGTATAAGTTATTCACATTATTACGCACAAAATTACCTTTTGATAAGCGAAACCGCCCAACGAAATTCTTATCGTGAAGCAACATCCGCCGGGCCAGTGCGCGCCCAATCCTTCTGCGTGTAACTTTCATCCTCTTTAGCTTCTTTTCCTTCGCAGCAGCCCTCAAGGCTACCCAAGCCATGGTTTCGTCGTCTTCCTTCTTCAAACGAATCGAATCGAAAGGCAAGAAGGCAACCCAAGTGGTGCCGTATTGAAATGACACTTCAATTCGACGCGTCGGCATCGGCCGTCGGTTTCAATTTTCCTGCGCGGTAGCTTTTACGTCAAATCAACTGTCAAAATATCACTCGTCCCACAATATCATTCGTTCTTTCGCCGTTGTCATGGGGATTCCAAACCAACGGGAATTTGCGCGGTACAAAATTGCCGTCGGCTGTCAAAATTAAGCCGACACCGATGCCAACGCCACCTGAGGTAAAATAACTGTAAACGGTTTGTACCTCAGATCAATGAAACTCTTTGTTTTAACTACTTCCTTCCTCCAAGGTCTGTAATCATGTCGTTTATTATATTTTATCTATGGTCATGTCAGTTGTCAATGCAATTTTATGTTCCGTTACCAACACACGCGTAAAGAAAAATAAATAAAAAACATTGTAAATAGCTCGAAATTAAACATCTTTTTCAAGAAATCAAATAAACAAAGAACAAATTGTCTTATGCGTATCTATTAATCAACAAATTGTAAAAATATATCAAACTTTTTTTTTGTGCCGAGTTAGACGATTTGAATAAAACGGAACGCAAGACGACGGAGTATTTTCATTCAGTCATTATGTCGACGGTCACCAAGCCGACGCAAAATTGTTTGCGCGGTACCTATCATTGAATAGCGTCGGCGTCGGCATCGTATTCAAGCGTCAGCATCGGGATGAAGCCGACGACAGTTGCGCGGTAGACCCACTGATCTAGGCGAAATACAATAGGCTGGCGTACTGCTAGTCAAAATAGGCACTTTTTATTAACCGTCAAAACGGAACTTTTGAGTTCCATGAAATAACGACAGAGTGACATCATTTATTTATTTATTAGTTTATTTATTGTCCATTGCAGCGAACCAAGGCGGCACAAACAATACACAAATTACATGAGTATTAAAATAATTACAAGTAACATTCAAGAAATTCAATAAATTCAAAATAATTAAAATAATTTAATTAATTACAATTCTATTCATAATAATTCAATTCAATGGGAGGACAGCACATCCATTCTTGCTGTACCTGATGCCACACTCTCGCAAAATATCCCTGTAAATCATGTACCTTACTTAATCATCAGTCATGTAAAAGTTCCATCAATTGCTGTTTTTTTGCACAAAATAGACTTTATAAAATATATCTGCTGGAAATATACTATTCTGAGATTGTCAAGCCGTTTTGTTGCTAGATTTATTGGATTACCTTGGACGCAAGCATCTGAGGATGTAAAGATCGGCACTAAGCTCCTAGAAGAGTAATGAAGGCTTCTTGTATTTTTACTATCATTTCACTAGCTCTGAAAAAAACTGCATCATCAAAATCTATTCCTGTAAGTTTCCGAGAAGAGTAATGTTGGAAAATACGCCTCTTGAATATTCAGAGTAAGCGACCGCGACTCGAAGTGGTGGTGGTTGATGGATATCGCTTTTAGCAGCACTATGCAGTAAACAGGAGTTACAGTAGCTGCTAATAGCTACTTTATGAGACGCTTCTGATTGCATACAAGTTGAAGAAACGCTTTCGTCTCTGATTTAATTAAATAATTAAATTGGATTGGAGAATCAGTGATTGTCTTGTTTTTGAAATTCACGGTTTTACGAATCTTAAGGGGGTTTTCAGTATACTAACGTAGACTTCCCTGTCGTTCGCCTTTTTTAATTGGTTCAATGTCTCAAATCTTCGCAAGTAAACTAGTCAGCCTTTTACACTTAAAGTTTCACTGGAGTCGGGGGTGGTTTAATATTTTAATTTTTAATTAGTGGGCACAGATGTGCCTCTGCCACCCCGTATGGGAAAAGGCGTGACGCTATGTTATATTATGTTACGTTATGAATATATATGTCGCCTGGCATGACACGAAAACAGGAAACAGATGACGGATGGACTTCGTTCTAATTCAAAATATAAGTTTTCTATTACTACGAGTATGTACACAACCTTACTGTAGTTACTACTGTAACTTTTCAACACCTCACTCTCAGCCACCGTCTCAGAGTACCCCAACATACCTACATTGGTCGGCATACGGAAAATCCCCTAGTTTCCATACCCCAGTCACTCTTTGTTCTACAACCCTGCCGGAGCTAGGCTAAGCACCCTGTGCATAGGCGATGATGCAGCATTGCTGTGCTGAGCTGCAATTTCCCTTTTCACGGCATACAACTTGCAACGCCAACTTCTCTGCTTTTACTTAGTGACGATGGTTTATAGGTAGGGTTTATAACATTAGATTGCGTCACGTCATTTTTCAAACGGTACATGCATATTTGTCCCAAATTTTTGCCACAATAAAACACAATAATTGAAACAAAAAGTAAACTTTAGAAAAAACCGACTTCCACAAACCCTATTTGATTAGATTGAGTTTAATACAAACTGTTACCCCTTATCCCCCCCCCCCTTGGGGAATTAATTTTGTCAAATCCCATATCAGTGCTACCCCACGCTACTAAGGAACCCCTGTACAAAGTTTCATGGCTCTAGGTGCACCGGTTTAGGCTATGCGTTGCCTGCCCGTCAGCCACGCATTGTATTTGTACCTAGTATTGAGCAGATCTGGTGGCCATATGTGGTCTTCATTAGCAGTTCCACATCACAATATTATGCTTACCATGTGCATTTGCACGAGTTATTATGAAAAACACAAAAATCACTATATGTCTGCCTATAATATTTGAAGAGTTCCCTTGATTTCTCCAGGATCCCATCATCAGATCCTGACCTGGTGTCAATGGGACCAATGGGAAGGTAAACCCTTTCAAACAAAAAAATAATTTTCTAAATCGGTCCATCCGTTTAGGCGCTATCGGGGGATAGACATAAAAAAAAAAAACATCCGGACGAATTGTAAACCTCCTCCTTTGGGAAGTCGGTTAAAAATAGCTTGGTTTGCTGGTAGAAATCTCTCTTTAGAGATAAGCTCGCCTTTGCATATAATGTGGTTTTTTTTTCACGTATTAGTTAACTTTTATGTGCAATAAAGAATATGAATATGAAAAAATGTCCTGTACCTTTGCATAGGTTCAATTTATTTACGTAACTTTGCATTCGTACATAGGTATCTATTTTTTCTCAATTTTTTTAGTCACAAAACAGTCGCGTCATTGACACGTAAATCCATCAATTTTGCACTATCAACTAGCAGTAGTGACTATGTACCAGTCACCAAGTCTTTGATTTATTCACATCCCCCGACAGTACACAACCTATTCAATATTCCATTCGCTTCCATTCTTGATTCAACTATTCAGAACGAAGTATAGTTTACAACTTTTTATTACTTAACTTTCCTAGCAGATTCAATTCAGGGAGGGCGTTAAAGAAATTGCCAAAAAACTAGCGAAATAATGAAGCGAAGGAAATCACTTCAAAAGTGATTTACTATGTAATATTCTTCTTCTTCGAATGCCATGTCCTATCGGAGGAAAACTAGATAGATTGTACCGGGCGTTTAATTTAAACGTTCAGCATAAACTATTTGCACACTTTCAGAGTATTGGCCAAGAAAACGTGAATACATGAGCTGCCCTTGCTTAAAAATGTAAGGGGCTACAGACAGCCTTGATTCAGACTACGATTTTTGCGATTATACCAAGACGTCACGTTGAGAAGTACCTGTATACTGCTCATATTACTCGCCATAAATAAAACGGACCGGCTAACCCTCCAGCAGAGATCGTTAAGGAGTTTTCTATAAAATACGTACGTAACTGAGTTCGAAAGTCTTAAATCCTCGGTTCCAGTGTCGGTGGTACGGAGCATGCAGCCCTGTGTTAAATTTTTCACGGGTGAACGGACACAGGAAGGCAAGATGGCTGAAACTCAGCCAACTAGATATGGGCATTCAAAATAATTTTGAGTATACTTGACGCAGATACAATCATAACTCAATTTTCAGCATCATGGTTTGTCAGCATAGTCTCGCGCTGTCAAGAAGCTTTGGGTTGTCGTCACAATTTTATGACCCACGCATTTTGTTGCACTTTTAGAGCAGTCGCAGTCTTGGCTTTGTCCGTAGATATGTATAAAGCTAAGGACTTTTATCAAAGAAGTGTCATAGAACTTTGTAGGCAGTGAGTTAACGCAATTGAGTGTCGGAGCGCAGTGTTCTACCCAAGTGTATGGAAATCTTGATTTGTGGCCCGCTCCACGAACGCCCAACCAACAAAGTAATACGGGAGTGAGTGGGAGTGCCAACATTCGAATTGGAAAATTTTATATCGCACCATAAAAGTCGTGACGAAAACAAAGAGTGCACTTATTGAGCTGAACTGAACTTTCGTGGAAGTAGGTCTTGAAACGTATCTGGGAATAAAGTTTGCGGACGATTTACGGTCTTCAGTGCCAAAAAATTTAAGTGTGCGGTGCTAAGCATAAAATGTTAAACGGGCGATGGTATCTTACGCCCGGTTTCCGAAAGAAAAATTAACTGTGAAAACTTGCTAATCTATTATTAAACTCTTGTTACATATTGTGCATGATATTTTGAAAGAATTAAGAATTTAATGAAGGATTCAATTCAATTTCCTAATTAATGGCGGTCTAACAACTTAGGTTTATTTCGCCAATGTCACGTGTTTTGTAGATTCCACTGTATTTGGAGGTTCTCTTTCGAGAACCTGGAAATGTTAGTGTTCATTTGTTTCTCGTTAGTACTACCCGGGAAGGACGTGAAGGGCTGTAGGTACCAATTATTTCCTTCGGACGTGAGAAACTGCCTCCCCAGAATTAAGGATTATCGGCTTGTTAATCAGCTGACTTTGTATCTGTCAAAACTTCAGTTAATCTCCAATCAAAGCATAATTGAGTTAAGAACGACGATTTTCAACTTTTTGAATTCTGTTTGGACTTTGGAATTTTCTGAATCACACACTCACACTTGTACAAGTAAACATGTGTTGCTCTGACTTGCTCTACAAAAATCGGTTCACCAAATATGTATACCTCTAAACATGGAACAATTATTAGAACTAGTATTTGATCTATGCTATAATCAAATAAGGATTTTGTACCCTATACCATACCTACAAGTAAGATGATACTTTTGTGATAAAACCCACCGATGCGCCCTCGCAAGACACTATCGAATTACATCATTAAAACTGCTGATTACAATACTACGATTTATTATATATAGATGGATTACCTCCTGACTTGTATTTCAATGAATACGAGTTTTCTGTTGCTACTACAGATTAGACCTTTACCTAAAAGGCTGCTCAGGAGGCTTGATAAGATAGATATGGTAAGCCGGATTAAGCGATACTTACACTACCTAAAGAATACTCTTTTATACAGCTAACAATATTAATCCTATAATCCTATAATCTCGAGATTTGATTTGTGAAAGAACCCTCCTCTGCAACCCCTTCATTCCCAAGGCGCGGGAATGCACCGTCTCAAGCCACGGATCATTCCGGTCATCTCTTTATTGCTTCTAGAGTCTCGAAGGAATCCGTAGGACATCACGGCAGGACGGACGTAATAAATAGACAGGATCGATAATGCCAGGAATGATTGGAAAATCTATACGTGCTACTCGAATTTAGGTAGATGGTGGTATGGTACCTCATCTTACGATGGGAGGGTATATTTTTATTGTGACAAGAATTTCACCGGGGATCGCCACAAAGGCAAAGTTGGCAAAGAATTTAGTAAAGGTGATGTGTACTTTTTCCTGGACAGTTGGTACTTTATTCGAAATAGCCATGAACCAATCTAAAACCATATTTATATGAAAGAATATAATTTAAGGATTCTAAATATATGTTATGTATTTTTTTTAAACCGCTGTTTATTTGTTTCAGTGATTTTAAAATAATTATTATTTGAAATAAAACTGCCACCCAGTTTTAAATGCCACCCATACAAATAAATATTTGCAATAAGTAAAAAAATGGTGCTAACATTTTTTCTCTCTTCATACACTTGTTTTATAGTCGATTCTATACCAGAAAAACTGCTTATTGATCGTTCAAAAATCATTCCCAGAAAAATAAATCTCCTTTGACGCCTCTGCAGATTAAACATTCACCCCGCTCAATTCTCAATACTCCAAACATGTTTGGTCTTATGGTTTCACTAAAGGGCCTCCAACAACAAGACTTCTGAAACTCTAAATATTTTCAGACCTAAATTGAGACGCAAACAAGTTGTTCGCGGGTTTAGCTAAGGAAAAATCCGTGAGTTTCTTTTCCGTTTATGGCACAAACGAGTTGCGCACTCGAGGAAATTACCGGTTTCCCGGTTTCAGTGTGAGTACACTTGCGAACTCTTGCGCTCCGTTCTCGGGAGAAGTGTACCTGCTGGAGCACCCTAAGAGAAAAACTTTTGTACTGAATTGTTGGTACCAGACTGTAAACGAAATATTGCGGTTGAACGCAATGCACGTGAAATAAGAAAGTAAACAGATTACTTAACACAATAATAGCTGGCTGCTATAGTACAAACGGCTTTATTTGTCGCTCGTAAAAAGAAATTCACTGCAATTACAAAATATGGTGAAAATTACCTTTCTATATTATTTAGATTCAAGTGTACCTGAAAATATATAAGCCATGCCCTAGCCGTCCGGCGTCCTCTACGACATGTAATATATTGTATTTGTATGAAATAAAGTCTGTTTTGTGTTTTACGTAGGTGAAGGTACTTTCGTAAATTTTAATCGGCCCAAAAAGGATTTGTCCACTAAACCTAGTTTCCAACCCTAAATTACATTAAACATTTACAGTGGCGGATAAAAGTTTAATGTTACCCTTTTAGCTTGCCTCTAATGGGCAAGTTAACGAAGAGCAAACTGCTTTGTATAAGTCCACTTTACAAACATGTACCTACACAATAACTTTTAGTATTATACGTACCTATTGATAAAAATCAATACTACAAAATTCTACATTATGCACCCCATCAATACATATTGTAAAGAGGAAATTTTAACGATGGAAATCTGAAATCGTAATGTCTTGTCGGTCGCAGTAGGTTTGCCACTGACTAGATGAAACTCACATCACATACTCACAGAAACTGCTAACCAATTAGTAGAGTCGTAGAATAGTAGAGTAGGTAGGAAAGATCTTATCAGATTTTAGGGTTCCGTACCCGAAGGGTGCCAAACGAGACCCCATTACTAAGACTCCGCTAACCGTCCGTCCGTCTGTCTGTCTGTCTGTCTGTCTGTCTGTCTGTCTGTCTGTCTGTCTGTCTGTCTGTCTGTCTGTCTGTCTGTATGTCTGTCTGTCTGACTGTCTGTCACCAGGCTGTGATAGTTAGACAGATGAAATTTTCAAAGATGATGTATTTCTGTTGCAGCTATAACAACAAATACAAAATAACAGAATAAAGTAAATATTTAAGGGGGCTCCCATACAGTCATGATTTTTTGCCGTTTTTATAGATACTGGTACGAAATAGTTCGTGCGCGAGTCCAGTTCGCACTTGGCCGTTTTTATTTTAACTGGTAACAAAAACACACTATGTTCTTGCCAACATTCCTGGCTACAGAAATTTGAGCACCGTCTGGAACTGAAAATATCAACTGGAATTGTAATGAAAGTTGCAGACTGTAAAAATGTTTAGCTCATTAGAGAACAGCGTCCGTGTAACCAGACTTTTATGTCTGGAGCCAGCTGTCATTGCATCTGGTGGTCCAGCCTCAGTGTTTTACTGAACTTCACAAACAAGAGCAATAAAACGCTGTTTTTTATTTGAGCACAAAGACGCACAACATTTTCTGCTCGGCGACTTTGGAGAGATTTGTCTTGTCTTCTTCTTCATATAAACATAGAAATTGTTTTTTAGAGTTCCGTTGGTGACCAATAATGGGTCTAATTAGGTACGCCTCCGCTATCCGCCTACCTACGTTTTTGGGTTGTGGGTGATTTGTAATAAGAATACAAAAAAACTTCGTGTCTTACATGTTTAGAGGGGGCCTTGCATATAAAATTATTTAGCTTTAATTTGGTTGGTAGATGTAGTAATTAAAAAGTTTTATTTGCTCTCATAGCAAGCGGTAGCGGACTTCTATTAAAAGGTCATTTAGGCTATCAAAGTTTAACTACAGCTACTTTAGGTTTATATAACGAGTTTCGTACTAACATATTAATTAGTTCACCTTTTGAGAGAAAGCTTTTATGTTCCCTTGAACTACTTACTGTAAACAACACAAACATTGAGTTAATGTGAACTTTATTTACCTTTTGAAGGTACATTTATGAGTGTCAAAACATATCATGAGAATAAATAGTTACTAGAGCTCCGTGGTCTTGTGGTTTGACGGTCGCTTCTCACGCAGGGCATGCGGATACGAATCCATTCCGGACCATCTGACGTTTTATTACGTTCTACTGGTCATGGAAAATATCGTGAGAAAACTATGAATCGTAGCTGCGGTAATGGCGGGCTAGCCAAATTGGACACAATGCTGTCTTTGCACAATAAACGGGAAAAATCGTGACGCTGTATATGAGTTGAGGGCCCGCATCCCAATCGGTTTTCTGGACAAAATATCCATGTAAGATATTTTACGTCACGGATCCTTTACCATTTCAGTAAATGACGAGCAATCCTTCAGAAGTAGGCGTTGTATCACCGGCACTGTTGGTTTGACGCACAAACGAACACTAGTCTCACAACTCACACACAACACCAAGTAAACATTAGTGTAAACATTAGACTATAAGCCCCACACGTTCGTCATCTCAACAAATTAATATAAACGTGTCACATGTGGACTGGTTCTGGACGAAATATTACAGTTAGTTATAACCTGGCTTTTATTTTTACAGGTTGGCCGTGGTTTGGTAAATATTTTTTAGGGAAATTTTTGATTTGTACAGAGTTAACTAACAATCGAGTACAATTTCTTACACAAAAGTGACATGTTCGGCCACTAATTTCGTTCCAATAAATGACAAGTCTGAAGTGCCAGGCATATGAAATTGCAGGCAATAGCTAGTACGAGTAGCTAATATTAGTCTTAACCGCTTTCCGCACTGACCGCCGTACTCAGAGTCATTTACCCTAAATAGTACGAAACGATTTTGAAATTTAAGGTTGTCACCTTAGCGATTTAAGGACGAGAATCCGAGAGCTTTTTGTTATATATGGCCTAAGGGGTTAAGGAAGACATCTTAAATTAACGAAGAGAAGAGAATTTACTCAAGCTTTCATGTTTGATTCGGTGATATTGAAGCCGGATAAACACGACATACACAGGTCGTTGATTGTGACAATGTTTGTGCTCCTCGACTCGACGATGTCAAAGTAAATAAGCAAATGTGCTTGATTGACAAACCTTGTCATTGTTACTTGCTACTTTAAATAAAATCTATCTTTATGGTAATTTAATTAAATTGGAAAGTTTTTTTTTTCAAAATGTATCTGTGTCGCAGACTCGCAGTTAGTGTGTTAAATCAGACAGTTAACCCTAGACCGTAAATACCGACATTTAACCAAGTCGCTAAAGTTCCGTCAGACAAGTGAGTGAACGGAACGTTTAACGAGTTGTCTAAACGTTCCTAGGCAACAAGACGCATTTCAACATTGGTAGGGTAGGTAATAAGCAATCAATTCAGTTTTGTGAAACTACATGGGGTTGACTCGATCCGCTTCGCTTCGCTCGGCTCCGGGTGGTTCATAGAGTTGTGACCTAACACGACCTATCTTTAATATTGGCACAGAAAATGACTTAAAGCAACAAATTCGGTTTTATGAAACTACATGGGGTCGCCTCTCTCCGCTCCGCTTCACTCGGCTCCGTGTGGTTCACAAAGTTATGACCTAACATAACCTTTCTCTAGTATTGGCACAGAAAGTGACCTAAAGCAAACAATTCGGCTTTTTGAAACTACATGGGGTCACCTCGCTCCGCTCCGCTTCGCTCGGCTCCGGGTGGTTTATAACGTTGTGACCTAACACATCCTATCTTCAGTATTGGCACAGAAAGTGACTTATAGCAACCAATTCGGTTTTGTGAAACTACAAACACTACTCCGCTCCGCTCCGATTACTAGTGACTTGGTTAAATGTCGGTCTTTATTTAACATGTGGGTGTTAATTAAGTGTCTGATTTAACCAACCAACTGCGACATCTATATCAATTCGTAGTATTTAAACGTTTGGTCACTAACTTAATCATCACTAAAGCGGAAGTTTGATCAGCTATAAGACAGCCTTTTTGCACGCAAAGTGGATTTTTTGCAGTCAGTTCATCCTCGATCAACCAAGGGCATCATTTTTATGGGCCATACTCTCAATGAATGTCCTTCAGTTATAATTAGTACATTGATTCGGTGTCACTTATTTTCATGTTTAGGTCAATTCAATATAGTACATGAAATCAATCTAAATCAGTATCTAGTATCAGAGATTGCAGCGCTGATCCAAAATTGAAAGCAGTAAAGCGAGGTGGGATTAATCTGTATATTACAGAGTGCAATAACGCTTCAGTTGAGATGGCAGGCTCATCAATATAACTGAACCAAACCCGGAGAGCAAGTCACGAGCAGTCTGGGCGTATAATTTAGCGTATCATATCAAGTATCATGCTGAGGATACGAGTATGCACATTTTGCCTGCCAAGACATGCTGCCGCGTCAGGCGTATGAATATAATGGTGATGCTGGCAGGTTAAATTAACTACAACTACGCTGCAATATCCCCAAATCCTTTTATCCTGTGTTGTTAACGTCAATACAAGATACACTTTTGTATGATATTTTTGGAACCAAAATGATAAAATTCTACCCATCCAAGCTGCGTATTTATTTCTAAACACTGCAATTTTCACCAGCACGACCGAGCTCAAAATAGAGCCTGTGCTAAAAGTAAAGTAGCATTTTCTAAAACTGACATCATAAAACTTACTCACAATAAAAACCGGCCAAGTGCGAGTCGGACTCGCGCACGAAGGGTTCCGTACCATTATCTATAAAAACCGCAAAAAAAAAAAGTATGGGAGCCCCCCCTAAATATTAATTTAATTTTATTTTAATTATTTATTAAAAATAACTCTGTGTTAGTTGACATAAGTTTAAATACGTGTGTTCCAAGGCTATTCACCTATGTGGAACACACAAAGGAATTACCATTACTAGTTCTAGATATTAAAGCACATAGCTTGGACACGATCACGTGGTACTAACAAATATACTTCACGACCCTAGCTGCAGGAACACGATGTTTGCTTCAATACTGGTCTATAAAGTAATAAGAAAACAGAAAACATAAAATTTAGTAGTTCAATGCTCGTTCATTAGCCATTTGAACACTTATCAATCGTACGTACGTAATGCTGAAATGTTTCACTTCTTACCCTAACATTTCTGTTATTTAAACCTAATCGTAACTCACTTAACTAAATATTTATCTATAAGTAATTTGTAAAACCTTCCTATCTGATTACGATAAACAAGTTATAATTACTATTGTAATGATAATGAACCTACTTCCTTACTACAGTATTATTTTTCTAAAATATTGACTTACATGTAACTTACAAAGTAATTTTTAAAAGTTCATAGGTACCTACGTCATTAAGTATGTTAAATTTTATTTTATTGCCAACCAAGTATACGAAAGATGCCTGGCTACCCATGGCACAGGGTATCCTAGTTTGGGAGCCAGGAACCCAAAATGTAAACTAAGTAGGCAAATAAAACGTTTTCATTTCATTTCATTTCATTTCATTTCATTTCAAAGAGAACTTGGTTTCTGCAGACACAACTATTATGTGCTGGCGATGTTATTTCTTTATTTTAAAAAGCAGAGGACAAAATCTCGTGACTTCTGCTTGTGCGAAATATTTTTAAGAGAAAAATAATGGCCTTTTGTTCTGTTGTTGTTTTCAATGAAAACATGCTTGAGGCGACTAGTATCTCAAAAGAAGAGTTTGGCTTTAGAAGAAGATTTTATACAGCAGCTAACGACTAGGAATTATTAAAGCAATACAATATAGCCTCTCACTTTTTCCTCACACTAAACGTCTGTATAATGTACTGAAGTTACATAACTGAATCGTACATTATTATCAGCCGGGCTTACATTATTATCAGCCGAAACAACATCGCTTGCATTCTGTTTAGCAGCGTGTAACCACGGACGTTCGGTAAGCAAAATAGTAGGTAGTGTTTTAGTAACAAGATCCAACAAGCAGAACTTTCCTCCACTTCATTTTCCACCACTTACTCCACGTGACCACGATAAATGCATGCAATTTCCCGACATTAGCATATCTCTGCCGCGCCGCTTGCTGTGTCACTGCAAATAATTTTAGTTGGCGATGGCGACATTCAAGACGTGGCGTGCTGTACTGGTAGAATGCTGAAAATAGCAGTCCTAGGTCCAGGCGGATGATTTATAAATGCCGATGAACTTGTACGTGCCTGTGGGAATGGATGGACTAAGTAACCGGGCGGTCTCGGCGGCGAACACCTCGGGTAGAAAAGGTAAAGTAAAGTAAATGTAACCTATTTAATGTCCCCACCGAAGGGCACAGGCCTTGACCAGAAAATGTATGCTTGGAATAATCTCTTGATAGATATTTGATGTATCGTGCCTCGACGTCGTCGACAGGTTCATTGCTGTAGCCTACATCTATGAATATTTCAGTAGATGTTGAATATTTTTTCATCCAGTCCCCACGACAAAAGATGAGTATAATAATCAAACAGGGCAGGCCCAAATCATGTCATAAATAATGAATTTGTTTCATCTGTCCAAAACAAACTGTATTCATTTACCACTAAGTACGACACCCAAAATCTGGTACACAACACGCCATTTACTATGCAGATTATGGACTCCCGATTACAACATGCAAATGATCTTCCTGTGGCCTGTTACAAAACGGTATGCTGTGATATGGCCGATTTAGACTGTGGTCTTGGATGTGGTTTCATATGCGGATGATGATTCAAATCGATTGACCTCAATGCTTTTGTATAATTCAGAATAGGTTTAATTACCTGCCTCAATTAACCAACCCCCTCCACTTCTAAGAGAGAGACTTAAGTTTTTGATCAGGATTTGTTGATATACTGTGTTCCTAGGGCAGGCGAAAACACGGACATTGACTTTTGTGCCTACCACAGTGATCACCAACCATTTTTGGTGAGGTTCAATTATCAGTCGTATGAATGTAGGGAATAAATAAAATTATAATTAAAAAAATTATTTATTATATTTACGTATGTTATTTATAATAAAATTGTTTGCTGATATCTGAAAGATGTTTAATTACATATATACATGGTTTTGGACCTGAGCAACTAAAAGCTCGCACTCGAAAACTAGAACCGATTTTGACACACGGATTGAAGATTTGAGTTCACAAATAACATAAGAAATCGTTTTCATCTGCTGTAGTCCAAAAGTTGATCCGAATTTGTAAACTAGTGTTATTTTTTTAACTAGTCGAAACATGTTTATTATCTCTGACTGTTAGCGTCGCGTCGCTCACCCCACCCCGTACCACGAAACGCAGCACAACGCGGAAACGATACAGAAGTGCATAGAGGGCGATACGTATCGTTTTCTTTCGACGCTAACATAATACTTTAGGTCATTGTACGTTTTTTCGCCTGCCCTAGAAACACAGTATAGAAAATAATCAAACTAACAAAGATGATTTCGCCTCATTCCCTTCTACTTGCAATTCTGGCCGCAAAGGCTTGTGGCCTGTCAAGGCAAAATAGATACTTTTTATGAACTGTCAAAACGGAACTTTTGTTCCTGAGTTCTATGAAATAACCACAGAGTGACGCCATGTAAAAGTGCCATCAAATGCTGTCTTTTTTTGCACAAAATTTACTTTATAAATATATCTGCTGGAAATATACAATTCTGAGAATGTCAAGCCATTTTGTACATAATGCTTCAACTTATGACTTGTTTCTAGATTTATTGGATTACCTTGGATATCTTTCATCCCTTGCAATCTAGCAATAGATATTTTCAGATGTCTTGGTGTTATCTGTCAAGCACCGTACTGCGGGTATCTTTACCAGAGGACTCGCATATACAGTCATCATCAGTAAATATGACATGAGAGATCATTTGAAACATTTTCTCATTTATTTATTTATTTTATTTTATTAGGTACACATTAATTTTAACTTGGTAAGGTACATCAGAACATCACTTAAACCTAGGGTTTGTGTGTGGTGTGGTCTACTCATTAATTATAGTATCATAAAACAGCCAAACTCTTAGCTCCGAGTACAGAAATAATCACAATTAGCAAATGGTTCGTGTCAAGAACAAGATCTCTGCAGGAGATGTTGGAGTAGATAGTTTCAATAGTCCCCAGAATATCTTAGCAACCTCTGGTTTCAGCGAGATGTCACCAACACAGGGACTTTGAGGACTACTCTCAAAATACTACACAATTGCTTATCCATTTAGCTTCAGATTTGAAAACTTACAAATAGATCCCCTGGGAGCTACTTTACCGCGATGATTCCTCGGTTAAATTATAATTAGGTACGTTACAGACACAAAATGTGCCCTATCACTAATACTATAGGAAACTGAACTGAAATATTGACGATCAGACCGAATAATTAGTGTAGTTTTGAAAATTGGTAGATGTATTCATTGACGTGTCCAAATGAACATACTAAACGTATCTCTACCAATTTTCAAAATTACACGAATTATTTGGACTGATTTCCTTAATTTGGGGCTATAAGGCCCCGTAAATATGTAGTTACCTTATGGCTCATCAAAAATGAGAACGAACTTCAATTTATTTTCTTGTTAGAGCCATGATACCAGCTTGACATACTATACTTATTATCGAACACGCGTCACGAATAAACGTTCGAGATACGAATATCTACTACTTATTTGGAGTAGCCGCCCCGGATATTGTGTTGTTAAACTCTTGACCACAAGTCACTGCATTTGACAGAATATCAGTTTAGCCTCTGGCTTAGGTCCTTGTTATTAGTCTGAGGGTCCTTGTGTTAATGACTTTACTGTGTTCGTCATTTTGTCAAGCTTAAATAGTGTAAAGTGAGATACTTTGTTCCCTGCATCGTTAGTATCTCACGTATGACTTTTACAATTACGAGTATAAACTAGTCTGAAATATACGAACTGTTATCAAAAATTTCATGAACGTGAAAATATAATTTTGAGAATACATACCATGTTAAATGTACAATTTAGGTCATTCATTAAGTTAACAACAGTAGGGTATAATCAAAGTATAAGTAGTAGTTTGAGGTAGTTGAAACATGGACATTAAAAAGTCACAACGCGAAGGTTTTTTGAACCCAATTGCGTGCTTTGAAACCACAAAACACATAAAATGGTCTACTTCCGATTTATAAATCACGGGTTTATAGCTCGCACTGTAAGGGCCGGCCGGTGACTGTGTGCGGGTTCGGTGATACGCGATTGCCAATTGCAGTAAAGTCATTCTGTTCAATGTATAAACAAAGAAAATGGTACAAAAACTGTGATAAACATTTTGCAAGTTATCTATTTGTTAGATGGATAGTGAATATTACCGATTGGGTTTCACTTTTACCCTAAGTACCTACCTACCTTTTTGAACGTTTTACGGTAGAAGAACTGCATGATACTGGAAGTTTTGTTTGTATTTTAATTATTATTATTATTATTATGAGCCTGTAATATCCCACTGCTGGGCAAAGGCCTCTCTCCCCGTCTTCCACTCCATTCGATCCTGAGCGGTCTCCTTCCACTCTTTATCCCATAGACCCAACTCATCACTCCATCTCTTCCTGTATTTTAATAGATAATATTTTTTGTAGTGCTTTTCTCTGTTTACGGCCAATTTTTCTATCCTCATGCAGATATCGTTTATTGTATTTGAGTGACCACGAGTCCCAAGCGGTAAGTAAAATTATCAAATAAAATTATCAGTCCATCTATTTATCAGGGGTTTGAAAAATGCTTAAAGATTTTTCTAACTTAATTTTGACTGCTTTTATCCGCTTCCTCATATGGCTTAGCACAAACACGAATAAGTAGCTTTCAGCTATAACATTCCTTCTAAACACTTAATAATCTGGGTTCTTCAGCACGTGTTTCACTTTATTCGTGTTCAACGCTGCTTGTGTTAATTAGGTAGATAAGGAATAGAGTTATCTTTATTCTAAACAGGTTGACATTTAATAATCTTATCATACTTTGGGGAATGATACTACCCACCATTATGAACAACTTTCCCCGATAATCATATGGTCGCATATAAAAATAAACGGCCAAGTGCGAGTAAGAATCGCGATCTAAGGGTTCCAAATACACTTGTAGATTGTTACTTCCTTCTTAGCAATAAATATAAATATGATGTCATTCATGTAAATGTAAACCAAAATACATAGTTTTGCAGAGAAAAGTTTTCGGGTTTCGGATTTTTCTTTTTCCGTGTAAGTTGTAATACAAGATCTTGCTTTGTGTCAAATTTCATGATTCCAGGTCAACGGGAAGTAGCCTATTGGTTTTGAATCCATTGTGATTACTAGATATTAAATCCAATAGTTGTACAGCATAAATGGTCATGGCGTTTGATTGCATTGACCTGGAAGATTGATTTTTCACAGTTCTAAGGGACCACCAGACCTGAGCAATTGATTTAAAGGACAATTCTCCTTACTAACGAATATCTCGAGTGAATTTGTGACGTCTTTTCACGTCAGTCATTATATGGTTTTTTATTCATGTGGTCATCAGTAAGATTTTTTGTTGTTTGAGACCAGTATTTTGACTTTTATGGGGATCCAAAATCGCCATCAAAATCAATCTTCAAAATCAAACAATCATGATGGATTTTCAGTATAGAATCAGTATGTGTTCCATCTCTCGTTACCAGGCCGCATCCGCATAGTAACTCTTGCGACGCAATACCACATGCAATCTACAAGTGTGATCGGAACCCTCGAAGTCCTGCTCGCACTTGACCGTTTTTTTTTTCGTAGCCGTTGTTGCTAATCGTTATTGTGTTGTTGTGTCCCACTTTGTATCCCCATTGTGTCCCACGGCTGGGCAAAGGCCTCCACCCTCCTGAGTCCACACATCCGGCCGGCAGAGGCTTGTCGAGGTTCTCCTGCCTGCCAGCCATCGCCATCGCACCGGTAGCCTGTGGCGTGGCACCCATTCAGTGACATGACGTGTATAACACAGCTATGTTAGTTTCAATATACTTTCTCCTTATAAGTTTTCTAAAGCCGTGATATATTAGATTATGATGCGTTGTATTGCATCAAAATAATAAGTATGTTTAGATTATGTCACATGACAACATAACGCGGGAATAAACTGAGACGTGTTCTGAGAACGTGAGTCAAGTGCTGAGGCAATCTACTGATCGTTTACTGTCCGTGAAGACGACAGGACCGACAGTATTCGAGCTGCACGTGGCGTAAAAGAAAGGTGTAGTCACAAGTTCACAACACAGGGTGTTGCTCTCCCTATCAACGTACCTACCCTATACGTCTCATTCGTAAAACATCTGCAAATACGATTGAACAAAGACACTTTTTTGACATCTTACTTTTTTGACATCTTACGTTTTTGGCCGAGTGGCAGACCGACAAGTGAAAATCTAAAGTCGGACAGAATATATCGGTTTTGTAAGAAAAGTTGATGAAAACGTTATTCCTTATAACGCCATAATGTATGACAACACCTTTCTTAAAACGGTGCGAAGCATGAGAGCTCCAAATATATTGCCCGGGTAGCTTCTACTTACGATACGATACCATAGAGCCATAGAGCTTGAAGATTCGAACATCTTTGACATTTTAGTCACGTATAATGAACTTGATATTGTGTTTCTATGAGTAATCTAGACTTTCTCAGAATGTATGCTCGCGCGTATGCTTCATTAAAGTTTGTTCAGATCTTGTTACGAATTACTTTTAGTATGCTTTGTTCTTGTCTCGTAGAGTTCGCAGTTCAACTTCTAGCTACCAATACTACTCGTTTATTTCATAGCAACTATAACCTGTCGAGAGAAAAATCCGGAACTTTTCAGTACGTACGTGTAAATACCTAATGATTCTTAGAACATGCTGGACATCTTGTGTGTCTTTCTAGTAATACAAAAATACACTAACTTACAATTATATGTGTGGATAGATATACGTTATGGTAAGGTTATAGTTGGTCACGGATAGCTCATTTCGTGTGTAATTTTGACAAATACGAGACCCATCATTACATCTCAGAATGTTTCTTGGTACCATACAGAGTTTAATATTCCTCTGTAGTCACGATTCCACTATTTGTCCACTTATATAAGTTCTGAGCGAATCTTCTTAGAAACTTGAATTTATGTACCATTGAAGACAGAAAGCAATTTATTATTATTACCATCTACCTATATGGCTGTCTTTGAGATATACCAAAACAATTATAGACTATTTCATAACATGTTTACTTTAATTTCAAATTTTTTTCAAAACTCCATACAATATGCCGAAAACTAGTTAAAAGATTAAAATCCTGTTTGTAATGCAATGAAATTCACTTAATTCAGTAACACAAGGACACTCACGTACATACACGCGTCAGATTCACAATAACAGAGGATTTTCAGTCAAACATTTCTCCTAAATTCCGCCTCGGCTCCCAGTACTCCGTGTCTGATGCTTGGCGTCGTTTGTACTGGCTCTTTCTGCGTCTCTGCCTGCCTCTATCAGGACTGGTAGCACGCAAGGTCTCGGGCCGGCGGTGGACGGATCTGGACCTGCTTCTAAGCCGATGATGACCTAGGTCTTCGTCGATAACTTGTTTTGAGGAGAAGCTCCTCAAAACGTACCTCCATGTGAAGTATACGAGAAGCAGCGTGGCTGGTAAGAAGAAGCGCCACTCCGAGCTGGACTCTTGGGGTTCCTTGTTTGCCAACATGATGGTTGTATCACTGGAATTTCGCGTGGCACAAATCAGATTTTATTTTGGTCTCGTGTCACTTGAACATTTTTGGGGAAATATATATATGGGAGTAATAAGAAATGGGAGTTTTGGGAATAAAAAGCTTGCTTATACCATGCTCTGACCACAGACTATTGGCTCTGACCAATATATTTTACCAAAATAATTATTATTGACACATTGACAGTCTTCTTCTTCTTCTTTTTATTAATGGCGTCCTAACCTCTTTTGAGGTTAATTTTGCCAGTGTCAAGTGGTCACACATTGACAGTGAATTGGTGACAAATGACTTCAAACTTGTTTATTCATTTTAATAAACATAGAGTTTCATTATAACTACTGAGATCGTCGACCAAAGAGCATCACGGCCTCCTTTGTCGACTGAAACTTTGACATGTTGGTTGGTTCGAAGTTTTAATTTAGCTCCCGATAAAAGGGTGCTGGCTTGGACGAACTAGGTAGTTCGTCCAAGGGTGCTGGTGAGGTTTGATATATGCCCCTGTCTGCCTTCTTAGCCATAGTTTATCGAAATCGGTTATGTGGTTAGAAAGTTTAGCCTACAAGAAAACAAGTTAGCGATATTCTACAAAATAAAGGTTTCATTGGTTGTGGAATTTGCGAGGTGCTTTAGTTTACGTATGTCTTTTCGAGGAGCTAATAAAATAAGCTGGAGGAGGAAGGAAAGAACTATGCCAAAGAGGCTGGATTTTACCAACAAAAAGTTATGCGAAAATAACTATCCCGGGGATAACTTGTTCAACAAAGACAGTACAAAATGAGGTCATTCTATGAAAAAGTAGAAGATACTCTCGAGTAAAAAGTTACTCTTCGTTGGTAAAATTCGCTCTATATAAGTAGTACTAATAGCAATTCACTTTGCCATAGTTATTATCAAAATTAGAGATCGTGTAACCACGTTCACAGCCTGTGCCATATCCCATTCCCCAATTAAAAGTTGAGCTGCAGCTGAACCGAAGTGTTGGGTAAAGCCTCAAATCCTTCAGCAACAAAGTTCGCCCGCGATCGGGGGAAGTTGTAAAACAATAGCAGCGTTTTACGATCCATAAGTCGGCAACAAATCCTGGAGGCCACGTATCATTCACGTCCAGCGGAACAATGGGGTTGTAGCAGCGAATAATGTCGTTATCAAAGCTGGCCCGCTTAGGAGGCTGGTGCAAGACTGAGGCGGAAGATTTATGGCTTGCTGTTTGGTAAAGTAGAATAGAATAGAATTGCCTTTGTTCATGCCTTTTCTGTATTGTTTGTGTTTTTTTCTGATATGTGCAATAAATATATATACGAAATACGAATATCCATTTATTTACTGTTATTATACACAACTCAAGCCCATGGCCATTTATGTATATCCAAGTAGGACTTTGGGCGTCGAGCGGGATTGTGAGTTTAGTTTCGGTCAGCTGTGTTATTACTTATTTTAAACATTAGTTATTGAGTGTAATGACACTGCAATAAACTACGAGTATACATAACATGTAGGCGATTTTGCAGTGCTACAATCGCGCGACTGTCGTGCGTTTTCAATTTGCATGGATTCCCAGATGCAGTCGCGCGACTAAAACGGCTATAGTGAAAGAGCACTAATGCCCCTTACACATGAGGGCAAAACAGTAGCGAACAGTAGGGACCGAGCTATGCGTCAATTACCTCTCCTTGTTTAGCTTAGAAAAGGAAGGTACATTGACGCATAGCTCTGTCCCTACCGTTCGCTACTGTTCTGCTGCCTTCATGTGTCAGTGGCATAAGGGATGCGTGTAGACGGAGAGGTGGATCATCCACCCGATGGTCGAATGAGATCTGCAGAACTGCTGGGCAACCGTGGATCTCTCATAACTTAAGCCACGTCCAAAATAGCGATGAAAAATGGCCGCGGCCGGCCTAAATGTTAATCCGGACGATGCACGCCGTCGCCGCGGCTACAAATTGTTTCTGAGTGCGAACAGCCGGCCGCTAGACTGGAATAGTTAGAAATTTTACGCTCAGTTTCAATTCCCACTACGTGCTGGCCATCTGGTAAGGGGGTGGAACTAGCCAAATGGGGGGAGGTACTCGTGCTTCTCGTGCTTGGTATTTGGGGGTTGGATGGCCTTTGCGTTTCCTTGCTGTGCTTCGTTGAATTGGCTATGAGCAAGGCAGTGTCCTTTATACTCGTTCTATAAATCATTTAGAAATAAACCGCTATTAGCTAAAGAGAAGAGCCTAGCAGTGGGTTGATAAGGGCTTAAGTATGATGTTGATGTTCATTATTTTAGCTTTGATAATTGTCTCAGCTATTAATGATGACAGTTTCGCCATATCAAATCTGTTATTTTCATGTACTCATAAGAGCTCTCAGAGGCAGGTTTATAATACTATCATGTACTCTAAAAACTGGTTATCACAATAGAATTAATATTGCCTAGTGGCCATAACAATGTAAACGAAGAGATAAAGCCATTATTCATATGATATGATTATTCTTCCGAAATCCAGACTGCGCACGTCTAGAGACAGGTAGGCCAAAACCCTGAACCCGAACCTCTCGATTTCCTAAGCTATTTATCATGCCATAAACAGATCTTATTGAAATTCAATGTGTATAACTTGGGTGAAAATTTCGACAGACAACAAGTTAGTATTTATTTGCCCGGGCAAGCTCGGATCTTGTTTGTTCCCGGACGTTCCAGGGTTGGTTTGGTTATGCATGCGGTCAGCGAACCGGTTGCCAAGCAAGAGCATTGGACAAAATGCAATCTACTTTGAAAGTAACATTATGTAGAGCGAAGACGCTCCCCGCTTGCGATGCCCGTATTATGTGCGCGATTTCTGCTATGTTTATTCCATCACATTTGCAAACTGAGTAAAAGAATCATGATAAGGATTAGGTACTATCAATAGATTTGGAGAATTCAGAAAGTTTATATCAAATATCTCGGCTTACCGAAGGCTAAATAGCTAGAATAGAACTAAAACACTGAAGACCTCACAAATAAATGGTTTAAAGTCACATATAGTACAATAACATGGAGCGAAATTAATTCGGGAACAAGCATACTAAGCAAAGTACTGCATCAGCACAGTGACACAGCTGTTTAAACTGTTCCAAAGGGTTGCGTCTTTCCGACGCAATATTCTTGTACTTAGGCTTTTTTTGTTAGCATCTTTTGAGGTTGAATTTGCCAGTGTTAAAAGAACACAATATGGTATATCTCTCGTAAACCCGGAAATTATTCCTGAGAATGTTTTGTTTCTCGTTAGCTCTTCCCGAGAAGGACGTGAAGGGCTATAGGATCCGGAGTTCGGACGTGACCCACGGCCTAAGTCACCTGTATTTAGTCAATGTATCTGTCGCAGTTAGTTGGTTAAATCAGACACTGTCGCAGTCAATGAATCTGTCGCATTTAACCAAGTCGCAAAAGTTCCGTCAGACAAGTGAGTGAACGAAACGTTTAACGTGTTGTCTAAACGTTCCTAAGCAACAAGACGCATTTCAACTTTGGCAGGGTAATAAGCAAAACAATTCGGTTTTGTGAAACTAACACTCCACTCCGCTTCGCTTGGCTTCGGGTGGTTCATAAAGTTGTGACCTAACACAACCTATGTTTAGTATTGGCAAAGAAAGTGACCTCAAGCAACCAATTCAGTTTTGTGAAACTACTAATCTTGAAATAATCATGGCGGAGTCGACAACATGTTTACAATTGCACCAAAGACTATATTTGAAACAAAAAGAAACTGAACACAACAAACCAACATTGCACAACGTTTGCCAAAAAGTTAGACTCTGAAAGTAATCAGGTGTTGTCGTGACGCCATCTTATTTTAACAAGCACTCTGGCTTTCGGTAAGACAGATTGTTAAACGTTTTCGACGATGTTTTATTTAAATCAAAATGCTAGTGACTTGGTTAAATGTCGTTCTTTCATTAACGGTCTACGGTGTTAGTTAAATGTCTGATTTAACCAACCAACTGCGACATATCTAACATACTATAGGAATTTCAATCGCAATACCATCAAATTGACAAATCGTAGTCGCTGCAAAAGACAGTTTGTTTAAAATTGATGATTGATTGGTCAATTGAAATTCCTAGATTTCGGAAATACACAAATACCCACTTACCCTATCCAATATAACAGAAACTTGACAGCTAACCTAAAAAATCATAAAATCCACTTCTTAAACACTAGGGATGTTACCAAAACAATAGAAAAGAATCTAAATTGTTTATTCAGTTGCATTAACAGAAGAGTTGTCATCGCCATCACTGCGCTATTAGCACTTAAAGATATTATTATTTCATTTTCAAACATATTTAAGGTAACTAAAGAATCAAGAATAAAATGAGACAAATAAATTAGACATCTTTTAGATTCACAAATATTTAAAAGGTGTATTGATTCTTTTGATTAATCGATTGCAAGCACAGGCAGATTGACATCTGTACTTGTTCTGGCTTTTTATTTTTGTGCTGTGCTGTAGGCTTTGTTATATAAATAAATAAATAAATAAATAAATAAATAAATAAATCTGTCAAGGTGCCTGTTATATAGGATAGGGTATAATAAAAAGTTATCCTGAGCGGCGGAACGAGACAGAGCTAGACAAAGACAGTCGTCTAGCTCTGTCTTGTTTCGTCGCTCAAAAAAACTCTTTATTTAAGTCTTCACAAAATAATAGGCCCGTTTTGACATTTCACGCCCATGAAGTTTTAACCCCTAACGCGTAGGTAATAGAAGCGGTTTTCCTAGGTGCAACTTGTACGCTTTGCTTGTACGTACTAATTGGCTTTTATTATCTACGCATTAGTGGTTAAAACTTCATGGGCGTGAACTGTCAAAATGGGCCTTTTATTTTGAGAAGACTGTAGTAATACTCCCTTACCAATAAAAAGTTATTCCGGGCAACGAAACGGGCAATATCTCATATCAATGAAACTTTTATGCAGGGCAATACGAACGCCGCCGTCAGCTGTAAGCCTGGTTTTAGTCTCACGCCGCCGACGGCACGCGCACCATCAGCGCTGATGGCCGGGATATATGAACTTCTAGGAAGCGTTTTTGAATGACGCGTAGCTATCAGCGCGCACGGTGGTCAGCGCTGATAGCTACGCGGCCGTACGCGTCGCGCGTCGGCCCCGCGTAGCTGACGGCGCTGACGATCGCACGAGCGCCTCTGCTTTCAGTGAGCTTTCTAGTGTCGAGCGGAGCGGACGTTGTCAGTGCGTCGTCTGTACAGTAAGGCGATCAGTACGATACTAAAACGAGCCACGCTGAGCCTCAGCGCTGACGAACTACGCGCTGAGCTATGAGCGCTGACGGTGAGCGTGAGACTAAAATCAGCCTAAATATTTCAACCACAATCATCAATGACTCAATGACGAGCACAAACTTTTTAAGCGGACCATCATCCAAGTTATTTGAAATACTGTGATAGTAAAATCCAATCCTGCATTCGAGAAAACCTCGCGAGTTTTTGACCGACTTCAAAAAAGGAGGGGTCTATCAATTCAGTTGTATGTTTCTTTTAAATGTTTGTTACATCGAAACTGGTACTATTATGAACCGATTTCAAAAATTATTGTTTTGTTCGAAAGGGAAGCCTAATAGTTTGGTCCCATTTTTTTTAAATCAGGAATCGGTCCAATTTTAAGGTTTTTTACATGAAAAAAACTGTGAAGTTTAATTTGTTTTTACCTTGATGACATTATACAGCCAGTCTTTTTGAGATTTCCTAGGCTCATTTTCGGGTCTATAGACGAAATTTGTGTACATTTGTGTACCCTTTCATCATATAATTTTTCCTTTCACGCCTGGTTTGCTGGAAGAGATCTCTTTATAGAGATAAACTCGCCTTTGTACATGTGTTTTCTTTTAATTTAACTGTTTAAATTATTGTGTGCAATAAAGAATTGTGAATCGCGACTAAGCGGTTAGGTCGTGAAGTCGATTTTTGTGAATTATCTCATACAGGATTTTGCCTGAGAAATACTTTACTTTACTTTATACTTTATTGCTCACAAATCAATACATTATGACAATTAAAAATGGAAATGACATGTACAAAGGCGAGCTTAACTCTATCGAGAGATTTCTTCCAGCAAACCCAGGATGGAAAGGATAAATAAATCAACAATAGGTAGATCCAAGTGTACAACATCAAATACAATAAGTAATAAGTAAAAAAAATAATATAAATAATAATAATAATATAAATTACATACAAATACGTACATATATACCAGAATTAATGGATATAAATGGGAAATAAAACATACATAAATACAAATACTTAAATTTAATATGGAAGAGAAAGGTAGTGTTCTTTCAACCGACTTTTAAATATTCCGAGTGACGGACTGTCTCTAATGGCATACCTACATACATTGTCGCAAAGGGGAATACCCCGTTTTGAGTTGGGCAATTTCTAGCTGTTTAATTGAACACCACCAGTAAATTAGCAAGTGAACTTACAGATAATTAAACCATATTATACGAAGATCAAGCACTGTTCTATGCAGATTGCTTCAGAATACTAATGTGGAAATAGTTATTGGCAAAGTGAATTGGACAAAGGTGTCCTGTAATCGTGACTACAGTGGGTAATTAGTAGCTTAGGGGAGAGCGCGTGGATACAATTAGATATGGAAACAGAGATACCATGAGATATGATATAAGTAGGCATTTGTGTATGTAGATAGCAAAGAGAGATAGGTCAAGCTACTTGGGGGAGTTTATGGGGAAGAAATAAACGGTCGAGTGCGAGTAGGACTCGCGCACCAAGGGTTCTGATCACATTTGGAGAGTGTTACATGTGTAATTAGGTTTCCACATAAAAAGTCGTATCGTTTGAATGCGTTGACCTAGAGAGTTGATTTTTTCACAGCTTTATGCCACTAATACTAATAATAATAATAATCCTTAATACGTTGTCACGCATAAGTAAACATGTCAATGTCCAAAAGAGTAACCAGCATAAATCATAAAAAAACACAGTGATGTTTACATCGTCATGACGTCATGCAGCGTCATGCGCTATGATTCCTGTTTCGATCAAAATGGCCGAATGCAGTATTTTAATTTTTCGTTTTATTGAAAATCATATTAATCTCAATGTTTTTAATCAAATTCAATAAGTGTTTTAAATCCTTTTAATATGTTTTTGCCCTTAGAATCATTAAATCTTTGATTATTTGATACAGTCGTCAGACCTAATATAGAGCCCGAGTCTCTCAAGAGAACTTTTTTTGACACTTTTTGTACGTGTGAAATGTCAAAAGCCCCAGATATCTGAGCAATGAGAGAACGGCACTAAATCGTATGTTGTATTGCGTAAACACAGAGATCTATATTCTAGTGGGATTCACGCTTGCTTCTCACGCAGTATTTGCAGGTTCAATCAAATCCGGTGCTGACCATATACCAATAAGATAAGTATATGTATGCATGTATGGTCTGTATCTCAAAAGTATTTTCTAATCTGAGCGCAGTGCCAAAGTACACAAATTGTTCGTTCCAGAGGCAAAAGTCTCAGTAGGTCACCAAGAATGCTGATAGTATACGGAAGCCAGTTAATAAAAACTTTTCCTGCTCTACATTTTACAATGTCAAACTTTTACCCAATACTTACTCGTTGGTACAAGCGTATAGGCAACATCGATGTGTAAATAAACGCCTTTTTTCATTCGGTGGGCAGAGGCACATTTTCGCCTAAGTCTAACCAGTATTAAATACTCCTTTTTGCGAGACAGGGGCTAGCTTATAGCCCCATCGAAGTGTAGGTATAATCTCTGGTAAATGTACAATGTAACGTTCGAGTTCTCACGCTATTTAAATAGCCAATATTAATTCTTGTTAAATAGGTCTGAAAGAGCGTTCCATCGAAATATTCAGGTTGTGAAGTAATAACCTTTAATAATACAGAATTTATATAGAAATTACCCTATTATTTATCTTTTATCGTTGAATACAGTAAATATATTATTATGATGATATCTATAGAACGTGTAAATGGTGTAAATGAATTAACGCAAAATGAGAAACTACTTTGGTAGGCAGTACATTTTGGCCTGAGTGGGTCAGTTGATTTGTATGGAGAAGTGAAAAATAATGTTGCTTTGATCAAATCGGTTTCATAATGAAAGTTGCTCAGGATGATGTCCCTAACAAAGTTGTTTCTTATTTTGCAATAATTAATATACACCTTGCATACTCTTTACCTTAATTATCAGTAGAAAAATAAAGCGAAGCAAAATGCAATCAGTTGAACCCCGAGTACCCAGTTATTGGCAAAGAACTAACTTTTGCCAAATTTGCGCAAACCCTGCAGACCAAGTTTAGGTTTATAGTTGGTTTATTATGCGGAACCAGGTAATATTACGCTTCGCATCGCCCCTAAATTCGTCCACTGTGGACCACAAACTCTAGGACTTTATAATATATGCGGAAGAACTTCAGTTTCGAAGCCGCTATGGCCTCAGAGAGCCATGTAATCTGTTGTATGATGCATTAGCAACTACCTGCAGTGTCTGGTGTGAGCGAGTGACCTGGCAAGGCAGGTCGCTTCAGTAGGAATATTTATTGGATTTTAGGGGAGGATCGTTCGTCTTTGTTACAGTTTGATTAACCTAACTGTAGTTCTAACAGTAGCCAACGCGGGGGGTTGGACGGACGCATTTTGAATACCAACGACACAAAAAATATCATGAAACGAACCTTGTTTTCATGATGCTGCTCTCAGAATTGCAACAATACAAAGCCAACAAAATAAGATTACACGTTCCAGCCAGAATACAGCTGCGAATTTTGAATGATGGTCAATCCGTCATCTACGCCGTGTTCCCAGGTCCCAGTCGGTCGCATTTCGTCGCATCGCTCCAACAGGACATCAGTGACGTAATTTCCCCTGGAACCACACGCTTCAATCTCGTGTAATATTGCGCGTGATTTTCGCAGTCGCGTATTCCAAACACGCGCGGTTACCTGACAAATTTATCACTTTGCCCGAATTCAGCGACAGGGGCGTCTTTAGTGTTGACACGAGCTGCAACAAGACGACAAATTGGATCACATTACTATAATATATTGGGGTATGAAAGTGCCGGGCGTTCGCAGCACGTACCGCAACGTTTATATTATCATAACTCCGGCAGAACAAAACTATTCATTCCCCCGTTTACGTGTTTACAAAACCTTGTATACAAAGTTATGATTTTATTATCACAAGTATTTAGATATTAACAGTTAATGAAGGCTTGCGGGATATTGCTAAACATTAGTGGTTCGTATTCGTTTCTTAACTTTAATATCCTAAAATCTGGACTAAGATACTGTATCATATTGTGTAAAGCAGCTCAATCATGAAATTTACGACTGTTGCCTCGTTAAGTAGGTATTAAATGTGCAGAAAATATTGAAAATCTCGGTATAATTAATACAATGTAGAGATTGTGGAGCACCCGTTATGGTAGCAGATAAGTATCTAAACCTTCTAAGTCCTTGCATTCGTCAATCAACATTCGTTCCCATGCCTTTCCCAAGCATATTGTCCATAATGTGCGCGATTAGTCAATTCGCTTGAGTACTTTTTTTAAGTTTCTCCTAATGGGTTTCACTGAATGGCCAGTTACAAAAGAATACCTTTTGTGGGAAACGTCAGTTCTTGCGCCCAGAAGCCATTGTAGTTTGTCAATAGCAATGCATACCTATCTAAGATAAATATTCAAAATTCAGCACACCTTGCATATACCTATTATTAAATCAATGACTGTGACGCAAGCCAGAATTGAATTTCCAATCTGAAGGACTCTTTCTAAAGTTAATCTCCATTTACACGATCTAAGTGAAATTCAAATGCAATGCCATCCTGCTGACTATTGACAAAACTTTTATTACCTATCATTTCAAGTTCTTCTAATTCCATGAATTGTCAACCATTGGGTTGCTGAAGAAATAGCAATATATTTGGGAATGTCATTTTCCCGACTAAAGATCAACTTGCCTTAGAGACTGAGTTGGGATTCGAAGTTTATCTCATACCTATTTATCTTTATTTACCGTTCGCTCGCGTTATTCAAATCAGCCCACTCTCCATATCACTCAGAATGACGTAAAGCCGCTTATTTCCCTTCTCGCCCATCTACGGTCACTGTTGCTTGCGAGTCTTGCGACCCGGCCTTAACCCGAGCGTGACGTGGCGTCCTCGGTAGCCTCCGCAGTAATCGCACACATTGTCACTTGCAGTAGGAGGGGAGATGAAGTGGTTAATTTGTGCGATATTTTACCGCGTCAAAATATAAGCATAAAATAACCGGCCAAGTGCGAGTCGGACTCGCGCACGAAGGTTTCCGTACCATTATCTATAAAAAAACTTTTGTTGTATGGGAGCCCCCCTTAAATATTTATGTAATTTTAATTTATTATTTGTTTTTAAAGTAAATAATATATTATGAATATTTTATGCGTCTACCTGCTACCATTATCAATATCGAGCAAAAATGAGCAAAAAAAATCACGTCTGTTGTATGGGAGCCCCCCTTAATATCGAATTCCTTTTGTTTTTTAGTATTTTTTGTTATAGCGGCAACAGAAATACGTCATTTGTGAAAATTTCAATTGTCTAGCTACTACGGTTCATGAGATACAGCCTGGTGACAAGGGACAAACCCAAATACAAGTCATACTCCACCACGTTGACACAGCGCGGCTTCCTGCAAGGTTATTGATAAAAATCTAATAGGGTACTTCCGGTAGGCCTACAATGATGAAATTTGGCATAAAGCAAGGTCTTGTGGCACAAAATATTCAATTTGGTTTACATGGATGACATCATACTTTAGGTTTTTATGTGGAATCCTAATAACAGGTGTTACTCTCTCCAAGTGTAATCGGAACCCTTGGTGCGCGAGTCCTACTTGGATTTGACAGTTTATTCATATTTAATGAAGTAAAATCAATAAATTCGTATTGACAGACAAAGCCATTGAGTAACACTTAACACAAGTAAGTAGTAACACAGAACAGATATTTCCCTATTGATTGAATTGTCAACAGCGGATATAACCGCTTATTAATATAGGATTTATTGCGATTCTTTGTCTATCGTCGTGACTACGCTTAATGGAGGTGGATCTAACAGACTCGACAATCGTACCTCAATCGTACGACATTAATATTCAAATTGCAATATTGGTCCAACTTCGCCGTTACCAATACAAGTGGAACCCAAATCTGCAATCACAAAGACCGCTCAATGACAATGGTACGACGACGACGCTCAACTCTAGGTATGCATTCTCTGGTGCTTGAAGTATATTTATAGGCAATTCATTGTAGAAATTCATATAAGTAAAGTAAATGTAGCCCATTAATGTCCCCACCGAGGGGCACAGGCTTTTACCCGGATCCGAGTAAGATTGAGCCAAATGGTCCAAATAAATGCCTATCCTTCCTAGGTTTGCTGTATTTTTTTTAGACATATGCTTCCTTTTGTACAATTGTATTCTCCATTTTTAATTCCATAATGTATTTTTCAACACACTTGCTCCTCAAGTGGCTCTTTGTAGCAAGGCATTTAACGCCACAATAGAGCTTATTGCGCACTAGTGCTTTATACTTTACATTATTTTTTTTAATATCTGTTGCGAGTTTTTATGCCTACAAACAATGCATATTTTTGTGAATATTTTAGCTTAAGTATAATATTATGATTAAACAATCATCTTTTTAACATTATTTCATCAAAAATATTTTTTTCGCTACATTTTACCCATATTCTAAGCCTTATTTTTATAGGCTGTTCAGTGGTGTTGCCAGTGTCTTTATTTACAACTGCACGCGCATCATCATCGGCAGCTTGTTTCCGCCCACTGCTGGGTATAAGCCTCATCCCTTTTGTGCCAACTTATCCGGTCCTCTGCCAATCGAATCCAGGTCTTCCCCGCAATATGCGTTATGTCATCAATCCGCATGTCGACGCATGCGCGTGAAAAAGTATACAGCGCGTCATGTTCCACAAATCTTTGCAATACAATTTGAAATAAAAGTTAGAATAACATTAGAAGTCTTGCTGCGTCTATTTATTTCTTCGCAAGTGTATTGAAAAACGTCGTATGATACTTGTGTGCATTGATTTTATTTCGCCCTTGGCTATAATACCCGCGCTATAATACTCGCGCTATAATACCGCCCCGTATACGATAATCAACTTTCCACACTTGTATCATAGATTTTTTACAAATCTAGCTCACCCGTCCAAATTACACGGCCAGCGATTTTCAACCTAACCACACCGAGATAAAGTTCAAAACCTATGAAAAAATAGAACAAAAGATCGTGGTCTTTTGTTCCGTCTGAACGTATTGAGTACTTATTCAATCAATAGTAAGTAATAGTAATAAGTATAAATTGATTGAATAACTTAAAATCTACTCCAAACACAAGGTACAGGCTTGTACAGGTTCAGGTAAATAGGATTTTGTTAAACTGTAACGACACAGATATTTATCCGTTCACGATGAGAATGCGATGGAACCTTTATCATAGGTACAACCCTAGCGCATTCTTACGATGACGCGTTGGCACGTGACTCGCACCACCGCGCCGTGCGACCACCCCCAACATAGTCTCGACTCTACGTGCGCGTATATATGGTACATTTCTTCTCGTCTTGAGCAGCAGGTATTATTATTAAGATTTTGTAGGCTATTAAAGAGTATCTAGGTATTTTCGTTTTTGTATGGGAGTGATGCATCTGTTACGTAGTAACTATTTATTAATCTGTGGTACAGGTAGGGTACCATTGCCACTGTAAGGTCATTGTTCTATCAGAGTTGTTCTTTTGGACCTGATTGCCAAACGAACGATTGCGCTACAGTTATGAGCTATCGCCTGTTAATTTGTTCTCAACTACTGAAACACTGATTTCTATGGTAATTGTTTGACCGGTAATGGTTTTGTTGAATCGACTTGTTATAAGTGTTAACCCCAATTATTTATAAAATAACAATATTATAATAATATTTAAATACTGGCACATTCTTGCTTCTGTCACTACACTAGGACACCCTGTGTCGTGGGAACATGAAACAGCGACGTCATAAACATGTAAACATCCATGACCTAGGGATTTTTGTCCTCTCCAGTCGGGATTCAAACCCGGGACCTGTAGCTTGGGAAGCACAGCCTCGACCGCAAAACCACAGAGGTCGTCGTGAATGTTTTTATTAATCCAGAGATAGAAAAGGTCACGAGGAGGCCTGCAACAATGAGCTTGCCCCCATGTTATCCTAGTATTGAATAACTGCGGGGCAATTCTGGCGCTAGCGAGATCATGTCCATGGTAGAAATATCGATTTTGAGATACCGAAATCTCTATCAAAAATAAGAAAAAGCTATTCTTACGACTTTCGACCAACCGAGATATCTCGACCCGTTTTCGATCGAAATAAATATAAATTGAGATCGTTTTTGACGGATTCGGCGGTATCAAAACCGATATCTCGACTGGGGAGATGATCTCGATAGCGCGAGAATCGGGGTCTGGTACCTCAATTATCTCGAAATAATGCTGTGTTATTTTGATTTCCTTCAATGTCCGGCAATGTCCGTACCGTGTGCAACCGTACCGTACCACTCTACAAGCCGCCCGCGTACGACAATGCACTCTCAATTTGCTGCAATTTCTACCACCACCTGCCCCTGTCTAGAAAATTGTGTTTTGTCGTTCGACAGTGGCTGATAAACTGATATGTAATAATAATGCATAGACGAAAATAAAACCACAATTTTCTTGCAGCTCAAAAGCGCTATGCGTGATGTATATGTTTTTAACACTTACATTTTTTCTGCTGTCACTTGTTTCTGTATAAGTTTTATTCGTTTTCAACAAAGCATTTATGAAATATAAACTTAGCCTGAACATCTGAACAGCTTTCCACTTTGATAGAACTTTTGCTGAATAATCCCATATTTTGAAAACTCGCTTCTGAAATCACAACCTAAGCTCTGGCTACCTGAAATCTGGATACACGAATATGGGTAGGTACTTACCTATTCTTTATTTTATTTTTAACTATAGTAGGTATTATTATGAAGTTGCCTACCTAGAATTGAAAACTTTTTGATCATCAAGACAATGTGTTTTATTACAGTTACAATTACATATTATAGATAGGTAACATAAGTTACCGTTAGAGTGCGAGCTGTGAGTATGACCTATACCCGTATACTTTTAGACCGTAAATTAAAACCACTTTGGTTAACTCAGGACATCTAGGTACTTCACTAGTTACTTTACCTCAGCTTACGTTAGTTACCTTTGTGTTACCCTTATATATGCGTGCCTGACAACAACGCTTACGCTTTGCAAAGTGAGATAATTTTAATTGCGCATGAGCTTGCCAAAGTTAGATTTAATTTGTCGATCGACGTCGCCACTAGTAATAAAATAAGTATGATTTATTGAATGTTGAGCGATACGCAAACTGCGTGTCTCCGCAATAAAATGCGGGTGTTGCTAATAGATTGCCTTATTTCAATTCAGATGACGATGATTAGACGGAAGTTGGTATTATTGAATATAAATCGTGGCGCACTGCGCAAGAACAGTTTACAAATTATCATTTTCTAAGATCCAATATTTTATGTACAGGGCGTTAACCTAATTGGTAAACTAAGTAATAAATTACAATAAACAATGCATAATTATCACGCATCATAGGACAAATAATTTGTAACAGGTCCACCAGCAACATGTCATTGTGTTATGTGGTCGTTACCTAATTTACAACTCAATCAGCGGCCATAATGGATTTAGATTGATATCAAAATTCATTAATTTCACTCTCAATACACCAGCAAAGCCACGCCTGTGTCCTACGCGCACGAAAATTCGGAACTAGTCAGATAACGGTGTGTCAGGACAGGCACACTTTATTAACCCTGCTAACATTACACGGAATCTACGACTAGTTTGTTAGTAATACGCTGAATACTCAACACTCTTCGTTCGTTATTTCCTCATTGCACTATTTAGAAAATAAAAATATATAAATATTGTATACAAAGGAGAGCTCTAATTAATAAGAGATCTCTTCCAGCACACGAAAACACTTTTGCATTGTTCTCTCTCTCTCTCTCTCTCTCGCTCTATCTCACTCTTTCTCTGTCTTAGGCAGCCGAAAAATCGATTTTGGCTGCCTCTGACAAAATTAAATGTAAAGAAAATATGATATTTCATATACGAGTATGTGATATTTTTATCGATGCACTTTTTATTCGTCTCAGGTTTATATCTTTGCCTCGTCCCTTTTATGGCGACGGGGTGGTGAAATAAAATATGATAAGTATTAGGTTGCTGACCCTACGATGATAGCATAAAATGGTTGTTACCGGCAAAGTACGAAAGCTGCAGGTACTGTATAAAATGCCTAGGCAAGGTGATGTATAGAATACTGGGCATCTTTAGGCAACGTGTGTAAGGGCTATCATACATATAACTGGTAACAAAGACCTGAATAAAAAAAACATTTGAACTTGATTATCTACGTTGCAAGTGTAATGATAATGAGTGATTTAATATTCTAATAAGACAAGACTCCGAAACTTTGGATGGTTTAATTTAACCTATGGAATCAACATTTCGGTCCCGATTTTCTGGAGTTAGTTAGGCTATGTAGCTGGGGCTTCGAATAAGAAATTCCTACCAAACTACTAGAAGAGATCTCTTATTAGATAAGCTCGCATTATTATTATTATTGTAAGTACATGTTTTTTCGATTTGTTATTTGGTAATTAAGTAAGAGACAGATGTTTAAGCATACGCTTCGTTCTTTTTTAAAGCCTGAGCATTCTAGCGTACGCATTTTTGATGTAGTCGACCGACATGAACGCATTTAAACCCCGGCGGCATAATAGGCCTCATTTCGGTAGATATTTATAATTACGCCAACAACAGCGATTAGTTACCAGCGAGTCGCTGAATGCTATCTACACCGCGCCCTGTTTTTGATACAAGTTCGGTTTTAGGTATGATCTATTGGTAGAATAAATTATTTGTGATAAGGACAACGATAATTGACGAGAAGTTATGGATTGAAAGGCCTAGGTAAACGGTTCGGGCCCTAAATAGCAATTTGCATAGTTTATCTAATGAATAACATGGGTAAGCAACTCTAATATCCGCGTTATAATCATATGGTCAATTGTACCTGTTTGCACCTTGAGGGTAGACCGCTATTAACCGGCGCGCGGCGATCGTTCCCTTTCGATAACAGAAAGAACATAGAAAATTGTACTTCATATCCAAACCATGCTTTACAAACTTTCAACGCAAGATATTCTCTTTCTGCAAAAATGGTTACAGCATTAATATGAACAGAAACTAAAACAAACAATACTTAAACTTGTAAACTTACATTGCAATGTAAACCAATCCCTCTCTCAAAGGCAACGTAGATACGACAAACTGCGTTAAAAAGATTTAAGTTTCAGTTCACTGAATATGCATAATGTATGGATGTTCTTCAGTTCTCACAAGCAAAAAGAATGTTCGCAATGGCGCAAAGAGAACAAACTTAAAAAGAGTATGTATTTATAAATTCATATTTTAATTATTTACTTGCGCAGTTTTCGGGACTTAGTGCATTTTTCGCTTTTTACGGTACACTAATGTTACCCGTAGTTTTATGACCTCGTTAATGGTAATGTTTATTTAACACAGGTTACCTAACTAGGTACTGTATGGCATAAAAAAGATGCGTATTGTGGTGAAACAATATTTGTTATGATACCTACTTTGACAACTTTGTTGAATTTCACCTTCCTTCAATCCTTGTACTTTCAATTTGTTGAAAAACATCGCAAAGTAATTAATACTTTGAAGAACTAGAACACAATGAAAACTAGCACAATACTCCTGATTAGCATCTCGAGGAGAAAATAAAATAGATGATTTCGCTCAGGTTGAGCTCTAGAAACTCTAGTTTCAAAGTTTGCCGAACTCAACTTTTCATTGCCCTGGACTTGCACCCTTATTTGTGCATTCTAAACGAAGGCCGGGGCAAACAAAGGAATCAGTTGGGCGTTTCTGAGAAACAGTCTCCGAGTGGACTTGGCAGCATTATTAAACTCTATTTTTCTGCCACCCATGTGGAAGAATGAACATAATTCTGATTCGTTCGTGATAACGGTTATTTGGATCGTATGAGACTTTAATATTTCGTTTAGAACGCATATGTACATTGTTCATACGCATCCTCGTCCCGCCCTTTTTTGTTCATGGCATAAAAAATAACGAGTTAATAACTCAATTTATTGACACTCATGTAACAGAATTCAAAGCAATTTCTCTTCCCCAAATTATACCACAACGGGACCTGCCTAAAATAAGCGCTTATTATTTTTTATTGTGTCCAATAAATATTTGTAACGGAAAGGCCGGTTTCTTTCTTAACCTATTTTATGCCCTTCTCAATGATAGGACAAACAAATTGCCGGAAATATTTGAATAAGAATGGGACATTTAGAGGGGGTACTAATGTGCGAGGCAGGCTGCCGGCCCGAGGGTTCCATAATATCATATCCTTATTTTTCCGGATTTGTACGAGAGAGGAAAACAAACAGGTCTTTGTCGGGCACAAAAAAATTCACGCCCTATACATGTAGTATTATGTGAATGACTTTATGACTTTATTTGCGACCGTTGTTTTGTGTTCTGATTCCGGAATGAGAACGAATTACCGGTTGCCTGTGTCCCTTTATTAATATTTTTGTCCCTTCATATTCCTAAGTAATGTTATCGATACAGTCTAAATTGGCTAGGGAATATTGCTTGCTACATATTTCAAACCATGGCTTCGAGTGCTCATAAAACTGTAATCACGACCATACTTTAGAAATAAAATGCTTTGATAGGCTGAAAAACACATTGATGAAGTTGATGATGAATAGTTGAGAATGAGTTGATACTTGAATCATGACACAGAATAGTCTCGAGCTACACAGCTCAACAATCTGAGATAAATTACCTTCAATATGTACCTTAAAGTAAGCCTACAAATTATGTCTAATTTTTATTATTATTATTAGCCTATAGCATCCCACTGCTGGGCAAAGGCCTCTCTTCCCCGTTTCCAGGCATCGCGCTCCTGGGCCGATTCCCACCAGTTCTTGTTGTGGTCCCTCAGCTCGTCGTTCTATGTCTAATACTATTTATAAAATCTAAATTAACATCCTGACAAATGTAGGTAAGTATTTCGAGTTTCCTTCGAGACTAAACAGCGTCACCGCTCAACGCACGATTCCTTTCAATCTCGCCAAACTTAATACCGCGCTACCGCCTCCGAGGCTGTACAATGGAAATGTAACGACCCTGACAGTAGAAAGGGGCTAAATTTCGTTAAAATAAAAGCGAACAGAAGCCGTGAGATATGCCGCCTACGTGGTCTCTGGGAGCCCTCGAGAACTCCTCCATTGGAGAATTGGAAAAAGCTTTTATAATCCCGCACGTGACACACATGATGATGTGGGCATAGCTTCTAGAACAATCCCCACTATAAATACAAGGAAGTGGAACGTCTGTCCATTTGTATTTTTATGGATTTAACGCGGTACTGTCGCATCAGAGGAGCCTTTTACCGGTACGAGGAAGATAAATGATAGTTGAACTTTCCTACCTACTCGTGCCTATGACTGTGTTTTATTAGTGGGTTTGGAAAATAATAAAAAACCACACAATTTTTGCACTGTTCTGTAGCATCAACTGACGTAACAGCCATAAGGCAGTGTGATCTTTTTTTATAATCTTCATTTAAAGAGCTTTAGTTCGTTAATTAACATCGACTATGTCGCTCTATAGGACAGTTACTACATAATTACAAAAACTCTATACAAAAACAGATACTTAGTAAAGTAATAAGTATACAATTATACATAATTTTATTGACCGAGCGAGCAAAGCGTCCATTTTCAAGATTGGCCTAAGTGTGTGCTGTCAGTCAGTCTGTCTGTCTGTCTGTTGTACTTCCACCTCTAACCAATGCTGATTAGGTGCCTAATAAGTGCGGATAGGCGCCTAATTGGATCCGAAAAAATACCATAACCAACCATATTTGCTGGAAGAGATCTCTTATTAGATTAAGCCCGGGTCTCTCGAGAGAAGGATAAACAGTCAAATTACTTTTTTTGACACTTTCAGTACGTTTGAATTGTCAAAAGCCCCAGATAAACAGACAGATAAACGCTATCTGAGGAATGGGAGAACGGCACTAAGTCGATCAAGATTATTGATTGAGGGAAAATTATAGGGATGAGGGGGAAAGTTTGCTGCAGCGTTATTTATCGACGTATTTCAATGAGAGGCACATGGAAGTTTGTTGTAGAGTTACTTAGTCAATTCCAAATATCTGAAATGGCTTTGCTAGCCCAGGATAAATAAAAAGTGTCGGTTATTGAATGGTTATAAAGGCTCTCGAGGTCTACTGCTCTTATAGAACTGATGTCCTCCAAGCCGATACGGCTACGGCATGATTCTCGCGCCATCGATATACGGATTACGGATATCGAGACCTATATTGACAGATTCCCCTACAAAATCACTCGATATAGGTGTAGATATCGTATATCGAATGCGCGAAAATCATGCCACAGACCTGGAAGCATGATTGTCATACAAATTATCCCCGGGATAGTTTTTCTTGTATAACTTTTTGTTGGTAAAATCCAGCCTAAGACGGGCGTCGCTCTGGTGGGCCCGGATGTGGCTGACGTAGCTAATTTGGCTCTAAAAGTTCTTCCACACGTTTCACATTTCGGAGTGCCGTTCTTAGCCGTTCATAGATCTTCTTTTGTGCGAGATGCCTCCATTCTGGTCGCTGTGTTGCACGCTCTTCCCAGGTCTCAGGATCTATGTCGCAGCGCTTCATATGCCTCTTTAAAACGTCTTTGAAGCGTAGAAACTGGTCACCCTGCTTGCGCTTGCCTTCTCGGACTTAGCCAACCTCCCGTCGGGCATGTGTGAGAGATGTCCGCACCAGCGCAGTTGTCGCTGCATCAGATAGGCTTCAATGCGACCGACATTCTCTTTAAAGTTTTAAAATCGTTGTGTCTAAAATGACAACCACCACGAATCGAGTTGTTAATTTTACTGCTATACGGGCTTTAATCTCTTGTTTTCGTTTCATATTACGGCCAATACCCTCCACGCTGCGCACAAAATACCAAACATTAATTAATGTCCCATTCACGCTTCTCCTATAAGCCTAATAATCTGAAATCAATATAAGACAAGCCACTGTAGCGGTATTATTCAGAGGAAATATCGCATTTTCCTCTTTCGTTTCGCTATACATTATATATTTCGGGAACAAATAAACAGTTACAAACAAGCACATACATTACTTCTGCCTCCACACTAGGATACCCTGTGTCATGGGAACCAGAAGAGCGACATCAGGAACATGTAAACATCCAAGACCTTGGGATTCTTTTTTGTTTTCCTCGTGCCCAGCCGGGAATCGAACCCGGCGGAACTCTCGCATGGTAGGCAGAGTCACAACCACTGCGCCATAGATCTATAAAATAAATATAAATATTGTATTTCGGGAACACATCATGAAACAGTCACGTCGAACCAGGGAGCACTTATCCTGTGGAGAGCGCATAGATACATTTTCCTTTGAAACACAACTCACCAATTTACAGGCGGCGGGGGACGAGGTATAAGAGAGCTGTGATTGGTCAGCCGCTGCGAAACTGTTTGGCGTTTGAATAAAACAAAAGTTTGGCGAGCCGCATTCCCCCGCAGGCGCAGTCAATTGGATATATAGTCTCTGCGTCGCTCGAACCAAGGCCTCTACACACCAAATCCAATGTCGGCAGGTTAGACCATTGAGCCAACATCAGCAGGCAATTCAGGCGTCATAGGAACATTATAGGCTAGAACAATCTTTGGAGGTTTCGTTTTATAAAGGCCTCATAGTGTTTACTCTTACCCGCCAATCTATCATCAACAAAACATCGACCTTTTAGGGTTCCGTACCGGAAGGGTGCAGAACGGGACTACTATGCTTCCACTGTCCGTTCGCGCGTTCATCTGTCTAAAGCGAACTGCATCATATAAACCGTAAAATGCAGATAAATTAAATTTTCTTTGAATGCGTATTTCTAGCTCCGTGGTCTAGTGGGTTTCATGCTTACCTCTCAGGCAGGAGATGCAGGTTCGAATCCCGGTGCTAACCATGTATCGATGGGATAAGTAATTTATCTTAAGTACATTATACGGACGTTCTAACGGTGATGGAAAACATCGTGAGGAAACCTTCATTACTCCATATCTGCGGCGATGGGCTAGCCCCTGTCACGCAAAATGGAGTATTGAATCACTTGCTGAAAGTGGGCACAGTGGTCCCTGTGCCACCCTGTGTGGGAAAAGGCGCTGTGATATGATATGTTAATTGTTTAAAATATTTTTTACCGACACATCTTTATAATAACAATAGTTCGCCATTGTTCGGTCGTTCGAGCGGTGTGCTTCTGCGAGTGAAGGGGTAAGAGTAGATAGTCTTATATTCCGAAGGGAACGGAACCTTTCGTGTGCGCGTCCGTCTCACACTTGACCAATTTTTCTCGACTCTCATATTTGTTTAACGGAATTTTAATATCGGTACAAACATTCGACGGCTCTGCGGTATTGAAACATTTATGGCTTTATTATTACTGTGTTGCGCGCTTTCACTCTACTTCAACGAATAAATACAAACAAATCCCCCTTTGTTTTGCATAATCTACCCGAATAGGTTGATGGTATTGATATGAGAAACAGTGGATCTGTCGCAGCCAACTGGATTCGAATAGCTGTCAATGTTTACAGCTAACTCGTTTATTGAACAACGACGCTCAAACGCATGTCCACATTTCAAAGTCGAAGTGACCATGCTAATCCCCTTACACCCTTACATAACGCCACTGCTTCATAGTGTGCTTCTTTGAAAACCGCACTATGTCGTGGCCACGACTCAAAGTATACGATCGCTGGGATAATAGTTAAGTGTCGCACTTTGTAGTTAGTACACAGATTAACAGAGCATATTTTTCAGGTTTTGCGATAATAATGTCAAGAGCGCTGCGTGCGCGTCTCACGGGTTATTTTCAGGACAAATGGCGGACGGGCGCGGGGGGTCGCGCGTGCGCTCTGCCCGGAACTGCGGAACTGCAGCTTGTCAAAACAAATACTTTTTCATCACATCTATTCAAAAAGAGCTACTTTAGTCCCGGTAAACAGGGACTAAAGTAGGTATTTTAGTCCCTAGGGACAAAAAGTAACTTTTTAGTTTTGTTGCCAGTACAAAGGAAAAAATTGCTGTCACTATTGAGTGTCACAGAGATCGATTTTGAAAAACAGCCAATTTAAAAAAAGTTTGTACTAAAATGCGTACTCGACACAGATAAGATAATCCGATCGGCCGAATCGATTAACATCGATTGCTGACAACAGAGACACAACCTTACAGAGATTAATACCGAAACACAGACCAAATCATTAAAAAGTTGTGGATTTGTAAGCAAATTGCGCCTATCTGAATGCCGCGGATATTAGTCAAAAATACATCAACAAACGCAAATGAAAAATACAGGATCTGTTACCAATAAAATCAAGAGTGATCTTTAACTGTGTGGAGGACATATCACAATTGTGTTAATAAATATACGATTGTAATTCTAAACATGTATGGTATTTTATTGATTAAGTACTCCTATTCTCATTGAGGGTCATGGTCTCAGGAGTAAAAATAATCCCACCAAAACATTCTGTAAATAAAACCGGCCAAGTGCGAGTCAGACTCGCGCACGAAGGGTTCCGTACCATTATCTATATAATTGGAACAAAAAGTAAACTTTAGAAAAAACCGACTTCCACAAACCCTATTTGATTAGATTGAGTTTAATACAAACTGCCTGCCCGTCAGCCACGCATTCTATTTGTACCTAGTATTGAGCAGATCTGGTGGCCATATGTGGTCTTCATCAGCAGTTCCGCATCACAATATTATGCTTCCCATGTGCATTTGCACGAGTTATTATGAAAAACACAAAAATCACTATAGGTCTAATCGGTCTAATTTTCCAAATCGGTCCATCCGTTTAGGCGCTATCGAGGCACATACATAAAAAAATAAATAAAAAAAAACAAACATCCGGACGAATTGTAAACCTCCTCCTTTGGGAAGTCGGTTAAAAAAACCGCAAAAAAACACGTTAATTGTATGGGAGCCCCCTTTATATTAAATTTATTTTGTTTTTAGTATTTGTTGTTATAGCGGGAACAGAAATACGTCATCTGTGAAAATATCAACTGTCTAGCTACCACGGTTCATGAGATACGGCCTGGTGACAGACAGACGGACGGACGGATATCTTGAGATTTTAAGGTACTTTCCCTCCAGGGCCCATTCGTTTGTTCCACCCTGTATATGTGTGATCTGTAACTGTATTTTTCATGAAATACCCAAAAAGTTTTGTTCAAATTATCATCTTATGTCAGAATAACTTTGTAGCTAGTTGAAAAATAACATTTGAATTGAATCAAAGCTTGCCGCGCTTTTAGGGCCTTTAGTACCTACTAAACGCCGCCGTAAGCAGCACTGTCTACAACCTACTGGAAAACGTGAGACACCCATCTACAATTTCCGTACAATGAGGTTCACTCACTCATTATGTCAATGTCATGCAGACTGCAAAACATCATTTCAACGCACCAAAGAGTATTTAATTAAAACATCACTGGCAGCCAAACTTGAAGTGGCCAAAAGGAAAAAATTAATTTCTGTGCTCTGAGATTTGTATGACAACAAAAGTAATTAAAAACTTTATAATTTTATAATTATTTTCTAAAAGTTCTACATAATAAATAGAGACGTCGTAATTCATCAATTAATATTTAAAGTCTTTGTAGAAGTCCGGGGACGACATTGCCATATCATTTAAATTTAGTTTCATTAAAAGAAGGCTTACCTACCAAAACAAAATGGCCTTGGTATAAACTTTTCAAGCGTGTTGTGAAGACGTATCTTGTACCGAGACCACTTTCAATTTGTAATATCTCTCGTATTTCAGTATTTGTGGTTGGTGCGGCAACAGATATACACATTCTGTGAAAATTTCAGCTTTCTAGCTGTTACGGTTCGTGCAGGCGGACCCGGTGACAGACGGACGGACGGACGGACGGACGGACGGACGGACGGACGGACGGACAGCGAAGTCTCAGTAATAGGGTCCCGTTTGGCACCCTTCGGGTACGGAACCCTAAAAACTAGCCAAGTCTCGATGGAGCTGCTCGTTTATCTCTAAAAAGTAATGAAATCTAGACAAAGGCGTGCCAAGTCTAAGGTTCCTTACTGCGATTTCTTTATTATTATAGTTAATGTTGTGTGACTTGGCCGTTGAACATTCTTTATACGTTAGTGGGTACAAGTCAATTTTGTTTACACGTAATGTTATATCTGTTGTAACTACCTATGTTATATCTGTTGTATTTTACATACTAATTTGCTTAAAATAGAATTCCTTTATATACTATCAGGAAACTTGCAACTTGTAATTTATTGTAATTAAATATGACGCAGTTCAAAATTGACTTGTACTCACTAACGTATAAAGAATGTTAAACGGCCAAGTCACACAACATTAACTATAATAATAAAGAAATCGCAGTAAGGAACCTTAGACTTGGCACGCCTTTGTCTAGATTTCATTACTTTTTAGAGATAAACGAGCAGCTCCATCGAGACTTGGCTAGTTTTTTACAGAATGTTTTGGTGGGATTTCACTTCTTTTTGTAGAAACTAGGTATATTAATTTATTTTATTAGATTTTCTTATTTGACACAGTTTTTTTATTTTTAGGAGCAGTTTTTTTTTATTACAAATCTTTCTTTTCTTTTTTTCCGGTTCTGATTCTTGTACAGTAGCAACAGTTTTTCGTATTGCCCATTCGCGTTCATTATTTATTCTTTTAGACGGTTTAGACGGTTTAATTTCTGAAAGATCGGCGCGGAATTTACGCCTAAGCCGGTTGTATTCGGTGATCGCTGAAGCTTGAGCTTTTATTTACTCTTGAAGTCAACATTTATTAGGTGCACCCCATGAAGATTGGTTACTCGTGAAAGCGCCACGTAGGCTTGGCCACAAGAGAATATGGAGGTGCCAATGTCCATGAGGGCATTTTTTACGAACGAGTTTGCGCGTGTACAAACGTCTTTGGCTATGTAGTAGTATAATAGGTGATCATTTTACGAGCGTTTATGGAGTGTCCGAGGTGTGCCACTACGCTGTATTTTTGCAATGACAGTCGATTTTTTTATGTAATCAGTAATCTGATTAATCATTAATCTGATTATTTGATTTGTTTAACTAAAGACGGATACGTTTTATATGACATATCGTGTTTTATCGGTCGGTCGGTCGGCCGGTCGGTCGGTCGGTCGGCCGTCCCGTGCCGTCCCGTCCAGTGCCGTGCCGTGCAGTCCCGTGCCGTGCCGTCCCGTGCCGTCCCGTACCGTGCCGTGCCGTGCCGTCCCGTGACGTGCCGTCCCGTGCCGTGCCGTCCCGTCCCGTCCCGTCCCGTCCCGTCCCGTCCCGTCCATTGCCCCGATCAGCTGTTTTCAATTTACTATGGGAGACCCAAAATTTTTTTTCTTGGGGAAAGTTCATATTATTCTATGGGCACCATCATTTCCCAAAGTATTGATCGTCCCGTGCCGTGCCGTCCCGTGCCGTCCCGTGCCGTCCCGTCCCGTCCCGTCCCGTCCCGTCCATTGCCCCGATCAGCTGTTTTCAATTTACTATGGGAGACCCAAAATTTTTTTTCTTGGGGAAAGTTCATATTATTCTATGGGCACCATCATTTCCCAAAGTATTGATCGATATTTTAAAGTCACCTTGTATAGTTTTCCCTTTATGTTGCTATTAAAACCTAACTCTGCACCAAATTTCAGCACGTCTATGGGAAGTACTGGTGTTTTGACCTTTGACCCCCATAAGGTACCTGAGTATGACAGATTCCATTGACTGACTGACCATTGAATGAAAGATAAATTGATTTTATAAACTAATAGAAAAACACTTCACCAGCGCGAGTTAGAAGACTGGCAGACCCATCTAGTGTTGGATACCTAACAACTAGTTCTATGATGATCATGAGTGAGTGAGTGTCGAAAATGCGAAACTTTGCTTTCGAATAACTTCGGAACTAAATGACCTACAGACTTGAAATTTTGGATTTTAAGTATGTGATTGTAGCTTACTAGATGACGAAAATTTCTGCGTTCTGGTCTTATCCAGAGGTTCTCAAATAGGGGCCTGAAAATGCGGCGAAATGGTTCCAGTAAAGGATGGTACGGCAGTGTTTGCTTCGCGCTCGACTTGGCGGGGGCACTGCCGTGCCCCCTAATTTTTGGCTCGAGTCATGTACTTTGAAACCCTCGATCCCTCATGATTCTACTTGAGTAGATGAGTCCCTCGTTTTACTCCCTTGGGAAACAATCTACTATTTGCACTAAAAACTTAATTAAGATTAGCGTCAAAGAAACGGCAGCTGATTTTATTTGTTATTTTATTCGATTTAGGGCATAAATATAGTGTTATTATAGTAAAAAATAGTTGTAGAGAATAAAAATAAGGGGGACAAGTGTTTGCGGACAGTTTTCTCCGAAACAAAGAAGATTGCATCATCCACCGAGTGCCGAGTGAACCGTTATTGGATTTGAAAATCACAAAGGAATTTCCAGCTGAGTACTTTTGTTTCAATATGAACACGTTCAACACTTATTTTAGATAGATCTAATCAGAATATCACGCATTCCACATCACAAATACCTCGATATCGCTGTAGTATCACTACAAATTGGCAAACGGCCAACCTATTGTCAATGTGAACTTGGTACCTACTGGTATATGCGCTGTACCTGAGGATGTTCTGTGATTCTATAGATCTCTGAAACTGTACACACGTGTTTAACTAACTGTATCTCAGCTGACACACCTACACGGCTGGTAGAATTGTTGAGAAACCTTATCACTGCAAATAACTTAGCGCCTTGTATAAAAAGTTTGACTATCCCTTGTAAGGTAGCATAGTAGGTAATAGCAACAGTAAGATTAATTAGAATAAACATTGAATAGTACTGATAATAACAATACTTACACAAGTAGAATTAGGGACCATAATTTTATAAAACAATTTTAGTTTAAATAATTATAACTAATATAAAGTCCATTTTATTTATTATTATTTTTAACCTAATCACCTAACTAGTAGGCTGACTGATTTGTTATCAATTTATCATAGAACTACAAGACAATACTTAAAAAGAATAACTGTAGTTTAAAACCAGACTTAGTTTCCACTTGTGCGGGTTGCCATAGTTCTACAACCATATAAATATATAGCACACACACAAATCGCCTGTATTAAACTCTCTTCACTAGAACCTTATACTGCTGCACTCTGTATATTGGTTCCAGCATGGAGTCCAAGATGACAACGCGCAAAGCTGAAATTGCCCTGCAACTTCACAACGCTCTTCAAGATCTTTTGGCCTCCAGAGAACTAAATGCTAAATATGAACAAGAGAGAACAGACAGCGAAATGGAGATTGAAAAAATCCTTGTCACAAACAAAAATCTCAAAAGCGAGCTAAGCCAGATGCATAGTGATTGGTTCGATGCCTGCACGGAAAGAGACCAGCTCAGAAATCTATTAGACTCACTCGACGAGTGCTACCATACTCATGAGTCAAGCCTTCAGAGAATACTAGCGCTTGAACAACAATTACTGGAAGCGAATCAAACTATCCAACAGCTGAAGGACCAAAAGGCTGAGGATGACACAGAAAAAACCATTTCTCTGTACCATGAACTCGTCGGGCAAAACAGTGTGACTCCAACTCAACATCCAAAACCAATATTAATAGACCTAACAAATACTAATAAGAAATCTACACCGCTGTTAAAAACTAGAAAATACAGTAAGAAAAACAGAAAAATAAATAAAGCTATTGTCATGACCCAAAACCGGCTGCAGAAGCTTAACAGTTGCCAGACTCCGAAAAATAAGAAAATTAATGATTCAGAAATAACAAGATTGCTACAAGAAAGAACAGAAGAATATCAGAATATAGTCACTGATCTAGAGCTAAAAATATCGCAACTTGAGAGAGAACTTCAAAATATGGCTACTAAATACTCGCTATCCGAAGCAAAAGTAATAATGGAACTAGATAAAATAATAGCAGACAGCAACACTAATTTACAAAGAGTTCTCGAGCTTACGCGACAACCGCACCGATGCCTTCACGAGAACTGCCCGATATCTGAGGTCGAGTCTAACACCACTCCCTTCGAGATTACCACCGGAGAGCGCTCCATCATCACACCTGACACCGGTGACACGTCACCAGCGGAGTCCGAGGCTGCCCCCTTACAGCAGCACCTCGCCCCGAGTGACGCCACCGAGCTCACATACGCGCCGCCGCCGCCGCCACCGCCGCCACCACCACCACCCCAGCAGAGCCAGTGCCGGGAGCAGAGCGGAGCGGAGACGACGTGCACGGCGATGCCGCCGGCGCCGGAGGTCTCGCGGGAAAAGTCTCGCAGTACAATTATGTTCTCGGACCGGCTAGGCTTAGGTATGGGACTCGCACTTCAAACCTGTCGTGTGGGATCTGTCATCAATGAGTGTATGCCTGATGCCCCATTTAAAATAATAACTGATAAAATTATTACTCGACATTTTGAAAAGAGCACATCCATAATCATTTATGTAGAAAATTGCTCAGGCGTAGGCAAACAGACATTGATAAATCTCATCGACGCCCTTTCTTCTTTGGAAGTGACAAAGGTGGTACTGTGTGCATTCCCATATAAGAATACAATGAATAGAGGGCAAAAAAGAGCCACCTATAAATTAAATATGTACATGTACAACATGACATTACGAAGTACGAAAATACGCTACTTTGACACGAATGTATATAACACCTTTGACATTTATTACTCTAATGTTGACATGATTTATGAAATTGCTAAATCATTAGCTTCTTTTATATTAGAATCTGCTATAAGCAATATAACAGAAGTAAGAATATGTAATGTTGACACCGTAACGATTAGTACTCGTACTAATAAAATGCATGACACCACTGACAAGGCACTATGTACACACGATACTTTTGTATCAAATTTAAACTGCCGCAACCGACAACAGGAAAGCACGGCTTAAAATTGATGCACCAAAATATGCAAGGCTTTTCTGGCAAACAATTAGAACTAGAAATGTTTCTAGAACAGAGTAATATAGACGTACTATGTATGACAGAACACTGGCTGCAAGAGTGTGCTATGCAGTTCAGTATACCAAATTATAAAATAATCAGCTGTTTCAATAGACAGACTAGAACTCGAGGTGGTTCCTTAATACTAGTAAAAGATGGTTTTAAGTGTAAAGAACGAAAGGATGTTGTTAGTCTCTCTAGTGAGATGAATGCTGAAGTCTCGTGTGTTGAGATGGAAAAATATATAATTGTTAGTGTGTATAGGCGGGGCGAAGGAGAGTTTGAAATCTTTGAGACAGTCATGGAACAAGTACTTCAACTGGCATCAAGAAACAAGTCCAAACGCATCATAGTTTGTGGCGACTTTAACGTAGATCTATTAGACCAAGCAAACCGCTCTATACGCACTAGGACCTTAGCAGTATTTAAGTCTTTCAATATGTGCAATGTCTTTCTGGAGCCTACACGAATATCGGCTACCTCCGCTACCTGTATAGATAACGTCTTCTGTGAATGTAGTATCTACGATAAACAAATAGTTAACGCATTAAGTTCAGACCACACGGGTCAGATGGTAGTTTTTGAGGAAATTAATGCGGAAAAACCCGTTAAAATTTTATGTAGACCAGTGACTTTGAAGAAGATGGAAAAATTTCGAAATAGACTTGTGTCAAGTCTGCCTTCAACACCTTACTGTGAAGATCCGAACACACTATATTCCAACTTCTTCCAAGTTATATCTACGGAATTCGAAAATGTGTTTAATCTGACCGAAGTGAGAAATAATAATAAAATAAAATTCTCTGAATGGGCTTCAGAGGAATTAAGACAGAGTAGGTCCAAACTATATGAATTGTATGAACAAAAATCTTATGACCACAGTCCGGAATTTGTCACCCTTGTCAAAAATTGTTCTAATAATTTTAGGAAGGAATGTCATAAAGCCAAATGCTTATATTTAAACAATCAAATTACAGTTTCGGGTGACAAAATTAAAACTATATGGAACATTATTAAAAAAGAGACAGGCAAGGTCAGGTGTAGTGAATCTAGTTTTAATTTAAAAGTTAATGGTAAATTACTCTCATCTAACGAGGACGTTGCTAACGCATTTGAAAAGTTCTTCAGTACTATACCCATAATAACAACAGAAGCACTACCATCCTCTTCTGAAAAGTCTCTAGATTACTTGGTTGAAAATGTTCCCCAACACAAGAGTGGCTTCAACTTCAAACCAATAGACTCTCTAACTATATTTAAAACATTCAAACTTCTAAACGTTAAAAAGACTGAAGATCTATGGGGCATGTCGGTTAAAGTAGTTAAATCTGTAATTGATGTGATTGCTCCGTACATGGCAATCATGTTCAATAGTTGTATAGCAGAAGGTATTTTTCCTGACCTCATGAAAATGAGCAGATTAATACCACTTTTCAAATCCGGTAGCCAGGAAGACCCTGCGAACTTCAGACCTGTATCTGTTTTGCCAGTGTTGAGCAAAGTGTTTGAAAAGGTGATACTAAATCAACTACAATCTCACTTTAACGCATCAGGGCTACTCCACAAAAAACAATTTGGTTTCACTAAAGGCAGATCAACAACTGACGCCGGAGTAGCACTAGTACAACACATCTATAGTGCGTGGGAGGGATCACAGGATGCTGTTGGTGTATTCTGTGATCTTTCCAAGGCCTTTGACTGTGTGGATCATCAAACCCTTCTGCTCAAACTGCAACACTATGGTATTAAAGACAATGCTTTAAAATTAATGGAATCATATCTTGGAGACAGAGTACTAAAAGTAGATATAAATAGAAATAAGTCTACCGGAACGCATATGAATATTGGTGTCCCCCAAGGCTCTATTCTGGGTCCGTTCCTTTTCTTAGTTTACGTGAATGACCTGCCGTATATGGTGGAGAAAATGACTCAGATTGTACTATTTGCTGATGACACATCCATTATCTTTAAGGTGAAAAGACAACAAGAAATTCTAGACGATGCAAATAGTACGCTCTCTCATGTGTTAAGTTGGTTTAATGTAAACAACCTTTTATTAAACTCGAAGAAGACAAAATGTATCAAATTCTGTTTACCGAATGTGCGGCAGGTGGACACGAGTGTAAGCATAGGAACGGAAAGACTAGACCTCGTTGAAGAAACAATTTTCCTTGGAATCACTATAGACTCGAAACTTCAATGGGGTCCTCATGTAACTAGTCTCTCACGAAGACTTAGCTCAGCTGCTTATGCGGTCAGGCAAATCAGACACATCACAGATGTAGGAACTGCCAGATTGGTTTACTTTAGTTATTTCCATAGTATTATGTCTTACGGAATACTTCTTTGGGGGAGAGCGGCAGATATAAACACAATATTTGTCTTACAAAAAAGGGCCATTCGGGCTATCTATCAACTAGATGCTAGGCAATCACTAAGGGACAAATTCAAAAATATCAATATACTTACTGTTACCTGTCAATACATTTATGAAAATATCATGTATACCAGAAAAAACATAGGTTTATTTAAGACTTTAGGTCATAATCATAGTATTGGCACTAGAAATAGAAATAAGATTGCTATGCCCGCGTTCAGACTCAGTAAGGTTGCTCACTCTTTTATGGGAGTATGTGTTAGTTTTTATAATAAAATACCTAATGAAGCAACGGACCTACCAGAAAGGAGGTTCAAAAACTATGTCAAAAACGGCCTATTGAAGAAGTCATATTACAGTGTAAAAGAATATTTAGATGACAAAACTGCATGGTCTTTACCATCTCAGCGCACAGAAATCCAAAGAGGGGCGATGGACTGAGTCAGTACGTCTCTCCTCGGTGTATTTCCTTAGACTTAAGTAGAAATACATAACATTGTATTTTTAAGGCTCTGATATTTTAAAAGAGGTACGGGGGAGGTTTCTTGCCCTTCTTTGCTCCATCCCTAAGCCCACAACTTCCGAACGGGCGGTAGTATACAAAAATATTAATATTATATTGACGTTGACTAAGTAATATGTATGATTTTATGGTCAATAAAATTTTTGAACTGAACTGAACGTCCTAATTCTATTCAGCAGCTGTCAAAATGTTTTAAACATAATTGTGATTAACGCGCTAATCACAATTAGTGTTTTTGGTACAAATGGACCTTAATTTGTGTAACGCTAACAACGATTGCACATGTTATTATGCAATCACGTAAAATCCCATATTCTAAACTAATGTATCCTTAACTCTTAGAAATGTTATAGCAAGTTTTTATTTTAAAATACTTCTTCTTTAAAAGGAAGCTTAAGTAAGTCCCCTTTGACTTATTATTCGTAAAAAAAAATACAATTTTATGAGTTTTCAATTTATCTGAGCGTACCTCTGACCGATTATACGTTTCTGTTCTGGAAGTACATACGGAACAAGATATTCAAATACCAAATCAAATAAAGAACCTTCCTAACTAGCGGCGGCGGGTTATTCCATTATGATGCGCATACATTTTTGTAATCAGACTTAGCTATAGAGATCATTGGATTAGGTGGAGTCGGATCCACCGATATTATCCTTCCCCCCCCCCCGTGTCCGTTTCTCCCCCTCCGTCATTCTGCAGCTGTTTGCCTGCATTTTTTCTAGAATTAGATATTTTATCTCATCCTAAACGTGTATCGGTCGAGGCCTGTGCTCCCTAAGCTTAAACGACGACTGGGGAGATGGAAAGGGAGAAAAAAGCCCTAGTCTTGGATGTTTACTTAGTGTGTTTGACGTCGCAGAAGCAATGTATGTGTCTGTATAATGTAAAAAAGTTAATGCTTTTTTTTTTAAATTAAGCAACGTAAAAAAAAAAGTTTTTCATTAAATTTTGTCATTACTCATATCAGTACCGACATTTGTAAATAACCGGCCAAGTGCGAGTCGGACTCGTGCACGAAGGGTTCCGTACCATTTTCTGTAAAAACGGCAAAAAAAAAACATGTTTTTTGGGAGCCCACTTTAATATTTTTATTTTTTATTTTATTTTATTTTGTTTGGGAAAAATTTATTATAATCTGTTTTTTAGTATTTGTAGTCTGTCTTTATTTCAAAATTATTAGGACTACACAGTTGAAACTTGGTATGTAGATGTATTCTGTGAACCGCTTTACGATTTATAGACAAAAAATAAAAAATAAAATATTAAGGGGGGCTCTCCATACATGGAACTGACAGCAAAAAATTATTTTTCATCAAACCTTTACATATGTGTGGGGTATCTATAGATATTATTATTATTATTATTATTATGAGCCTGTAATATCCCACCCTATCTCTATAGATCCTATCCTATAGATAGTCCAACTCGCACTTGGCCACTTTTTTACCCTTTGGGTACGGAACCCTAAAATAGAACCTCTGCTAAAAAGATTCTCGCAAAAATGCAAGAACTGCAAATAAATGCATATTGCACACGCTTAGAGAAATGATAGTCCGTTGGGTTTTTCAAAGAGGTAAAAAATTATTTCTCTTCCCCTCATTAGTGAGCTCAACTGAACTGCACAGTGGAGTATCACGAATATGTTTTGAATCTAAAATTCGAGTTTAGATGAAATGAACCATATGTCATTGAATATAAGAGTCACTGAATGTTTTATTCGAATACTTTTTCTATGCGTAATTATTCGTGATACCCCACCCACCGGGTCTTTTCAGTCCGCGGTTTGCGCGTCTGCCCGTTGAAACTACAGTCCACTTTTCATATTTGCTCGCTTTTCATATTAATATTTAGACTTTCAATTACCGCCTAGGCTAGCCAGTAGTCAGTCGTAAAAATAAGTTAACTTTGAATACTTTTTAGATTTTGCACAAAATGTTGTGTATATTTGTGATGTGTGATAATTTTTCATACAAATGCAACACATCCTTACATCAAGGGGGACCACCGGGGGTACGATTCTCGCATATTCGACGAATATCGACACCTACGTATATCGAGTAATTCCCATACAAAATCAGTCGATATAGATTTTATTTTTATTTATTTATTAATACACAAAACAGCAGTACAGACAAACATTACAACATTAAGATTAGAACAAACATTTCCATCTGCAACGCCAAAAGCATGTGTATACAGCATTACTGACACACTTTACAAGGAGCACATAATAATACAAATCTATAGTTATTTAATGGATTATTAAAGGTTATTTAATATTAATTATGCACATATTGAATACATGTGCATGTATAGCAAGAGAAACTGAAACTAATTAAACAATTTTAAAATTTTATATTTAAAGCATGGCAGTGAATCGTGATAGATGTCAGGCCCGTTGGGATCATGATTAGCAGCGACTGCGTTGTAAGAACGACATATCCTCACCAGTGGGTTGTTGGTGCTGACGTTAATTCTGCAAGGGGGGATAGAAAAAGTGCGGGGGATTCTCACAGATCGGTTAGGGACGTGGATTTCAATGTTTGATAATAGTGATGTTTCTATGGTGCCTCTGACTATTTTATGAAGACAGACGAGGTCTTGGAATTTCCTACGGTTTGCAAGTACATTTATGCGGTAGTGCTTACATCTCATCTCATATGAGCTGAGCGTACGATGTCGATATCCATGTATCGATTGTACGAGAGCCAAACCCCAGTTTTAAAAAAGATTCGATGATTTCTTCATTATTTGGCTGTCATATTATAATTTGTGTAAAAAACCTTACACTCAATGTACCTACCTATTTACACTCGTCCAAGGATCTTTTGGCGTATTGACGTTTACAGGGGGCGTCACTTCTACGCAACCTCTTGCAATCCTGTCAAAAATCGTCGGTTTCACCTGTCACACGCCAAAAGATCGTTTGACAGTTGTACACGACTTGCTATCCAACAATAAAAAGTACAGTTAATCAATTCAATGTACTTCAATTACTTATGTCTACTTAATAATTGTATATTAAAAAGGCCGATCAACAACGATACACTTAAATACGTTATAAATTACTGTATAATTGATAATTTAAACAAATTACACCACTGAATAAATACATCAATCTTAATTACCTACACATTACTCTGCATCAATCTGTTAATTAAAGTACATAATTATAGCGATGAAAACTTTATAAGGCTATTTGATTGATGGAAATGACAACATTTTATCGGAAATACGTAAAATAAGAGACGTTTTATGTACTACCTTATTGAGTATTAGGGCCCGTACGCACAGCGATTTTTTTGCGCAATTCTGTAAACATGCATGCTATGGGAGTGGGCGCACTGGCGATTTCTTTTTCGCAGATTTCTGCATACAATTATTGAGCGATTTTTTTCCGCGAAGTTTTGATTAGCGCTGAAAAACATCGCTGTGTGTACGGGCCCTTAATATACAAACCGAATACCTACAAGTTACGCTTTGTATTTGTAACTAATACTATATTAATTAAGAGCATTACGATATATTAATAAGAGCAATACAAGGATGTTAATATTCGTCACTGACACCCGTGTTCCTTAGCACTGATTTTATGGAATACTGATTCATTTTAAACGGGGCGACTCCGTGCCTCGTCCGAGCCCTTATATTATCCGACCATTAGTTATCTTATATATCTTGTATATTATATATTATCTTATACCTTATCTTATCCCTTAGTTATCAGGTTGGTTTGAATACCCAGCATAAAACATAACTGTTACTCATGTCAAAGGTTCTGGTCGGAGGGATATATTTTTAAGTTGAATCAGGCAATCTCGGCATGCAGTTAAACAGGCCACTAGGTTCCTAAGCCCTAATTAGATAAACCTACAAACTCCAGTCTACCTATAGTTCACATCCTGCTTGCCTCGGCTTTGCTATGGTCTAACTTACGCCATTTTTTCTCTCAACTCTTACGCATCTAGTTTTTCCGCATTGAAAGTTGATCACCGTGTACTTACACTGCCGCTTAAGATATTTTACCGTATTAAATTTAAGTACTTTTATTTAGGTATATTTGCTTAACTTATTTATATCTATAAGTCTGGTATTTATGTACGTATTGTTAAGTAGTTTATTGTTTTATCTCATTTAATGTTGTGCACATGGGTCTACCTGTTGTTAAATTATATCCTGTCCATCCTAGGTTTGCTGGAAGAAATCTCTTAATAGAGATAAGCTCGCCTTTCAATTGTAAAATGTGTTATTTTGTGCAATAAAGTATAAAGTAAAGTAAATAAAGTATTTTCCTCCTGGCGAGATTCTAGCCCGGGAAGTTTTCCATAAAACAAAATCACCAAGAATGTCTTGGTTGAACTGCAAACAAGACGTGGTTAGGCCTATAACGTTACTAGAAATTCAATGATTATACGTATGTTGTGTAATGTAACGTATTACGCGTTCACAAATAAGGACTTATAATGGCAAGTTTAATGTATTTATAGATTAAATGTACTTTTAATGTGCTAACTACGATGTATTAAGAGCCTAATCAGATTTCTCGCGTATAAAATGTAAAATGAATGAACATTATATGTATTATTTAACGATTATTCTTTCAACTTCTTAAATATAAAACACATGGCATGGAGTAAATTATATTGTATACATTACATAGCTTAGAAATAAGCCTTATGATATATTTAACTGCACGTTTGTGCAATATATGTATATGTATAAATGTTTAATCGGCTAGGACAATACAGGTGATGGGTCCGAGGGTGTACAACTTGCTACCGGACGAGGTTGTTAGTGCCCCGAACTTGCCAAAGATTAAATTTAAATTAAAGAAGTGGCTTGTCGATAAGTCATTTTATTCATATGGTGAATTCAGAAATTATAAGGAACGACGTACTTAGGTACTTACTTAGTAGTTTTTTATTTAATTTAATGAAAAATACGGAAATATTTTTTATATTATAATTAGATATTTAGCTTAAATCTGTTTTATATATTACTATTATTCTTTTATGAACTGTATTTGACTTGTAATGTGTTATTACTAATAAATGATGTCATAAGTCTTATGTTTACAACGCAGAAATATTTTGGTGGGCTTAACTTTTTATTTCGTAATTTGGTTTTTTGACCGAGCGAGCGAAGCGAGCGAAGCGTCTCCGTTTCAGGTTTGGGCAAAAATGCTTTCGTATGTCTGTCCGGTTGTTCTCCTCTACAGGTCGCATTTATGAACCGATTCTCGTGAAATTTTGTGAGCAGGTTGGAAAAATAAATAGAATTTTTTACTCGAGCCACTTTTTAGATTTTTTTCAAAATGGCGGAGATATGGGGTTTTAAAATGTAAAAAAATCGCTACAACCCAAACGGCTCGATGGATATTAACAAATGAGGAGTCGTTGGATTCGTAAAGACCATGAGAGTGAAACAGACTATATAAATTTAGTAAAAAGTCAATAGGTTGTATTAAAGATCGCGAAATGTAGTTTACAAAGTTATTGGTGCGGCTACTTTCATACTGCATGTACGTAACCAGGTACATTCATAAGTTTGTATGTGTTATTGAAAGAAAATTATTTGGGTTATTTTTTTTATGTGTGTTAGCAGTTCAGCTTTCCCACCGACATACTCGCGAGGTCTACAGCTCACAGAGCCACTAGTTTAATTTTAGTTACTATGTATCTTCTTAGCGCATAAGTACTTTAGTTGTTGCTCATTCGGAGCAAATTTTTGTCCATCATTTATCCTATTATTGGGATACCTTTAGGGAGAAGTTGAATTATTCATTTGTCTTCTGTTTGTTTTTGTAATGTAACTTCCTGTCCCGTTTGTAATAAATAAATGATTAAAATATAATTAATAAAAATAGGTAAATATAATAGACACTAAGCTTTCTTCATCGTCACACGAGAAGTCGCACTAAAAAGTATCTAGCTAAATGTATATCTATCTTTAATCTCTGAACCTGGATGAAAATACGGCCTGTGAAATTAAGCGAAGTTCGAAAATTTAGATTGTTCTTGTTCCTGACTAACTACACATATTTTGAAGGTAGTTGAAGAACAGTTAAATTATTTTCTCATTACATAATAATCCGATGAAAGCATTTTCAACTTTAATATATGCGGCACTTTAACTATTCTTCGTCGGGTATTAGACTTTGAAACATCTTCGGAAGCACATTAGCTTACATTTACGGTATATTACATAGTGTAGAGTGTGCCAGTGTTGAGCAAAGTGTTTGAAAAGGTGATACTGAATCAACTACAATCTCACTTTAACGCATCAGGGCTACTCCACAAAAAACAATTTGGTTTCACTAAAGGCAGATCAACAACTGACGCCGGAGTAGCACTAGTACAACACATCTATAGTGCGTGGGAGGGATCACAGGATGCTGTTGGTGTATTCTGTGATCTTTCCAAGGCCTTTGACTGTGTGGATCATCAAACCCTTCTGCTCAAACTGCAACACTATGGTATTCAAGACAATGCTTTAAAATTAATGGAATCATATCTTGGAGACAGAGTACTAAAAGTAGATATAAATAGAAATAAGTCTACCGGAACGCATATGAATATTGGTGTCCCCCAAGGCTCTATTCTGGGTCCGTTCCTTTTCTTAGTTTACGTGAATGACCTGCCGTATATGGTGGAGAAAATGACTCAGATTGTACTATTTGCTGATGACACATCCATTATCTTTAAGGTGAAAAGACAACAAGAAATTCTAGACGATGCAAATAGTACGCTCTCTCATGTGTTAAGTTGGTTTAATGTAAACAACCTTTTATTAAACTCGAAGAAGACAAAATGTATCAAATTCTGTTTACCGAATGTGCGGCAGGTGGACACGAGTGTAAGCATAGGAACGGAAAGACTAGACCTCGTTGAAGAAACAATTTTCCTTGGAATCACTATAGACTCGAAACTTCAATGGGGTCCTCATGTAACTAGTCTCTCACGAAGACTTAGCTCAGCTGCTTATGCGGTCAGGCAAATCAGACACATCACAGATGTAGGAACTGCCAGATTGGTTTACTTTAGTTATTTCCATAGTATTATGTCTTACGGAATACTTCTTTGGGGGAGAGCGGCAGATATAAACACAATATTTGTCTTACAAAAAAGGGCCATTCGGGCTATCTATCAACTAGATGCTAGGCAATCACTAAGGGACAAATTCAAAAATATCAATATACTTACTGTTACCTGTCAATACATTTATGAAAATATCATGTATACCAGAAAAAACATAGGTTTATTTAAGACTTTAGGTCATAATCATAGTATTGGCACTAGAAATAGAAATAAGATTGCTATGCCCACGTTCAGACTCAGTAAGGTTGCTCGCGCACAGAAATCCAAAGAGGGGCGATGGACTGAGTCAGTACGTCTCTCCTCGGTGTATTTCCTTAGACTTAAGTAGAAATACATAACATTGTATTTTTAAGGCTCTGATATTTTAAAAGAGGTACGGGGGAGGTTTCTTGCCCTTCTTTGCTCCATCCCTAAGCCCACAACTTCCGAACGGGCGGTAGTATACAAAAATATTAATATTATATAGACGTTGACTAAGTAATATGTATGATTTTATGGTCAATAAAATTTTTGAACTGAACTGAACTGATACTTAGTAACTTAATATAGTTTTAGCATTACGTAGTAGCTAAAAACTGTTTTGTAGATTATGCCATAGAACAAAACAAATTTTCCCTTCGTCAGTGTAAATGGTCAAATCGGGCAGATAACAATTGAAAAGTAATTGTTATAAAGTATGGACAAAGAATGGTGTTGTCAAAATTAATCGGAGAATTGTGCTGATCCGCTTTATATGTAGCTAGTGGGCCATTTTTCAGGCTATATGCAAAAAACAATGTGATAACACCTTAAACAACCCTTTGAAAACTATAGCGTTCTTTTTTGTAAAGCCCCCAGTAGACGCTGAGACCCTTCCTATTTTGCTAGAATAATCACTTTTCTATCGTTTATTGTATTGTTTGATTTTTATTTTTATTTTTAGTAAAATAAATACTTTTCTATATCTATTTCATTTCTTTAGTCAAACAGACTTGACAGACAGATTTTTGTGATATACCTCTCAAACTTGATAAAGTCTCAGAAATCTCGGATAAATTAATAACGATAATAACACCAAACCTACAATAACGTTAGATGCGAATACATTGAAATGCAATCGCCACTTTGAAAAGTGAAAGAAAAGCGCTTTTCCCAAACCGGTATTGATTACAGCACTTCAGACTGCCATAAACTGTTAACTGCCGCTGAACCCATAAACGGAATGCACTGAACACAAACTCCACTAAGCAGCGAGAAGCAATACCTTCCAAATATTAAAGGATCAAGTGGCCAAGTGGATAAATCCAATTTTATTGCCCTAATAAAAAGACTATCCAATTAAACTACGGGCTTTTTAGAGATGTCGTAAAATGGAGTGTTGTCACTGAAGTGCCTGTTTGTCGTGAGCGAGTGAATCGATGAATTGAACTGAATAAAATGAAAATAAAATATAGTTCTGAAGGTGTTTTAGTCCGTAAGCCACTTGAGCAACGGGTGTAAAAGTGAGGTCAGTAACCCGAGATCTTTTAAATATTTGGGGACATGATTCTCTAACATCTACCCGAGCGTCCAACAACGACGTCCACAATTGAAAGACCCAGTTCTTTTGTTCCGATTTTTCATACCTTATGAAAATCGCGGGCCGTCGGTTTTGGTACGGACGAAAAACATCACATTCTCCTGCTTAAATTATCCAAAATAATAATTGCACCCTTTATCAACATATTATCTTAATTCGTACCAATTAAACTAAATTACTTACTTGGTAAGGTAATTTCTGTTATTTCATACGTTACATAAATGTCCTAATGAGCGAAAGAAGACACGCGTTCTAATTGAACTTGTTTCTGACTAATTGTTCCATTTAACATAACAGCTTAGTCAAGTATTTAAGGCGAGATGTTTTAGCTAAAATGCTACCGTAACGTTTAACGTAAGTATTTTCATCTAAAAAAGGTTAAATATGCGTGTGTTATGTTATGTCACAGAACGAATTGCTTTTTCTTTGGAACTCCGTATTTAAGATATTTGCAATATCCTGTGCAACTATTTATTGTAAGAACGGATATGGATAAGATAAATAAGATACATACAAAAATTTGTCATAGTTTTAATTGATTTAGGAAGCTTTGTAATAAATATTTCCACAAAAATTCCTACATATCATGATTCAAGTAAAAGCATCGAATTTAATTAAACATCGCGATCAACTGTCGAGTATTTATTTATTTATTTATTTATTTATTTATTTATTTATTATTAGACACGTCAACAGAATACATATTTTTACACTCAATCGAAATATTCAATGACAAATTCTGATATATATTCCTTTTACAGACATGCACAACATTTACAGTTTGATCACGCAACAACGTTAGATATTTAAAAAATAAGAAATATAAATTAAAAAAAATACACAATACAATATAATAAATTAGAAATTGAGTTTTCTTATAAATTAGGTAGTTAGTTTTGATTTAAATTTAGGTAGAGTGTCGTGGAAGATATCTAAATCGTTCTGACCAGCGCACAACATATTATATGAATTATACATTCGTGATAGTGGCGCGTGCCGGCCCAAGTTCGTCCTGCATCGCGGTAAGGTGAACGTTTTAGTGATTGGGTTTCGTGGTATAAATTGTATCTAGTATAATTTCGGATGTGAAAAAAGATGAATTGATGCTGACACTACGAAATTTCTCTCGATAAAACTATAAACTAATAGGAACAATTCTGCCATGCGCGATATTATCACAGTCCAACCGCCCAGACAGCTTTATTGATCACATCACTCGTTTACTCTTCCAATAAAAAAGCAAGCCGAAAATAAACGTGGTGCATGCATTATTCAATCCGATGATTGGGCATCGTTAATCACAGTCAGGGTAGGCTGCCTTTCAATATTAATCATATGCTCGTTAACTGCCTGTAAATCTGCCTGGCCGTTCAGGACACTTGTTATAACGAAAATAATTTCAGTGATCCCGAAAGGTGGCGTTGGTGATGGGCGGTTTTAGGGTCCCGTGAATTTGTTGTGCAACGCGGGTCTGTCGATACATTTTGGAAAAGGTAACTCTATGATTCATTGTAAACCATCGACTTGCATATTTCCTATTCGTGGTCGAAGATGCGTTTTGTCTTTTGAAATAAAACGGTCAAGCACTTGCGTGCCCATGAAGATTCACTATTGTAAATAGTTTTCAGATTTATACATGCAGGAAATATAAGAAAAACACAACTGCTTATTTATAGTGATTTTCATTACCTCAGACATTGGGGTCAAATCCCAGACAGATGACACTCAGTTTCTAGAACCTGGCGTAATTCTAGCGATAATCCGATTCGAAATCGTGCTTTTACAACGGATTAAACGGATCTACGTCTGATATTAGCTGAGAAAAGTCTCAGAGCTGAGATCGGTTAATTAACACGAGTCTTAAACTGTTGCTCCGACACTTTGAGTCATCCCTGAACCCTGAACCTGCCTCATGCATATTAACCGCAACATTAAAACGTTTCATTGAACATATCAGTACAAGAGAGCCTCTCAGAATCCGATATCAATAGAATAATAATAAGGTATTCCATTCATATTTAATGTAAATGTACCGAGATAACGAAATTATAATAGGGTACCGATATTTCTCTGTTCTTTGATACGTGTTAATTTTATAGTAACCCAAAAGTCTTATTTCTTGTCTCTTTTGAAAGTTGAGGTATAAAATAAACGTATTTAGTAATAAGTAATGTAATTTCACTGTCAATTTGAGTCACTAAATATTAGGGCTTACTTGTATAATACCGTAAAGCCTACATTACGGCTCCAACGAAGTCAATGCAACAAACATTAATTAATAGTCCAGAGACTGTGCTCCCTGTAATAGTCAAACAAAACTATACTTTTTAGCTTATAAAAAAACCTTTATTATTTCTGAATATATAAAATTTCTTCTTCTGAGCGAATAAAGTAGTATTCTTCAGAAAATAACATCTTGAAACATATTGGATGATTTTGATGAAATCAAGTAGGTAGGTTTATCATAGTGTTAAAAACATTCGACGAGGATCCTCAAAGGGATTTTTGTTGATGAAGTTACTAGAATGACATATGACGCAGTCTGTGTAGATTTTTTAGGTAGAAATAAACTATTTATAACTACTTGTTATAACAGTACCATCCTCGTTATAAAAGTAAATACCGCGCGGTGGTAGCAAATCTCAGACGATCTAAGGTATTTGTAGTATAAATTAAAATTAATCAAAATATTTTAGCGCTGCTTTTACGTTCTTCTTCTTCTTCTTGTCGAGTCGACGGTCATCAATTCATCATACACGGGCAGCCCAAAATGCCGCAACCGCGATAGCTCGCTCGGTAGCCCTGTACTGTACAGCTCCTCGTTCGTGCAGGTTGTCGGGCACGCGGGGCACCCAGTCATGTGCGTGATGGTCTGCCGCAGATGCACTCCGTGTCGTGATCGGGGATGGTACCCCACCTCGCAAGGTTTGTCTTGGACCTCCCCCCCCCAACTCTGAGCCCGTTGAGCGATCTCCAGATGGGTCAGTTAAGGTTGTATCCCTCAGCCAGTTCCTCTCTCACGCTGGTACTGGGGTTTGTGAGGTTCATGCTTTTACGTTGATTACAATGTTGTTGCATGTGTTCTACCTAAAGTTGGCTTTTGCCCCTGGAAATTCATAACTAACTATAGTCTATTCGTGATAAGAATGCAGTAAAGTCATCACTGTCCGGCGGCCTAGCCACGCCCCGTAACCAATCAAATCGTTTCCGATTATCAAGCCAAGTTCACAGTGACCAGTTGAAGGTAAACTTTCGAACGCGAAAGTTGTGTCCTGTCCCGTGAGTGTGTTTTAACAGATTTAATTTCACTGCATTCTTATCACGAATAGACTGTACCTGTTATATCATTTACAAAGCTAACAATTATTAAAATTTGATTATTATCACTCCTGTAATTTGTGCCTCTGCCACACCATATAGAAAAATGAGTGACGCCGCTATATATGTCTGTGTGTATGTGCGTGTGTGTGTGAAGGTGAGGGTGAAAGAGGGTGTGTATAAAAAAAATAAGATCCTTAATAACATTGAATAACGATCATTCCAACCGCAAAAAAGAGCAGCTTTTACTAACAGCGCTTGTATTTATTATCCAGTGGCCTTTATAAGAATTCTCCGAATATGGATGGCGCACCCGCGGCCTTAACGACCACCCCCTTACTGTTACGTTCCGTTTACTTCTGTGAAAAGATTTAAAGTGCGGTTCATTAAGGGGCCTCCATTGAACCACCGACAATGGCATTTCAATCTCTGCCACGGATGCAATTAGAGGGACGGAAGAAATCCGGGCTTCAGGCACAGATTACTAAATAGTTACCACGTAACAGATACTTCACTCAGTAGGAAATTTACAATACCTACTGCTATAATAGCCTACTCCGTCGCGTCAGCAACCGCTGCATGCTAAAATGTGCCTAAATGCTGAAGCTTACAGTTGTGATCGCCTCGCACCGCGCGATCTCACACTAATCGCAGGGCTGCCTATACTCGCAGATACTCGTACGATACGAACACAGTTCAAAACGTGCGTGCGCTTGGCTTGCGAGAACCATACTGACTTGGGCAGCCGGGCCATAGCCGGGCGCTCCGAGAGCTCGGGCGGGCGGTAGGTAATTATAGCGCGCGAGCACATTCAGTGACGGAGGCCTGCTTCAGGCCTCCGGGTTGCCTACTTCGTTTTACCTGTTCATTCTTTAACAGTCCTCTAAGTGTCCACTTAGCTGACCATTTTGGGGTTTGAGAATTAAAACTGCGTAACTAGAAACGAGAAATCCAATTCCAGTCCACGTATAAGAATTGAAATAAACAAGGTTTATCTAATTGTTTACATTGATTGTCATAGCTATTTTACCGACAAAAGTAGAGACTTGGTGTCAATTTATTCTACAGACAACTCAAATAATATCTAAGTAACAGATATTCACATTCAACTTACCTCATTTAAGATATCGTGTCCAATGAGCAGATGGCATAGTCTCACGTGTCACTGCGCTAATATCACGTACCTTGAACGTAAAATCCGATATCTTGAGCTGGTACGGTACCTGTACATACATTTACACACATACAGATAGGGCACTGGGTTCCCACAAAACCAGGTAGACTCGGGAACAGTCCGGTTTTTCCACAATTTTACGGATTTGACAAGAGCCACAGTAGCCCAAGGAATTGGTAGTTTTGCCTTACATCAAATGAGTTCTGATAGTTCTGATATTTTTATGAGTTGGTAGTGATGAAATGGGTAATACAAATCCAAGTTTTTCACCTCGAAATGCGTGAAATATGTTTTTAGCTGTGATCCGGAGGGCTTTCGAGGTGAAAAACTTGGATTTGTCATATCATAACCCATTTAACCACTACCAACTCATAAAAAAATCAAAACTACATACCTCATTTGATGCAAGGCGCCAGTACTAGCTTTTTACGAATTCCATGGGCTACAGAAGAGCTCAAAATGTCAAAATCAAACCACAACAAGATTTTTGAGCGCAACTATGCCTCTGCCATCCGCTTAGGCCCGGTTTCCGAAAGGAAAATTAGCTGTGACAAGTTGTTAAACTCTTGTCAAACTCATTTTAGCCAATCGCGTGCCGATATTTTGAATTAATATTCGATGAATTGCTTGTCTTTTTGATTGCTCTACTGGGGGTACTTAGTTTTTTTAATTGTTTGCTTCCTTTATTTATAAACTACCGCTTGCTGTAAACAAAGCAGCTCACCAAAAAACATTTGCTAACGTTCAAGCAAGCAATTACACAGTTTGTTAAAATAGGTCTTTCCCACTTTTCAGGAAAATCTGCTCTCGCATCGGTTTACCCTGAGAGGGTTTAAATATGCATGAGGCTAGACGCCCGCCGCATCGCCCCACTACTTGGTTGAACGACGCCTGCCACTTAGGTACACGTATCGAGACTGAAAATATTCCGAGACGTGTATCGATGAAGCTACGCCGACGGCGGACAGGGAATACCCGCTCGTTCGTTGCGAATAGATAACGGTGTGGTTGGAGATGGAGAGTTTTTTTTTTAATAGAAACGTAACGCCTAAAACTGTGAAAAATGCACTAAAAGGAATATGATTGAGTGAAGGGGATTGAACAGAAAGATGATGGCATTTCAGCTTTCAGAACAGTAAAAGTTATCAGTTTTGTAGCTGTTACGGTCTTCCAACAGTTATTTTTCTTCTCATTTTGGTAAAAAAAAAAAAACTCATGCCTAATACACGCACGTCGCACACCTCTCCGAACCTTAACAAACGTAATATACGATACTAAAGCAAAAATAAACTAGCACAGTGCAAAAAATTAACGGCTGTCCATAAAACCGACCAATCGATCATAAACATTAATTTTTCCAATCAAATCCGTGTTTAGACAAACGGCCTGACAAAAACTGGGTCCTAAACGGGCTGTTATCTAAGAAAAATAGCTGTACGCACATTAAATTCGGTGGGCATAATAATTAAGTAACGGGCTTACAATCAAGGCTGCAAGTCTCAAGTGGGTACATTGGATACCCTAATAACTGAGTGTGGTTTCGCAACCCGCAGTTGTTCCAGTTTCTAGTTTCGAGCCTCAGTACAATTTGTAAGGACTCGTGTGTTGTATCTCATTATTTTGATCTCATAATACGTAGTACCGTTGGAAGTAATAAGACCTGAATCTCGCTTTGCGAGTCGTATAGTGGCAGGCAGCTTATAGGGCGGAACTATAGCGGTAGTAATTGAATAATACATATTATATCCAGGGAGACATTTAATTATTTGACCATATTTTGGGGAATAATAGTACCCATAATTATGAAGAACTTTCTCCAATGGAACAAGTGGTTGGTTGCAAACGAAAAAAAAATTTGGGTCTCCTATAGTAACTTGAAATCAGCTGATCGAGGCAATGTACTAGGGGACGATTATTTTTTTTCATTTGCGACTATATTATGTTTCTTAGGGAAAGTTGTTCATAATGATGGGTACTATTATTCCCCAAAATATAATCAGCTAATTAAAATGTCATCCTGTATATCCGAATGGTGAATTTAACTTTGAGTAATTTGGCCTTTGGGAGTAGATTTAACCAATTGATTTAGGTTTGTTTGTGTGTTAGAATGTAAGTACAAAAAAATCTACTCTGATTCGATGCCTGAATTCTGTCAATCAGATTACTGTGAAAACTGACGCCTGAATAATAAAAGTCCCTATCACGGCAGGTGTGATGCCAGTTGATGCCCATTTCTTACTCACACGAAACGTATCAGTAAAGTAATCACACGACCTGGCTGAAACCAACGACACAACTAAGGTTTTCGTCAGACTAATGACACCGTGTCTGTAATAGATTTCCGCTTATAAGGAAATTCCTTCGTGAGCTGCGTGCCGACAAACCAATTTTAACCTAAAATACCCACTGAAGTGTCCACCGTGTATCAATGTCTGCTCGCTTCCGATTAAGAATCAATCTCGGCATTTGTAATTCGAATAGAGGTCTATTTAGAATAGCACGTGCTGTGAGACCTATCGGTGGCCGGCATGCGCTCCACGCCCGGCCGGCGCTTGCGCAAGCAACACTACAGGTGCCTACGGGAATGAATGACCCGCGCACCATTCCAAATATCTCACCAACAAAACCAACGAGGCCAATTCTAATTGTCCAATAAATTCTATAATGATCTACATTCGCTGCAACAACACCTCTTACCGTCAGAACGGTCAGCTTCGATCCAAATTCGTCATAAACCATCGCCAGATAAAGCATTTTAATAATAATTTATGGCATCCGACCGAAATAAAGCACTGTATCTTAAACTTGGGCCATACCTATCTGTTTAGCGCAATCTTGGCTAAGATTTAAATCCCAATGCACGCCAGTAGAGCGCAGTTAGTATTTCGACACAGGCCATTCGTTACACAAAATAATTGTCAATATCAAACGAGCGTGCTGTTTCCGATTTATCTGGTCGAATAATATTCGAGTGGCCGGTAGAGCGGTAATAGGTATAGGAAATCCTGCCCTCCGGTCCGTATTAGGCCTAAGCCTTTCCATAGCACAATGATAATTATGTTGCGAAATGTCTGTGGGAGTAGCGAATTCTGCGCGCGCATGGCATTATGCCAGGTTAATGTTATTTCGGATCAGGTCGCGGGCCCGGAGCACAGCTGCACTTCCGAACTAGTATGCTAAGCTGCCTGCGGAATTATCTCAGCTGAGACAGCGCCAATCACGGTATAAACACAGGAAGTAAACCCGATTATCGGACTAATTTTAATATTGTAATCAGCCTGGTCTACCAACACTTGATTGTTAATTTGACTACAATCCAAAATGAGCAGTTTTTAACGAAAGAAAGGTGATTTTGAAGACTCAAATATACCCTCTGTGGAATAACGCGATTGCTAGGAAAGTTAAACAAAAATATTGAACAAAGCTTTTACTAAGCTAATCAAAAGTTCACTCGTAGCCATCCCGAAATCTTTGTGTAGATAAAGAAACGAAAGAGATTTGAATGAAATGGCCTAAATAAACTCAGGTAGTTGTATTTGCCGCATCTAGTATCTGTATCTTCAAAGATGACAGTCGGCCCATAAGATAAAAGGTTGCTTGTTCAATGTTCTAAAAGATTTCTTTACATTTATATTAATAACTTAGAGCTACCAATAAAATTCGTCTGCGAAAAAATATAAATTGGCGAGATAACGTAATTTATGTGAAAAGGTTATAAATGTCAGCCTATGTCATAATTATGTTTTTGGTCCTAAACTTTTATGAATTATGTATTGGTTTTATCAAGCAGGCCCCTTCCCTTATCGAGTTCGTGTGATCAGAACATAGGTACCAATAAATTTATTGTAATGCGACCTTATAATCGAAAATGGTTCCAGCGCTAGGGTCTTTTAGCGTTTTTTCTGAATTCATAATATTCTTGCAGATTTTTATATTGATCCAGCTGTTTTACCAGATGCAAGGTAGATAGCATTCTACAGAAACTAGAATTTATTTGTTCTAAAGAACAAAATAATCAACAAAATTTAACTATTGGTAAAGGTTCTCATTACTGGAAAGTTCTATAGCGCGCACTGTAGTAATCAAGAAACCAATTATAATATAAACAGTGCTAATACTATTTTACGCACTTAATGCTATAAACATACTGAGTAAAATCGTAAATAAGCATTCATTTAGCAAATAGACAGCAATTAGTCATATTACGAGCTAAAGTGGCGTTTAAATTGCGTATTTTTCCTTGAAATGTGATCGTTGTGATACAATTCGTATCTATTAAATGATTACAATCCAAGGAAAGAATTCTACAGCTTTGGCGTTTCTTTCCGCATTTACTTGTTGCGCGTCATATGCAGTACTCGTGACTATAGGTTCACGAATGAGACAAATTAACATAGAACGGTACTGCCAACAAAGGTTCAGTACTGTGACAGTTTTCCCAAACAATTTGCAGGATTGTATGCTGTGGATTTGAGAGCTATTTAAATAAAAAAGTATCGGGAATTGAAAAAAAAGTTGCTCTGATCAAATCGGTTTCATAAGGAAAGTTGCTCAGAATTCTCATTTTGGGTTAATTCATTTACACCATGTATGTATACAATACCATAACTTTGTTTAAACAGGCGCTTGATATGAGGCCTAAACCGAGGCCTTTTTCTATGAGGAAGGGATGTAAACTTTACATTTGCATTATAAAGCAAAACAAAATTTATACAAACATCAAAAGGGAAAGAAAAACACGAAACTCGAATTCAACCGAACTCATGAGCATTAGAATGCAACAGATGTGGATCAATTACCGAACAAACTGCAAGTACTGTAACTGGTGAACTTGCTATGATTGTGTTCCGTTCCGAAACTAACTAAACTAACCCCATCGCAGGCGTGTGCGTCTGTCTTCAATGTCATTACGGTGATGTTCCTCTCTGATGAAACTTCAGAACGTTCCGCGAGGGTTTACACTGGAAATGCCATAGTAACCTGTTAGGCCACGATGTGGCTTTTCACAAATCATCATCAACTATCAGAGACTATATATCCAATTGACTGCGGGGGAATGCGGCTCGCCAAACGTTTGTTGTATTCAACAAACGTTCGCATACGCAACCTATGTACGATGACGGGCCGCCAGACAGTTTCGCAGCGGCTGACCAATCACAGATCTCTTACCTCGTCCCCCGCCGCCGATGGTGAGTTGTGTTTCAAAGGAAAATGTATCTATGCGCTCTCCACTGGATAAGTGCTCTCTGTCAACTATAGAGCGTCACGGTTTTCATTACATACGTATTTAGCACAGATTGTGTCCACAATCTAGTGCATTGGTCAGCCCACATATAGACCTCTTCTTTAGCACGACAAATACTCCGGTCCTGAGCCTCCCAAATTCACTGCCTTAACAGCTATTGGCGATGATGACATCTATCTAGCCATCTGACTGGTCAAGTGAGTCAAAGAAACTTGGCGCGGTATGTAATATGCGTTTGCTATCTGATGAATCATCCGCATCTTCTGTGGATATCTGTTACCGGCTTAATTTTTGTATTTACTATCTACCATTGTAACTCATTTATTTTATATGCTGTTGATGTCCCAAATAAAAAAATAGTCAAATAGTAAGGAACATCACTCGGAGGTCGTTTCCAATCCTAATTATTTTGAGTCTGCTATCCGTTGCAATTGTGTTAGCGGGATTTCTCTGTTTATCTGTTTTGCTTGTGGAAATATTAACTGGCGTTGTTTAATGTTGAACCGTAAGTATGACTTGTCATTTTCAGCAACTGTCACATCAAAAGCTAATTTCCGCGCTATAAGGGCGTTTGTGCACTACAAGGAATTTTACTGTCCGGCAGTCCGATTTTTACGGTCTGATATTTATGTTGATGACACGAAATGTTGAACAGTAAAATTACGTTTTAACGCACAAACTAAATATAAATTAATGGCGTGCCATAAAAAACCGTAAAAAAATCGGACTTCCGGTCAGTAAAATTACTTGTAGTGCACAAACGCCTTATGGCTGACTTGCATCGCTTTTCAAGTCGCTAAATACAGTTTAAACACAGCTTTGGTGCAACACTGTCAAGTTACATGACACACACGGCATGGTCGTTATTGCCTGTCAGCACCCGGTAGCCATTTTTACTTTTTATTGTGATTAATTCGTATTTTAGTCTTTAGGAGATCATTAGAATCATGAAATAAATTATAATAAAATTTTAAGCGCTCGGACGAAAAATATCAAAACCATAATTTAGTAAAACAGCTTTAAGATTTGCACAGTCATGCAGGATATCCCGTAGACAATCGATTGCCCTGTAGGATATTGATAGGCTTAAATAAGACCTCTCCAACTCTCTCACTTCAGTTACGGCCGTTTGCAATTACCTATCTATCCTCTTCTTCTTCTTCTTTTTATTAATGGCGTCTTAACCTCTTTTGAGGTTAATTTTGCCAGTGTCAAGTGGTCAGGTTCTTATTATACGTATAATGTCTTGAGATGATTTGATGATGATGATGATTTGTCGCTCGTTAGCACTACTCAGGGAGGACGTGAAGGGCTGTGGGTTCCAAGTAATTCCTTCGGACGTGAGCGACTGCCTCCCCCTATCTCTCCTCAATATGCAGATAGATAGTCTTTGACATAAGTTCCATAGGGCAACTGTCAAATCTAACTCTAGTAATGAGAAAATCATGGATAGAGATAGATTATTGCAAATGGACGTAAGTAATCACGGTAAGAGTTTTTTTTTACTCTTTGTATTGTTCGATAAATTTTTGTTTGTTACCCACATATCCACAATCTGTGTATAGTCAGCAGGCTGAATTGATAGTTCGGTTGTGTTGTTTCACCACGCGAACCTTGCCTTTGACACGGTACAGCGACGCACAAAGAGCAATGCGGGTAGTATGGCTCTATCAGAAGCAGATGACATGGACAGTACACCTACTGATATGATATGGTATTATATTAAATTGAAGGGTTTTTTATTGATATCGTAGTATAGAAATGTGAAGGCTTATCGATTGAGGTCTGAAGGTTACAGGAAAGTCCAGCAATAATCTCTAAAATATTGTATTATGAGATTATGGAATGTCAGATAAAATTTGGCTGACAAAGAGTGCTTCATCCATCACTTTATACATATACTTCGAATACCCCAATTTATTAATAAAATCTTTATTCGAGAGTTAAGGAATATTTATGTCTTGCAAATATGTATAAAGACCTAAGCCTTGCAGGTATGGAAATAATTCTGCTAATATCTTAATCTGTTACAAGAATACTCGAAAATTCACTAGTTTCGATTATTTTTTTGTAAACGAAACCTGTCTGTAACACGTACATGGCAACACAGTAGTGGACCGGCCGAATTCGAGTCACCATTTTGCCGACTAGCAGTTTGTCAGTTGAAAATTGGTTTAGGATTAAAGTTGACTTGATAAGCTGTTGCAGTCCGTTTGTATTGGGTTTGGTGGAAGCACTGGATCAGCGAAATTCCGGAAATTTTGCAGCAAAGGGAACAAATAAACCCATATGTATGTATAGGCCTCTCAAAATAGATAGAGTTTCAATAATAACTTGAAATCTGAACTTTGTTTCAGTCAGCATTACCAGATAGACTAGAGTCGATCAAGTGCGGTAATAAAATCTTTAGTGATAATAACTTATAATATTATGTGAGAAGATGTGTAAAGAGAAAGCGTGGCCGACCCAGGAAGAGATGGAGTGATGAGTTGGGTCTATGGAATAAGGAGTGGAGTGAGACCGCTCAGAATCGGATGTGTGGGAAGAGGGAGAGATAGGTCTTTGCCCAGCTCTGCGGGACGCTTTTGGCCAGGCTCGTAAAAATAATAATTATTATTATTATGTGAGTGAAAATGCACATTCCAGGTCATTTTATATCAGCATCCTCTGTGTTATATTCATATTCATATTCTTTATTGCACAGTAACTTAATAATAAAACTTAAATAACATAATAGTGCGCAAAGGCGAGCTTATCTCTTATCTGTTAACATGGTTGGTGGCATTCGGTTCACCAGAATCCCCTAAAGAAGAAGAACAGATCTGTGTTACATACTCAGAGAATAAAAAAATTCCCAATGAACTTTAATTATGATACAAGATGTATTAGAGGAGCAAATCCACCATTACAAATTATAGTTGTGACTGCAACTTCCTAAACCCATAAAAGCCGCTACACACATGCCTGCTCCTGCGGCGATCTAGGAAGGGGAACGGTCAAAGAGTGGGGATGACCTTGTATTGCTTCCTTGATTGGAAGTGTGTAGGCCAGCAGGGGCAATTTTTAAGGCTCGCCCTGCGGCAGGGGCAGCGATAATTTCGAGAGACAATCAAGCAAAAATGACATTTAGCGTTTTAGAGTTTGAGTTGGATTTTGAGAGGCGGAAGTACCGATTCCTTCCTTGCGCTGCACAGGCATGTTTGTAGAGCAGCTCCTACATTGCTCCGACCGATTGCTTCCTAGATCGCCGCAGGAGCAGGCAAGTGAGAGCGGCTTTCAGACTTCCAGATTCTGCAGCATTATACTAGTTGCTGTTCAGGATATATGAAGCATATAATCTTAGAGCACATGTGATTGGATTGGATAAGCCCACAGCAGCTGTATTTGCTCATCATTTACTGCTCGACTGCATCGTCGCTTGCTAATCCATAACGCATAGCAGAGTAAACATACTGGTTGGCTGCTGTTTCTACGCTCTATCTTAACTTAATTACAGAGTGATAGGATTTAGGCTGTGCAATGTTAGGATTGCGTCTCAGGACGAAAGATTTATGCAAAATGTACGTAACGTTACATACCACCTTTGAAGTATGATAGATTGATTTAGAATTAGGACCCTATTATGAAAAAAATATCTTGATATGTCGTAAATAGATTATAAATATTTCTAAACAAAATCAACAGAATTTTATTTTCCAATATTTTTTAAATTGGAGAATAAAACAACAAGCAATAATACTAATTGATTGAATGTAATATGTTGATACGTGTTGTACTAAGTTTGCGTTCCGCTAAGTTACAGTCATTTTGATCACAGAGGAAACCCCCACAAAGTAACTTAGCCCAGAACTTACTGGTCTAGACTCAGCTTATCGGTACTTAGAAATGCTAATGACAATACCCGGATATTTGCTCAGGAACTTAGTTCCTCACTGTTGGAGCGAATCATATAATACATAGAGATATTTGAGATCAATTTTGCATACATGAATGTATGTAAGTACGATCGCGCTAGAATTTGGTATATGATCTTAGCTTTTGTAAATTATATCTCGCCATATTCCAATATTCATAACTCATAATTACTTAACATTTTCTTTATACATCAATAAATAGATATTACAAAAAATATAAATGGACAGCAATATTTCAAGCAGGCAAATAAACCATCAGATCAGATGATATCTAAAGAAAACGGACATTGGACAACTGACAAGATTTTCTCCGCCAAATAAATTCTAATAGTGAAAAAGATTTACACACTGTACTGTACACGTCCCAACTGCTAGTAATTCATACCTTATTACTTCTTCAACAACTGGAAGTTAACTAGTGTTATGAGTTTGTGGTCCTATTCAGCGCACGTACGATTATTAGCTGGTAGCAATGTCGCAGTTGGTTGGTTAAATCAGACACTTAACTAACACCCTAGACCGTTACTTAAAGAACAACATTTATCTAAGTCACTAGCATTTTGATCTAAATAAAGCATCGTCATTTAACGATCTGTCCTACCGAAAGCCAGCGTGTTGGTTAAAACAAGATGGCGTCACGACAACAGCTGATTACTTTCAGAGTCTATCTTTTTGGCAAACGTTGTGTAACGTTGGTTTGTTGTGTTCAGTGGTTTTTTGTTACAAATTTGGTCTTTGGTTCAATTTTAAATATGTTGTCGACTCCGCCATGATTATTTTACGAATTGCGGTTGCTTTCACAAAACCGATTTATTTGCTTATTACCCTACCAAAGTTGAAATGCTTCTTGTTGCCTAGGAACGTTTAGACAACTCGATAAACGTTTCGTTCACTCACTTGTCTGACGGAACTTTAGAAACTTGGTTAAATATTGATCTTTAATTAACGGTCTAGAGTGTTAGTTAAGTGTCTGATTTAACCATGTAACTGCGACAGCAACACCACAACTACTATTACAAAGTTATCTTGAGTCTTGCAGTCTAAAGAGTGTTTCACGTTCTACAAAGTTGCAACTTTCTTTCAGCGGTAAGTACCTGTGTACAACACCTGTATTTATTATAACTTCATCCGACAATACGACAATGTAAAGCAACATCGTTACTCTGGCAACATCGTTACATATTTAGTGTTGTTTTTATTCATACTTATACGAGAAAACGAGTGTTTTAAATAATGTACAAAACCTTAAACCTAAAACCTTAAAACTTAAAACCTTACTATAAAATCTTGCAAGTTGGCTTGTGAAAAAAAAAATTTTTAACCAACTCGACAAAGGGAGGGTTGTCAATTAAGTTGTTTTTTTTGTGTTCGTTACCTCGAATTCGGAAGTAAATGTGAACCGATTTGAATACATACCATTTTAGATAAATATGATAGAGCATGCTTCTAGTTTGGTTCCATTTCTTGAAATTTTGAAATCCATCTCGCAGATCTTGAAAAACATAAAAATCCTTAAATATTTGGTCTGTTTGCCTAGACGACATCACAATGAAAAGTTAAAAATATTTTGTCTCCCTCTCGCTGCGACGTCTATTGTTCTCCATTGTAAGTTTGTTCGGCCTAGTCCTTATAAGAGTATACCAATTAATGTTCCTACTTGATTATAATGGTTTAAATCAAAGTAGCCGCTTGTAATTGGGCTTAAGTCGATTTTTGCTTTTTTAGGGTTCCGATCCTTAACCCCTTCGTCGACACATCCAATCTATCTATTGTTCTCCATTGTTCGGTTGTTCGGCCGGTGTGCTTCGGAGAGAGTGCTTCTACAAAAATCTGTCTTTCTACAAAAATATTCAGTTTGCGCGGATGACATCATACTTTAGTTTTTTATGTGGAAACCTAATTATACCAGTAACGCTCTCCAATTGTGATCAGAACCACTAGTCCGCGAGTCCTGCTCGCACTTGACTGTTTTTTTTATATTTACTATCAAGTACCGATAATTTTGAACTCTTTTCCCAGAATACCTTTGGTTGCAAACAGAAAAAATATTTCAGTCTATCCTGAAACTGTGATCCACTATCTGCTGCTGCTATATTCGGGTAAATGAACTGCGGGTTTTTTTTATTTTTTATTTATTTATTTATTGAACAAAGTCGTCATGTATATTTTCTCAGCAAAACTTTCAGACTAATCTAAGTTTCCTCGCCTATTTAACATGGCTAAGCATAGAATACAACACCATTCCAGAAAGAGAACAAATTCTTCACTACCTAGACTATGTTAGAAAGTTACAAGGTAAAAGATCCCTGGGCCCGAATTCTACTGTTCACAAGCATACGACAAGCCTGGCACAAACTTCAATACGTGGTATTTAGTATTCTGCTAAAACCGGAATCCAATTCACAAGCGCCAGCGTGAAGCCAGCGTACTTCGTATTATACGTTTGACGCCAGCGTAAGTACGTTTTGGACGTATTATACGAAGTACGCTGGCGTCAAACTGGCGCCAGCGTAAGTACGTTTTGGACAGTAGACTATTAAGTACACTGGCGTCAAACTGGCGCCAGCGTAAGTACGTTTTGGACAGTACAATACGAAGTACGCTGGCGTCAAACTGGCGCCAGCGTAAGTACGTTTTGGACAGTAGAATACGAAGTACGCTGGCTTCACGCTGGCGCTTGTGAATTCTATTCCGGTTTTATTAGAATACCAAATAACCTCGTATTGAAGTTTGTGCCAGGCTTGTCGTATGCTTGTGAACAGTAGAAATCGGGCCCTAGCCCAGTGAAAACTTAAAGCAACGTGTTTATTACAGTCTCATCGGTGCGGGAACAAACCTTCCAACTTTAGCCCACTCACCTCCGCAAAATGGCAGTAACTCCAATAATAGCATCCGCTAACAAATCAACCGAACCTAAATCAAATATCTGCTCTACGAAATCAGATTAATTGGTTCAATTGTCTGAATCGGTTTAACATTGCCAGAACAATGGCTAGATAAAGTTTGTATGCAAAATTCGGTCTTAAACTCACTTCGGGGCCGTACACAAATTACGTCATAGCTTTTTAGCGATTTTTGACCCCTCCCCCCCTTAAAATCATCCTATCGTCATTATCAAATGACTCCCCCCCCTTCTGATAAAAATGACGTCATTTCAGACAGAATTAAATTAATTGCAAAAACACGCGGATAAAGGTGTTGTATCGTTAGCTTCTGTTGTCAAACGGCGGCGGCGGAGAGCGTCGGAGGAAGCCGACTTTTAACGCGCAGCGCCAAACTTCTTCAGTGTTGCCTTATATCGTATTATTATATAACTATTTTCACTCTGATATTGGAATATAATAAATGCGCTCAATAATTATTAATGTTGTACATAACATAATGCATTCAGTACAATGATGCATTCCGCATACTCCTCAGGCGGCCACGTTTTTGTAGTGCGTCGAGCATGTTCGTGGAGGCGAGGGTGCCTGATTTCTTCGCCGTCATGAGGTCCAGAGTGGCCTCCGCGTGGGGGAGACTGAGAAGCTCGGGAAATGCAATCTTGCGGGCCGTCTGTGACGATATCTGTAGCCCATTGCATAGACACTGGCTCTCTGTTCATATGAACCCTAATTGTAAATAACATAATCATGATAATTATTATTTTAAATCTTATTTTATCTTATTTCAGTTTTATTAGTTTTGTAGATAATTTGTTTAATTTTATTGTAATTTTATTTTAATTTTATTGTATCTGACTGAATATCGTGGATCTTGTGTCTGAAAATAAATAATAATAATAATAATAATAAATATTTTGGAGTAATTGGTTTTTACAAGGATGATGTCAATTTTGGTACGCACCCCCCCCCCCCCCTTCGTACGTCATTCATCCATCATCCGCAGACCAGACCCCCCCCCCAAATTTCGAATGACGTAATTTATGTACGGCCCCTTCGCGATTAGATTGTCGAAGCGGCGAAGTTTGATAGCTTTGTGAACTGTAGTTAGATATGGAAGTTCTATGAACTTGCGTGGAGAGTTATTGCTTTCACATTACTGAAATTGAACCGAGAGTATCAAAAATAATTAAAATTGTTGATAGTTTTACAGATTTTCAATCGAGGCCAAACTGTTCATCTGTCGCTCTGAGAGCTAGAGTTGAGTTTGACAGACGCAATGATGTTACAGATAAAATGAATGAAAAAAATAAAGTTCCTATTATAGCACACAAATCATATTGTGATCTCCGTGTTTTTCAACGTTAATATAAAATCTCCTGATTGCCCATTCAATTTAGAAAAGAGAGAGATAATAGAGTAAATATCAAAGTAGAGGCCAAGTAATGTATTATAAAGGAGCAAATAGCGCCAATTTACCCGGACCTTTGTTAAAATGTCAGGAAATTATATTATAGTAAAATATCTATACTTTAGTTAGTTTAGTAGGCAGCTTGTGGATGTAACTCGGCTCTCGTCTTCAGAGTGTAATTGTTCGTTCGTCACGACGCTGCATTCCGTCGGAGCCTCACAGTCGAGTCGTGATATAAAGTTCAGAGGGCGAGTCTGCTATCGGCTCCTGGTATCAAAGGGTTGGGTACAAGTCATGAATCATCCGATTATTACTGATAGTTGTATGCTGGCAACACGTGTCTATCTTCTACTCTTCAATTTTACATCTTATCCTTCAATTGCCTGTAAAAGCACGGCCCGGATTTTTTACATTATGACTTGCTAATGAAGTTCAAAACCTATAAAAAATAAACAAAAGAATGAGGGCATTAAAGACTAGCAGCCAAATAAGGGACAGAAGAGCCTAACAATAATTTATAGATATTCTGTGTTCATTTATTTTACTCAAGTATGTTTTCTAAGTATGTGATGATGATGATATTGAAGTCCTGTGATGTTCGGCTCTGTGTTAGCGTGATTTTTCTTTCGACACACCAGTTGCTAGTGTTCCACCCTTCAGTACAGTAAATTACCTATTAATTACTGTCAGAAATCTCTAATTCCCTTGAAATTAGATGAATTTTAATAACCAAGTCACGATAATCTCAGTTTTTGTTGACATGAAAGTACTATTTGTTGACAAGAACTCTTTCCTCCAAAATCTCTTAACTTAAGGAAGAGACCACCGCGCCGCGCCGGTAGCATCCTCTGATAGCAGACAACAGAAACTTCAGCTGGCAACACTTTTGCAAACTCCAAGATCACTAGCTCTTGATAATTCTTGCCAGGATTTTGCTTTGCCACCTTAAAGTAAACCACATCAACTTTTTGTTTGTATTAAGGCGGTACGTACGTATTATTTATACGGCAAATTGCACTGAAAACTTTACGTGTTTTGGCTAAACCTGCATACGTAATGCTTAGTGCATGTCTGGTCGGGATCTTGATATCTTTGCGGAAAACTTCTCATCTGGAGTAGATTTTCAGATCCCACTCGAGTACAGTAGCCAGCTATTCGAAAAGAAATTTAAACATTTTGACAAAAGAAGTGCGATCAGGGGTTAGTTACTGTCTTATTGCGGTAGCATCTAGAATATCTTGTGCCGAATGAAAAAAGAAAAAAAAAATTTTTTTTGACGGAAATGCTTCATTTGTAGCGTTTGCTTGCTCATAGCAATAATGATCAATTTTCTTTAAATTTAATTAAGAAGTACCCTATAGTTTTGTTTATTCAATAAGTCCATTCACCATGAGAGGTTTCTCAATACTTTATACTAAGGCCATGTTAACAATTCACATCATGTAAGCAGTCGACTGTTTCACCTGCTTACATATTTGACACATCACATGGAAAATACATGTACAGACTGCAATGCAATTAGCTGGACTGCACTGGCTAATTGTGTTGTAGACCGTACAAAGGCCATCTCATCTCTAAAAAGAGATTTAACTCAGCAAACCTCGTCTGAAACTTGAAAACCTACCTAAATTAGCTTTTTAGACCATTCGCTCTCAGTCCGAACGTGAAGACCTGTGAACATGGACATCCTACATATACCCTGTCGTGAACTCAGGAGCTGCATTCATTCTGTGGAGATAATTCTGCTAGTTTTGGAACTTCACGTGTTTGAGCGAACAAATTCCATTAGCACGGAGTTTCCGTGCCGTCTTATCTTACTGAGTCGTTTCTATGTGTCATTCATAACAACGAATTTAAGCTGTTCCTGTGAAAACTGGGAAAATTTCCAACAGCATCTTCGTCTACGATACAATATCTTAAGTACATACATCATTCATTGTCATACATTATGTTTTGTTTATTTAAGCGTATATGCATTATCATGATATTACTAAAACTAAAGATCTTTAGGAGGTCTTTATAGTCTCTGCACATTTGTACAAAATGTTCAATGAAGATTTATGAGACCTAATTTTATGAAAATTTATTAGTAATAATGTAACGATCTACAATAATACTTTGCACCTAATGTTTTTGTCACACAATTTCTGTTGTTTAACAAAATCCTTACCTAATTTTAAGAGTTTCACAACTTATTTAGATACATTTATGTCAATCAGTTATTTGTTAAGGCCAATTTGCAGGGTGGTTCAAGGTGCGAGTTATTTCTGATAGGTATATTTCTAATGTTCCTACACCAAATACAACAATTGCAATATACAACAAATAATCATCATGAAAAATCAAATGAACGATTTTACCAATTATTCATAATAATAATAATAATTCATAATTTATTCAGATAAAAAGTTAGGCAAATAGTTGTATGGATCCCAGTCTCCTAAACTAGGTTTATCACCTGTATTTCAGGAGGCAGGGCTCTTCCATTATTTGGTCGTTGAATTTTGTTACAAATTTAATAAAACACCATCTAAAAAGTAGTTCATGAAATGGGTAATGAGATATGTGTAGTGTAGTGTAAGTGTGGGTGTGTGAGGAAGAGGATTGGGAAAGAATGAGGGAAGTGGGCTAGGTAAGAATGTATGAACTTTTCATTGAGTTTAGTTACCAGGGGTATGAGACAATATGAAATTTCAGTAAGGTACACAAAATGAATTAAAATTTAGGGATTGGCGGACGAAATTTGGGAAGTTTTAAGAAACTATATGTAGAAGGGCTTCAGTACCCTTTTTTTTACGTAGCCTGCAATGTGTCCCACTGCTGGGCAAAGGCCTCCCCATTTCGAGCCCACACATCTCTAGTCAGAGCTAGATTGACCCACTCAGGATCGAACGTGTCCAGGTCGTCCCGCCATCTCCTTCTGGGCCTTCCTCTACGCCGGTGTCCGTCTATAGTACCCTTATAAGATATTTTTTTTAGCCACGTGAAGATTGTTAGTTTGCAGGACAAGTACTTCATCGAATAAATTTTTAGTAGCTTATTAGCTTTATTATATAGGAAAATACCAAGGAAAGGGAAAAATCTTTGGATAAAAGCTGTATGAAACCGCGTCTCGTAAGGGAAGACATAATCCCTTCTTTTGGAAAGACCTAATGAGGGGTCATAATTGAGTTGGCTATGTTTTTTAATTGTTGTATAAATAACTATCGTACACTGAGAACCCGCACAACTGTAATAGTGATTAAGCGTTTAACGTATGTGTAGCGAAATAGAACAGTGACAAGCAGATGATAAGTTCCATTATGATTTGGTGCAATTACAAACGAAGCTTTTAACCAAAATTACAAACCCTACTTACAAATCATACTGATGTCACATGATTTATCAGCCACAAATACAAACAGGGTGACATTTAATTAGCTGACCCACCGTTGTATGTAACCAAATTTCTCAAAGCAACATACGGTCACAAATGAAAAAAAAATACGTCCCCCATTACATTGACCCGATCAGTTATGTTCCGGTGTGTTCTGTTTAGTTATGTTTTCAAGTTAGTAAGAGAGACTGAAATTTTTTTTTCATTTCCGACCATAATAATATGTTTCTTGAAGAACGTTTTCATAATGTCGTACTATCATTCCCCAAAATATGGTCAGCTAATTAAATGTCACCCTGTGTTGTATTACATCACAAAGGTCTCTATGAATGCAAAACAGCATTGACGAATGAATCCACACGTATTTTGTTTTCAGCTAAACCTCACAATCAAATTTTCCGTAAACAAATTGTTTGTCGCCGCAAACACTCACCATCTACGGAATAACCCGACATTTGTCCAAATGCATATTGGATGAAGCACCCAATACGAAAATCATTTTATTTCGGAATTCGGACCGAGTTTCAATTGTTTGTGCTCGCACTCAATTGTAATTGTAATGCGATGCCCCAGCACGCATGCATCTCACAAATTGGAAACACCGGGGCGTATAGTAAAGTTTTAATGCGTAGAAATGGCATAAGGATTTGGCTGCACTGGTATGCAGATATCGCAAAATAAATGAAGTTTGCCTAACTAACTGATGTCTCGAGTAAAAGTCTGTACAGAGTATAAAGTTCAAGCAGAGGAAATTTTTAAACAAACATCGAAATATTACATTGAAATAATTAAGTTATATGAAAAAAGATTTTAAGTTTTTATTTTGTTCACAACAATAATATTTTCCACTATTCATTGAATATTTGTGTGGAATTATGCAGCGTAATTTCGTAATTTCTGTATTGTACTCACATGACAGTAAAAAATTAGCATAAGATAGAAAAAATATGTACAAAGGCAAGCTCATCTCTAATAAGAGATTTCTTCCAGCAAACCATATTAGGTAGGAGACGGAGATGATAGGTAAGGGGAAGAATTGCGCGTAAAATAAGACTATTCTAGTTTAATACATATTAATAATTTATTAAATTCTAAGATAAATGTTTGTAAGTAACTGTATCAATGTTCCAACTTATATTAGCTATAAACAGAAAACTATGTTCCGTATGGCTTCTAGCTCCTGACATCACCCTAGTTTGGGAGTTAGGGCTACCACTAACTATAATTAGGAAGTAAGACAAAGAAACAATAAACATACCTTTCAGTTCATTGTCGGTTCTTCAAATTCTATATAAATATATCACCATATACCACCACAATGTCGCAATAAACGTTTTGAGTTTGAGTTTGAGTTTGAGCAGCGTCGATATAATGATCTCACTGTTATTAAATTAAAATTCTATTTTAACTAAGATAGGTACCTAATATTTATCAAACACAAATGTTACATGTAAGTTAGCTTTTAAGACATTGTAGTGCCCTTACAGGGTTCATTGTTGGATATAATTTTGTAAAAGTGTACCACAATGACGCAATAAATAATTGAGTATGAGTATGAGTATGAGTACCTACTTTATTTCTTTTGATACTCACAGAAAAGCTTGTCATACGAGTACCATACCCATCAATACAATAAAATGTGTAATAATTTATTCATATCAGATGACCACAGATGATGATAATGTTAAAGGATAATCGGTAAAGTGCGAGTTAGACTTTCACAAGAAGGGTTCCGCACTATCGTACAAGAAAAATCACAAAAAACACGACTCTTATAGAGACACCCTTATTTCTATTTTCAACCGACTTCAAAAAAAGGAGGAGGTTCTCAATTCGACCCGTATGTTTTTTTTTTTCTATGTTTGTTACGCGATAACTCCGCCAATTATGAACCGATTTGAACAAATCTTTTTTCGGCGTATAGGTAATACCTCAAGGGTGGTCCCATTGACACCAGGTCAGGATCTGATGATGGGATCCTGGAGAAATCGAGAGAACTCTTCAAATATTATAGGCAGACCTATAGTGATTTTTGTGTTTTTCATAATAACTCGTGCAAATGCACATGGTAAGCATAATATTGTGATGCGGAACTGCTGATGAAGACCACATATGGCCACCAGATCTGCTCAATACTAGGTACAAATACAATGCGTGGCTGACGGGCAGGCAACGCATAGCCTAAACCGGTGGACCTAGAGCCATGAAACTTTGTACAGGGGTTCCTTAGTCGCGTGGGGTAGCACTGATATAGGATTTGACAAAATTAATTCCCCAAGGGGGGGGGGGATAAGGGGTTACAGTTAGTATTAAACTCAATCTAATCAAATAGGGTTTGTGGAAGTCGGTTTTTTCTAAAGTTTACTTTTTGTTTCAATTATATTTCATGTAGTTTATTATTTATTTCTGTAGCGGCAACAGAAATACACGTTCCGTGAAAAGTTTAACTCTCTACCTATTGCGGTTAGTGAGACAGAGCCAGCTGACCCACAGACGGACCGACGGACAGACGGACCGACGGACAGACGGACGGACAGCGAAGGCTTAGTAATAGAGGGTCCCGTTTGGCACCCTACGGGTACGAAACCCTGAAAGGATATTTATTTTATTTATTTATTTTATTAATTATTGGTACACCATTTTGTATTTGTGCCATTACGTAAACGAACCAAGGAATATGCATGCTCTAGACGTGAGTCAATGTGTGTCAGTCTGGAGTCATCGTGAGTGGAAAACGGCACGAGTCAGCTCACGACGTTTTTTTTGGCTCTGAGCGAGCTGTCACTTCCCTCTCTCACCCCGCCTTACCCCGATGAGAGAAAGAGAGGTCAAAGCTCAAAGAACCCTTGCGCGCCCTGTATTTATGGTTTCCATTATGCCGGCTGCCTTATACAAACCGAGACATTATTCCGATTGTTATAGTCCCGTTGGAAGCATCGCATATGAATGTTTACTGCTGCAAATGCGCCGGAAAGTCTGACTATAAAGTATCATTACTGATCCACTCTGTTTTCAAACTTTTTCTACTTTTATGAACTTCCATTTTATCGGTATTCTACTAAGCTGGGGCGGCGTCGGTCGGTGAGTTGGAAATGGAAACACAGATTCCAATTATTCAGAGGCCTATGTAAGCGCTAAATATATTAGTGCATTATTTTTCTTTTTAGTTAATTGACTGTCAAATAATTCTGGGTCCGTAGACATGATGCAAAACGCTAACGCTATGAAAAGCGTGCGATTAATTTCGATTTAGTATTACATTAAGAAACGGGTAGTAAGAATAACAACTTTTAGATTTTTCTTAATTTTTTTTAATCTGTTTGTCTGTTTTGTGTAGTACAAGAATTACGGAAATCACACATGAAATAATTAAAGTTATGTGGGTCCATGAAATGGGCACGAACTTCTATTAAATCTGTACAAAGCGCTTCCGTTAGTCTATCCATATGTTAACATGTTTCACATGAAATATGTCCCATTTTTGGAGCTTTGGGAATTTAGACTGTTTGTGAAGTTTTATAGATCAGGATCGAAATTCTATTCTGACCGAGCTATGTCATAAAGTTAATTTATTTCTGATACTGTACAAACATAGAACAATAATATGTGAAGTGACGTCAATATTATCGTGTATTATACAAGTAAACGTACACTACTTGTTATAAAAACCAGTAACTTTGGAATAAAGGCCCTACCTTTTCCCTTCAGGCAATAAAGAATTAAAAATCAGAACGTTAACACATTAAAAACAGTGAACTTAAATCGTTAATTTATTTGTAATTCTTCATAAAATTCACTGGCCTGAACTCAATACCTGTGAGTGAACTGGTAAACAATTATGAGTATAAGCTTTTAACTAAACTGGGCTGTAATTTCTTCTTCACACGCTCACACTCCGCCACGCCGCATGGATGAAATGTTTGCATTATTCAAAACATTCGCCCTGACTCTTGTTATATTTGCACTCAAAACTTTGTATAAGCCCGAGTCAAAGTTGAGAAAATATAAGTTGGCTCGTTCCGCAGGCGCGTCATCTGCCGAACGCAGAGGACGGGGAACCTTCTTAAGATATTTGCTCCACTTCATGAAACTACATCTCGTGTACCAATATACTTTGCATGAAATTGCTTTCGGCAGGTTTCGGGACTTGTGTTTTTAAGGCGACATCACCATTCCGATTTCCGGTATCCAACGTAGCATCAAACAGTCAGTCAAATACAAGGCCGTAATCAAACCATCAACAGTCTGTCCGACGCGCCAACAATTGATTTACGGATTGAATATAATGCTTTGATATAATTAAAGATAATGTTAGGTTTGGGTTCACCATTAACCTCGTGCGAAGGCCTCTTGAACACTTCATAAATTGTTCACTATCGTTACTGCGATTGAGAGTAATTACGATAATTGATAACGTATTAGAGTCAAAACATTAACATATCGCATAGTGCCTATTTGTGATTATTATCGAATGAACATGGTAGTAAGCTGTCATGGTAGTGCCTATCTACTTAATTCAATTATGACAGAAGTCATTGTCGTTTTGACTGTTCTATTGTTAAGTTCATAATTTATGCACTTAAACTTAATGTGTATCTATGTATGCATACCATACCGGAACACGGAACCATAATTAAATAGACATTAGACATGACAAATGACCTAAACCTGATTTAAAGTAAATACTCGCACTATTTGTAAAAGTTTTTTTTTTTAAATAACTTTTGCATTTACTAAAGTGTCTGCTTGCTTATAAAGGGTTATAAAGATTGTCATGACCTTTTCCTAATTAAAATGCAAAATTCATAGTGCGACTTTGTTAAGTTTCTTAAAATAATATTTCTGATTGCATCCCTCAGCGTTTTATCTGTACCTATGTAGTTCAAAGTATGTGAAATACTCTACGTAATACAGACTTGTGGCCTGATTTCTAGTCACCGGAAAACTTTTTACATTTTATAACAGACACCCGATTAGTACTACAGACTGATATGTCAAGATAACCACTGGAATGGTTCAAATTGCTAACCTATCACACTCGTTAGCCCGTAATACTCATACGCCAAAGGTTCGTTAGTACAGATACAATCTTTATCGACAAAATTGGTAACTTAAAACATAATTTACAACAGTTACGATATCATCTAACCCTTTTCGACTTGGGCTATAAATTAAATTCGTTTTTGCCTGTTGGATAAGGCCCGCATTGTTACCGCAGCGCAGGCGTTCCGATATTTAGTGAAATAGTTTCATAGTACGCCCTCCAAAACTTGTAGCACGTTTTGTAGTTCGTGACCAGTTGTAGACCTATCCCTGGTCAAAAGCCTTACCTCACTATATTCTATAGCAGATAAGTGTTCTCCAAACGTTATTTAATAATTCATTTCTAGATACTTACTACACTCGCTCTCTCGTTCACCCGCTAGTTAACTATGTTCTTGCTATCTAGCTCGCACACTGTCGCGACACGTCGTCTGTAGCTCAGCTACCAACTAAAACTTTTATCACTACCGAAAATCAGAGTTCACTACAAAATTGTAGATGCCCACGGAAATTCTTACTTCCAATAATATTTCAAACGCTACTAAACTATCTATTAACAGACTGTGCGCGCATCAGTCAAAGCATTCTTTCCATCTTGCGGGGCGCCCTCGGGCAAGGGATGAAGCGGTGTATTTTATGCTTCGTAAACATAAAAGATAAATTCATCGCTCCCGGAGGAATTTGAAGATGTTCAGTACAAACGCACAATGCAGCTGAGCATCCTCCACAGTGCACCAGACGGGAAACACTCGTCGGTTCGAATCGAGGGCACGAAAAACGGTTTCACATTTTCGTACAAAAGAAATGGAACAGAGTTTGTAAAATGAGTAGTTTTTTATTTTTATTTTACCATTTATTTTACAAATTGAATTAGTGGGCAGACCTACCCAGATAGTAAAATAAATAGCTACGGTAAAAATACAGACAGAATTTGTATTTATGCTATTTGAAGTACTAGTACTTCAAATACTAGTACTTCAAATATCCAAAAATAAATAATATGCCAAATTAAATCTATTTTAGAGTTTCTATTTAAACTATGTCGTTTTAAAATCCTATTTTTACCCGCGACAGTAAACCATCTCTTTAAAGTCAGAGAGGGTAATAAAATCGAGATGAAAGTTACCCTCAAAGCCGAATCTCAATAAAGCCTTCACTCAGTTTTAGACGGCGCGTGGAGCATATTACTGAGGAAGGAACTTTGAAAGGGGTTAAAGTATACTGATTTGACGAAGACAACGAAAAGGTGGGACCAAGATCCGGATAAATTGGAATTGTAAAATGTGCACCAATGGCCCGGAAAAATGAGTGATTCTTTGGCAAGAAAGTTTGTTTTTAAAGCCGGAATTAAATAAAGTGGGGTGGCATGGGTTGCAGGGGTATTATACAGAGCGCGTAAAGATTATTTTGCTTTGAGCGAACTCTTTCTTGCGGGTGGTCTGTCACCAGAAAGAAAGAGACAGAGAGAGAGACAGACAGAGAGAGAGAGAGAGAGAGAGAGAGAGAGTACTGGCATAACTCATTTTGTACTCAAGTTCCGTTGTGTCTTTATTCCACGATTGCGTTGTTTGCTCTACCGGAGTAACAACACTTATGGCCATTTTTAGGGTTCGAAGGGAAAAAGGAACCCTTATAGGACTACTTTGTTTTCCGTCCGTCTCCGTCTGTCCGCGTTTGAACGACTCAAGCTGAAATTTAAATCAATTTTTGAGGTCTTTAGTCGCATATAGCTGTGAAAAAATCAACGAAATCAAACGCTACGACTGATTATGCTGTAGAATTGTTGGATTTTCATAGTAATCGCAATGGACCCAAATCCTATAGGGTACTTCCCGTAGGCCTACAATCATGAAATTTATCACAAAGCAAGGTCTCATAGCACATGTAAAGGGAAAAACCTGAAAACTGCAAACTGTCTTTTTACAAAACTATTCAATTTGGTTTACATGAATGACATCATACTTTAGTTTTTTATGTGAAATCCTAATTACACGTGTAACGCTCTCCAAGTGTGATCGGGACCACGGAATAATAGTAATCGGAACCCATGGTGCACGAGTCCTACCCGCACTTGGCCATTTAAGGCTAGTATAGATGAACCATCTCATGCAGAAGTTTTGACTTTAGGTTTAAAGAACAATAATTTTATTTATTTTATTTTATTTTATTTATTTTATTTTATTAACAAAAATCCACAGCCATGCTTACATGTAATCTTAAAAATATATATCTTAAAATGAGGCCAATTAAGGATTTCATTATGTAAACAACCTATGCAATCGAAAAGAAGAAATAGAAGGAGAAATAACCAAAAAAACAGCATGAGTGCCTTACTTATGTCAGGTGTGTCCCGTGTGTGTAGGTTGTGTGCTTGTGTGGTGTTGTATACTTGTAAATAAATAATTGAGAAAGTAAAATGTGTGCTTGCGTGTGTGTGCGTGGGGGAGGGGAGGAGGGGGGGGGGGATGCTAAGTACAGTCATAAATTGTAGGTTTATGGAGCTGAAACCAAAAACTAATATGCGACGCACTCAATGAGATACCTACTAGGAAATCAAGTGGCGGTGCAGTAAGGTAAGGTTGACATGGTGCTACTTTTTGCTAAATTTAAGTAAGGTAAGTAAGCTTTTACAGATGAACTGTCAGTTAGACCTTCTCACCTTCCATATTTCCATGTACTAAATTCAAAGTAACCATCCGTTTGAAAGTAGGTTTACTTGTGCAGAATGGGTCTAAGTCAGAGAACAATTTGTTGTACAAATTAGGTATCCTGAAACTCGTACAGTTTGATGTGTAATTAGTGCGGGAGAAGGGAATAGAAAAGAGCTTAGTATGCCTGGTCCGAGTCGACGGCGCAGACAGTTTTAGCATTTCAGTAACTAAACGGGGGCAGTCCAGAGCACCCGAGCATACGTCATGCAGGAGCGACATGTCGGCCACAACACGGCGATCGGCTAGCGTAAGTAGATTGTAGTGTTTACAGGAATCTGCGTAGTTCGAGATTGGCCTATGTGTGCGGTAGTTAAGAAACTTGAGGAACTTCTGTTGCATAGACTCGATCTCTTTTACGTGAGTTATGTATTTTGGATTCCAAATAGGGCTACAGTATTCAAGTACACTACGAACGTATGCAAAATAGATAATCTTTATGCAGGCGGGGTCAGTGAATTCCTTGCAAACACGTGTTACAAAACCTAGATTCTTGTATGCTTTCATTATAATAGTTTCAAAGTGAGCCGAGAATGTCATCTTCGAGTCAAGTATGACGCCGAGGTCCCTAATAGTTTTGCCTTTATTTATGGTTAAATTATTCAGTTGGTAGTCGGATAAGATAGGTTTGGATTTTCTTGTAAAACTTACGTGTACACACTTGGTTGTGTTTACACCTATCCTGTTCCGGGCGTAATATTCACCTAGACGGTTAAGATCCTCTTGTAGATGTAGGGTATCAAGATGAGTTTTAACATTAATATAGATCTTTTTGTCGTCTGCATAAAGTAAAAATCTAGCATGCTTAAAGCATTGATTTATATCAAAGATATATGCTGCATATAATAGAGGACCGAGTAAGGAGCCTTGAGGAACGCCAGAGGGTATGCCAATGTAGTTAGATCTGTACCCACCAACAACCACGGCCTGTCTACGGTTAGAGACATATGACTCCATCCATCTAAGAAGATCTCCGTGTATGCCTAGCACCTGTAGTTTCCGAAGCAGGATGATGTGGTCCACTCTGTCAAAGGCCTTTTCAAAGTCAGTGTAGACCACATCAACCTGTCCATGGGAGCTCATACCACGAAGCACATCACTGACAAACACAGCTAGATTTGACGTTGTAGATCGACCCCTAATAAAGCCGTGCTGCTCCTCTGGGATTCCTTGCATTAATACAGGATAAATATTATCAAGAATGAGTTTTTCAAAGAGTTTTCCGAATGTGTTTAAGATTGATATTGGCCTGTAGTGTTCCACGTGTAATCTAGAGTCTTTCTTATGGACCGGAACTATGAGGGCCTCCTTCCATCTTGAGGGGTATACACCTTCATGCACCGAGCGAGTAAAAATAATGCTGAGGGGTAGCGACAATGATTCCTTACAACGTTTAATAAAACCAGCCGGTATACCGTCATTACCAGGACCTTTGTTAGGATCAATGCTGTCTATAAGTCTAGAGATAAGTTGCTTGGAGAAAGTAAGTGTGTTGATCGAGTTCAAATACATGGCTTGAGCGTCAGCAGGAGGGTAAACATCAGCTGGTGTCATAAACATTTTCTCAAAAAAGTCACTGAAGGCCTCACATATCTCCTGCTCGCCGTTAACTTTATCGCCACCAGCATACATAGTACTCGGGTACCCAGAAGCACTTTTTCTTTTCGATTTTATGTATGTCCACAGATGTTTGGGATCCTTCTTAATAGTAGTTTGTGATCTTTTTATATAAGAGTTGTAGCACTCGGCTTGCATAAGTTTTTGTCGTTTTCTAAGGAGAGAGAATGTGGCATAATCATTTGGGTTGTTATAAAGTTTCCAATGCGCATGCGCTTTGGTTTTTTCCTTGATAACACAGACAAGTGCTCGACTATACCATATCGGGTACCTGTTTGATGTTTTAGTAATCACTATAGGCACGTACTCCTCAATCACGCTATTTAATTTATTGTATAAAACTGAAACTGCATCGTCTACTGTACCATGATTGAGAATATGTGTCCAGTCACTACCAAGTAGTGTATCATTTATGTTTGTATAGTCGGCTTTTCGGAATAGGTATTTACGTCGGGGAATCTTGGACAGTGGGGGTACGGTGATTTCATTCGCATTGGCACTTAAAGTGGTGTGAGCTAAGTCCTCCTTAATCATCGGGTCGTCACACTTGGTAACCTCTAAAGTAAAAGTAGAAAAAATAAGGTCTATAGTATTACCAGATACATTAGTAAAACGGTTGTATTGACGCAGAGCTAGTAGATTTGTGCGATGTGTAAATTCTAGTGCCGAGTTTTGCAACTCAACAGTTCCACGTCTAATGTGTAGAGGTACTCCGGTTTCCCAGTTAACCATACTCAAGTTAAGATCACCTGTTATCAAGTGATAGTCGTCAGGGTACTTAGTAACAAATTCAGTCATCCACTCAGTAAAGTTTGAAATACGTTGAGCATGTTTTTTATGTTTCGGCGAGTCAGGCGGTATGTAAACCAACGCGATATGAAGATCGCGTTGTGAGCCAAAGGAGCGGCCATCTACAGTTACCCACATGCATTCAACATCGAGATCGTCGCGCTGCCAGTCAGTACGTAAGCGAGCGTTGAGGCGCGCGGCGCAAAGCATGAAAATACCTCCAGCCCTAGATCCGCGATCTCGTCGAAAAATGCTGTACTTGTCATTAGTCAACTCCGAGTCGAGTACACCGTCCTGCAACCATGTCTCTGTTATAAGTATAATGTCATGAGAAGAGTTTACAACACTCTCATAAAACTCCAAAGTTTTCGTGTTAAGGCCACGAACGTTCTGGTAGTAGATACGCAAATTATTAGTAGCCATTTCTGTACAATTTTATAGCAGTGATTGTAAACTGGGGATGTATAGAGAGCGGACAGGTAAATATAGTGTTTGCATCCCAACAGTGTGGCTGTCGTTTCGGTGCAAAGTTCGATAGATCAAAATTTGAGTGCACGCCCACAAGTAAGGGAAAACCGCATTCCATACTTGTAAATACTATGTTATTGTTGTAGTAGCTTATAGTTGTAGATAGTACAAACATGCCAAATGTTACAGGTATGGCAATAAGAGTGCAGCCTAAAAGTCGCGTTCTAGGTTTCCTAGTATTAATAGTTGGTTCAATCTCGTTTTGGTAAGAGGGTGAGGTATGCAATATGGAAAGTATGGGTTTGATTGAGAGTGTGAGTGTGTGAGTGAGTGTGAGTAAGGCTTTAGTGTGTGAACATAGGCACGACATAAAGTAAACAACAGGGCTTAGTACGTTATTGACATTGTAGGGTTTCAACTTAATTAAACAATTTTTTCCAGGTCTGACTCCTTCGATACCTGAATATAAGGCATATTTTCGCTGTGACGGACATATACACGGCAGTTTTTTGTCCAAACGAAGGTATACCCTTTTTCGGTTGCACGTTTTCTACACTTGCTGAGTAAATTCTTATTTGCGACTGTTAGGTGCTCGTTGACATGTAGCTTCGCGGGTTCGCCTTTCATTCCCAGGTCCTTGGTGGTCATCCCACGGCATTTGCGAGCTGCATTCACTAGGGCATCCTTGGTCGCCCGTTCACGGAGACGTACGACGATGGCGCGGGGCTTCCCTTTGACTGGACGCTTGGCCTGGACTCGATGTGCAAATTCCACGTCGCGCAGCTGCAGCGGGGCTCCGATGTATGTAGCCAGCTTCATCACAACGTCAGGCAGGGACTCGCCGTCATGTTCAGGGATACCGACCAGCTCAACATTTTGAATCCGCGACCACTGGTCCCTCTTCAAACCATCTTCTTCCAGCGACTCAACCCTTGATTGCAGGATTTTCATGGATTCTTTTAGGCTGTGGTTATCGTTGCGCAGGATCTTCATCTCTTTAGACTGAGCGTCCAAGGATTTCTTTACTGAATCGTATTGGTCACTCAGCATCTCGACCGAGGTTTGCAGGTCCGTGATTTGTTTGCACATTGATTCTTGGAGCGAGTTGAATTTTTCATCCATGTAGGCAAACAGTTTCTCGGAGTCTATATTCATAATGGATGTAAGTGGCGCCAAAGCCGACGGCGGCGTACTCACATTTGATGTCGGTGTACCGACTTTGGTCGCGCTGCCGATGCCGCCGGTGTAACCATCAGAATCATTAATGTGAGGGACGGCTAGGTTTTTCTTAGTTATTTTGCAGGTTGCGCACTTCCATTTTGCCTTGTTCTTAGGTAAAATCTTCTTATATTCAACGTCACCCAGGCCGACACAAGCATAGTGAAACTGTTTTTGACAAGCTACACATTTGAGGGCTTCCTCAGGCTTTAGTACCAAAGAACATTTAAAGCATTCCATAGTGTGGCGTAGTAAGTAGCGTTTATAACAGAGCTCTGTGGCGGTGATGTAGTGAGTCACCCGCGGCGGCGGTTGGCCGGTAAATTCACTGATATGATCACGAAATCACAGACAATCAGTGTAGGATATTACTGATTCCTTCAGAACAGGGTATACAGATCGTTAATTAACACTGTGTAGTTAAGAAAAGTCACTTTTACACTGTTTTTTTGATTATTTAGCGTAGACCGAACAACAACACGTCTATCTGTTCGAACAACGGAGGGTAGAAGTTGATAAGAATAAGGTTCTTCTATATTTGAAGCTCTTAGGGACATCTCAGTGAGCCCATTCGAAGGAAGTGAATTTCTATTTCTAAGGGCCATTTACACCAAAAATACTAATGTGATTAGCGCGTTAATCACAATTCAGTTTGACACATTTCATATATTTTGACAGCTGCTAAATGAAATTGGCGCTAATCGTAATTAAGTTTTTGGTGCAAATGGACCTAACAGTCGTAAGCAAGCTTTACTCAAGCAAGTTTTACTCTACATTTATATTTGTATATTTAAACATCGTTTAACTGAAAGAGCATTTACAATAACTGTAGCTAAGAACATTGTGCCACTAAGAGGCAATTTGCTACAAACTGTTATAATTAAAGCAGAGACCATTTTTCAAAGGTCTCTCGCTTTTAATTAAGGATACTTTTAATTTTCTTCTGTGAAGGAGTTGAACATTGATATGTTACAGTTATAACCCGTTTTTAGTTAGAACGCGTTTTAAAAAAGATTTTAAAAGATTTATTGACAATTACAGGTCACATTTACAGTCTTGAGACCAAATCATGTGCGCGTTAACACAATGAACAATAAGACACATAAATAAATATAATATTATAAATTGGTTAATTTTCACTAGTTAAAACTGTCTTTACACTAGTTAAAGTGCCTTTGTTATAACTAGAAATAACTAAAGCTCAAAATTCATATCAGGTAAAACTAGTTCTTAAGGTAAGGAAGCCAAAGGTGTTTTGGTGTTGTTAGATGTACAAATTAACTAGGTAAAGTGCAAATAATAGCAAAAACAAAAAGCAATTTTAAGTAAAATTTCGCACTTTAACGGGTCGTACCCGTTAATGTGCGCTATACCCAGTTAATTTGCACATTAACGGGTTTCGCACTCTAACGGTAACAGACACAACAATAACTTTTCTTGTACTATTTATTTAACATACACAGTCGTAGATATTTTCCAACAGGCCCAGGTAAGCTTTGTCTTCATATGGATTTTTAAAAAGCTGACAGAACTAGTTATAATCCACAAGTTTTTGTGAGACTGCTAAAGTTCTCAAACATTTCTACTCTCATTCTTTATCTATGGCTACGTCTAGCTTAATAATGACGGTTAATTCCACCAAGTTCCTGTCATCTATTTTATCTTAGGTAGTGGTGTCCTTTCAGCTTATTTCTATGCTATCGACCACATAACTTACAAAATTATTTCCAAGCTTGGATGGTTTGGAAATAATCAAAATTGCGTTGCATAATTTTAAATGATATATTGTTTGGCATAATTTTCTTGACCGAAATTTTGTAAACATAAATCATTATGATTAAGCATAAATTATTACGCATAAATGGCAAAATAGAATACAAAATTATTTCCAAGCTTGGATGGTTTGGAAAAATCAAAATTGCGTTGCATAATTTTAAATGTATTAATATATTGTTTGGCATAATTTTCTTGACCGAAATTTTGTAAACATAAATCACATAAATTATTACGCATAGATGGCAGAATAGAAAGCAAAACCATCATAAAGTCTACAATTATACAGTAAATAAAATAAAATAATATTTGCAGTATAACCATAAAAATACATAACCATCGTTTCCATAATCAGCAACATACGAGATGTTCCATGTTCTTACACGTCAACGTAACATGGAGACTAAAGCAGGCTTCGCTTCGCTCTCCTCCTTTAGCCTTTACCTACGCTTAACCACCACTTCACCCAGATATACATGCATGTGCAGTTCAGAATTTTACAAATCATTATCGTTTTATTAATTTAATTTTTTTTCTGTGTATCTTTAGTCTCTGTGGACAATTTTAATGCAAAATAATCTTTAAATCGATATTTGCCTATCGTCTAAACCACATCACTATTCCTTGATGTAGTAACAGCTCGCTGTAGTAATTAGCCGTTTAATTATGGGTTTTAAGGCTATGAAACATCACTTTGCCCAAAGTAACTTGGTCTTACGAGATGACCAAGAAAAATACAATTAGGGGAACTTCAGAAGTTGAATGGACCGGGTGGTATATGATGGTTCTCTCTGTATTTTTTATGTTAAAGGGAGAGGGTTCGTTGCAGTGTAATATGAGTGGTGAATCTCGCTGTCTTGTGAAATTAAGTTTAGTATTTGAACTTTCGAAAAAATAAAGTTTTATATTCATTGTTTATAAAGATCTCTTCGTATATTTCGTATATATTTATTGCACATATCAGAAAAAAAACACAAACAAGGCATGAACAAAGGCAAGCTTATCTCTAAAAAGAGATTTCTTCCAGCAAACCCAGGATGGACAGGATACATTTTAAAACTCATAACGGGTAGGCCTATGTGCTAAAGTAAAAAATAAAATATAAATAAATTATATTACTAAACTACTGAATATAATAAATACCTAAGTACCTACATGAATACATATTAATCATATATATCTTAACATAAATATACCCTAATACATATTTAATACCTACTAACTTTATGAAAGAGAAAGATAATGCTCCTTTACACGATTTCTGAAAATGAAGAGAGATGGACTGTCCCTGATGGCGCAGGGAAGCGTGTTCCAAAGACTTATTGCCCTCATACGGAACCCATGTTTGTATGCGACGGTATTGTGTTGTGGAGTGGAAAGAAGAGAGGCCGTGTCGGTTCTACGCGGTCGAGTCGACTGGAGAAAGGTAAATTTTTCACGTAAAAAGCTAGGATATCGAGGGTTCGTTAAAATGCTGTAGAGGGTAGTGAGGATATGCATATCCCGACGAAGACGACTCTTTATAGAAATTGTGTATAAAAAAACCGGCCAGGTGCGAGTTGGACTAGCGCACGAAGGGTTCCGTACCATTATCTATAAAAACGGCAAAAAAGTCATTTTAGTGGCAACAGAAATTCATCAATGTGAAAATTTCAACTGTCTAGCTATCACGGTTCATGAGATACGCCTGGTGACAGACGGACGGACGGATGGACAGCGGCGGCTTATTAGTAAGAGGGTCCCGTTTGGCACCTTTCGGGTACGGAACCCTGAAATCGAGTTTTATACTACTGCAACGAATACATTAAATTTTATTAGTTTTTATCGATATTAGTGTCTTTAATGTTTACTTTGTTACAAACTTCCTCGTCCGAATTCAAATAGACTATCAGAGTCAAAACAAATATTTGTAGTAGCCAAACGGGACAATAACACTACGTGAACATAGAACGGCAGGTTCAGTTAAACATATAATTTGTCACACTCACAAATTCGCAAAGGCACGATGTAATTTCGCGAGAATCGTAGACGTTTTCATTTTAAATAATTTAACAATTTCGCAGGAAAATAATAGAAATACATTTTCCACAGCGAGAGCAAGAGCGCTTTGACAGCCTCTATAAAACGTCTGAAAGGATTTCAGGATAAGCAGGGCATACGCCACAAAGAGATGCAATTTACATTATAATACATTTTTATTGAATGCGACGAAGACGGCTAGACTGCTGAGCTTATAGAAAACGATTCAGAACGCGCCCTCCAATCGTGAATACCGATAAAAACCCTTGAGTAACTACCAGTAAGGCCCCTGCACATGGGGCTACGGCGCAACTGCGACGACTTGTTGAGTTTGATTTTGTATGACGATTTGTAAGGCAACTAAAATTGCACTATTCCGAGGTACAGTCTATTCATGATAAGAATGCAGTGAAATTTAAATTTAAATCTGTTAACACACACTCACAGGACAGGACACAACCTTCGCGTTCGAAAGTTTGCCTTCAACTGGTCACTGTGAACTTGGCTTGATAATTGGAAACGATTTGATTGGTTACGGGGCGTGGCTAGGCCGCCGGACAGTGATGACTTTACTGCATTCTTATCACGAATAGACTATGGTGCAATTGTGGTTAGGTACGCCACTCATGGCTGCATCAAGCAATTTACGACAATATGGCATGAAACAATTTCTGTAATTTAATAAGTAGATGTAGTGTTCTGGGAATCGTCTCTACTAAATTTTGCGGCAAGAAGTCTATGCTTCAATGCTCATGATAAAAATAAACATTCATAAGGTGAGTACTCATTGAAATAAATTGTGAAAGGGCCTCTTTATAATCTAGGAACGAGGAAAATAATTTATTCGATTCGTGTCCTCAAGCTCTTGCGAATTCATCACTGATTTTATAATTTGTACCAAAGTAGAGCTTTTACAGGTTAATACAATTTCGAGTCTGAAATTAACGGATGTCGGTCGTTTCAAATATAACTCTTCATTTGTAATAGTCTGGACTTTAAAAGAGCAATTGCCTGAGTAAATTAAAATAAAGGTGGTGCATTTCAGTAGTTAGTACTCTTAGCCCGGGTCTCTCAAGAGACGGATAAACAGTTAGATAACTTTTTTGATACTTTTTGTACGTGTGAAATGTCAAAAGTCCCAGATAAACAGACACATAAACGCTATGTGAGGAATGAGAGAACGGCACTTAAATAAATATGTATTTTGAAAGCGACACGTAAAAACTTTTTGCGACACCTGTTAACGCGACGGTTATGAATGACGCCCTTGAATTATTGCCTAAAGGTCACATTAAACATGAAAAACCACTGGATTGCCGTAATTGAAAATTCCCGCGTAAAATACGGCTTGCAATTTCAGCGAAGACCGTGCCCGGCCCAGCTAGCACGGCGGGCGCCGCCATTTCTCTTCACGCTTAACGATATTATTTAGCGCCGCAAATGCCGCCATTTTTTTCATACCATCCGAAATCACCCACCTACAATTTCATTATGTTAATCACAGAGGAGAGCGCACGAGAGCGCGGTGCCAGTGTTTTCAATTTCGATGAGGGACTGCCGACACGCGCGATGTCGTTGTAACTCAAATTAACTTTCAGGATCGCGTTTTTAATTCACCGTTTACGGAGTCACCTTTCGTCCATTTATTTTCTGATGAGGGTGGAGTGCTCTTAATGATGGCAAATCAACTGTAAAATACGCTCACCTGCGACACTTTAAGAAAGTACGTACAGGTCTAATTAGCTGAAGACTTCTATAACTTGCCTCGTTCGGTTCCACATCTAAGCTGCTCTATTATCTCGGAAGCAGCTCTCGGAGTTGGTTAAAACCGAGAATTGCTATAGATGCGCTCTTCGCCCATTGTATCGTAAAAGGTAATGGCATTTGTATTAACTAAACTGTGCTGCTACAATGCGCCTGGCTCACATTAACGTATGTTATTTCAGAACAATACGGGAAACAACAAGCTTACACAATGAATAGCGCCATGTGTGCCCAACCAGTAATTAAGTATCATAGTATTTGTAGGTATTTCTACGTAGTTCTCATTTGTTTTCTGTCTCTTTCTATGACAAGTACAAAGTTTTAAGTTTGCCCCCAAAGATAAAATGTTAGGCACTAAAATGTCAAAGGATAAACTAAAGATAAAAAACTTAGATAAATCTCAAGACGATGTCCCTGGACAATAATCACTTTGCCAAAGGCATTGTCGTCTGATACTACAGGGAATAAAACTCCTACCTAGGCTTATCAAAGACTGTAATCATTTTATCTTTGGTTGTTTAAACTTTTTAATCAATACTGACAAAATGTCGCTGATGGGCGAGTCCAACTTGATTTGCCCATCCAACCGTTCACATAAGTTAATAGGAAGGTTCCATAATTAATTCATGGATTAATTATTTTCACCTGCCTGCCTACCTGTCACATAGTTAATTTTTAGGGTTCCGTACCCAAAGGGTGCCAAACGGGACCCTATTACTGAGACTTCGCTTTTCGTCTGTCCGTCCGTCCGTCCGTCCGCCCGTTTATAGATAATAGTACGGAACCCTTCGTGCGCGAGTCCGACTCACACTTGGCCAGTTATTATATCTAGGCAATCAATATCCTCCATAGCAACTGCAGCACTGAAAATTAAACACCTACGCTAGGAGCCAGGGGAAAGGAATACGCCCAAGCAATCTCGCAAAGGCTGCTGTAATAAGTGAAATTAAGAAAAGAATTTTATCAAAAGGCAATAGGTACGCCCTTCTTCTATGGAGCAGCTAATTACATGAGCGCTAAATTTCAAGAAACAAAGAAATGTACCGCCTTAATTAAGCCCCAAGATATTGTGGAGCGGATGAAAGTAAAATAAATAAATGGAATGTGAAAAGTTGAACTAAATTCAGGCTCCTGCCTTAGGGGTGTATTTTTTTAATAATCTCGAAATATTTTATTCCAATTCATTTGATTCTCAAAAGTTATGTAATACTGCGACCAAAGAACTTATGTATGTACGAATATACCATACAATACAGCCTCTTGGTTTCTATCAGAGATGTAAAAGTGTACCACAATGACGCAATAAATATATGAGTATGAGTATGAGAAGTCAAACTACATTTTGTATGTTGTCCGCACTTTGTCAGTTTTATAAAAATACCGAATCAAACCGTGTTAACTAGTGGCTCTGTGAGCTGTAGACCTCGCAAGTATGTCGGTGGGAAAGCTGAACTGCTAACACACATAAATAAATAACCCAAATAATTTTCTTTCAATAACACATGCAAACTTATGAATGTACCTGGTTACGTACATGCAGTATGAAAGTAGCCGCACCAATTACATTTCGCGATCTTTAATACAACCTATTGACTTTTTACTAAAATTATATAGTTTGTTTCACTCTCATGGTCTTTACGAATCCAACGACACCTCATTTGTTAATATCCATCGAGCCGTTTGGGTTGTAGCGATTTTTTTACATTTTAAAACCCAATATCTCCGCCATTTTGAAAAAAATCTAAAAACTGGCTCGAGTAAAAAATTCTATTTATTTTTCCAACCTGCTCACAAAATTTCACGAGAATCGGTTCATAAATGCGACCTGTAGAGGAGAACAACCGGACAGACATACGAAAGCATTTTTGCCCAAACCTGAAACGGAGACGCTTCGCTCGCTTCGCTCGCTCGGTCAATTAGGCAAAGTCTGACAAAAAAAAAACTTTGTATTATTCACTCGTCGCTATCGTTATAGCAGAACTATTTGGTAAGGAATAAGTTACAGGGCAGCCTTGTTAAGTAAAAACAAAAGGGTTTTGTTTCTGTTAACAACAGGCGGCTCTATCCCGCCCTCGCCCTCGGTCCTCAGATTTCTACTCACCTAGTAATTTCGCGATTTAAGTTCCTCCTTTTTCTTGTTTCATTCCCATTACTTTCACCTTCGTAATAAATAGGAAACAAGCGCTGTGTCAGCTTCGCTTGGACGCGGTATAATGCACGAAAAAAGCTCTTTGTCTTTGAAATATATCTGAAAAATATTTGTTATTGGTTTCAAAAAAAAAAGTGTAAGTACCTCCGACTGAAATCTTACTATCCATAAAGTCGCTCAAGAGCTTCTCGGTATTTAAGTATTAGTGTTTCAGTCAGGTTTGGTTGGACTTTTCTGTTCGCTCGTATTGCTAGCCCTTTTTAGGGTACCGTACCCGAAGGGTGCCAAACGAGACCCTATTACTGAGACTTCGCTGTCCGTCTGTCCGTCCGTCCGTCCGTCCGTCTGTCCTGTCTGTCACCGGGTCCGTCTGCACGAACCGTAATAGCTAGAAAGCGGAAATTTTCACAGAATGTGTATATCTGTTGCCGCACCAACCACAAATACTGAAATACGAGAGATATTGCAAATTAAAGGGGGCCCCGATACAAGAGACGTGTTTAGATACACTTACGCATTTCAAAATGGAGATCTTGACTGAAACTGTTTATTTATTGTCATAGCAACCATGTCATAGACACATATACTAGACATTTAAATATGATAACATATTTCGCGTCAACCCACATGGTTCACATGGTTGTGGTTAGCCGGTATGATGTAGACTCTCAACCCGGAGGTCGTCGGTTCAAATCTCGTGAAGGCATAAACTTTTTACTTTTTGTTTATTTTTTTATTGTTTTGAGTGCTTTTGATTTGTTGGACGATGGTACGGTACCCTTCGTGTGCGATACCGACCCGCACTTAACCGATTTTTATTATTATTTAACCACACTATTTTCGCTGCCAAAAGTATTTTATGCCTTTTTAGTAGACGATGCCAAAAACTTGCTAAAGCTTGATAAATCAAATCATTAATCTTAATAAAAGTCAAAAATATCCTCTTGGAGTTTCACAAAGTCGTGGTGTAATGCAATTACTAGCTCGTCAATGGGCGTTCCTGAAGAGGGCTCCCCCCCCCCCCCTTATCTCTCGTTCCCAGGGAGAATTGTCTGTCGAAGACCTGACATACGGCCACCTGGATCGACGGCGAAATTAAAAAAGTTTCAGCAACAAGAAACTTCGCAACTTCGTCGCAGATTTAAATGCTAAGGGATTCTGTGTTAGTATTCATTGTGAATTTTGTTATTCGAGAAAAAGTTTCGGTTTTGCTAGTCTGCCTCGGGGTGGATCGCATTAGCATATTTATTTTACATTGACGCTCACTGGTAATGGTTTTTTTTCATTAGGATTTAGAAGGTAAATGTATAATTTTAGGCTTCAGTACTACCGGCGTTACTTAGATAGATAGATAGATAACTCATTTATTCATTGGACATGGTACACACACATAATTAATAACAACAAAAAACAGTAGGTACCTACAGCTGTGTGGTTATGTGACTGTACCACGGCAGTGAAATGGCCCTGACTCAGCAATGTCACAGACGAATCTGTGACGCTGGTATTCTGCCAGGGCCAAAGCGAACGCACAACAGTGGCTCGCTTACGAGCTTACGTATACATTTACTTTGATGATTGCTGTTTTTCAGATTCATCATTCATCTAAACTAAAATCTAACATCATAAAATACTTGTAATCTTACATAGGTACTCAGCTACATACATCAGCTTATAATACAACTGTCAGTACAGTAGATACCCACCATTTTGAAATAATATCATTATTGGATGGAAGCGTCCAACCTAACACTAATTAAACCTAAACCTAACCAGCACTTAGCCTACATACTCGTATTTATAATAACATGATATTGTATTACTGCAACACGTCGTCCCAGCCCAGAGACTATATATCCAATTGACTGCGCCTGCGGGGGTATGCGGCTCGCCAAACGTTTATTATATTCAACAAACGTTCGCATACCCAACCTATGTACGATGACGGTCCGCCAGACAGTTTCGCAGCGGCTGAACAATCACAGCTCTCTTACCTCGACCCCGCCGCCCGTGAATTGGTGAGTTGTGTTTCAAAGAAAAATGTATATATGCGCTCTCCACTGGATAAGTGCTCCCTGTCCCAGCCTGGTAGCAAGATTATCTGGCTCCTGAATACACAACACAAATAGATATCCTATCCGTTGATAGTGTGCTTCCTGGAACACGACATAGCATCCGTATCAGCGTTCATCGCCAACTTTATAGGCAGAGGCAGAGTCGCCCTATAGGCTCAACGTTTTTATCTCGCATAATATTTCTCATCTTGCTGAAAGCTGCTACGAAATATTCTGTGATGTTTTTGAGGTAGTTTTCGTGAACCTAGAACACATAGGTTAGTCCGATCTTCGTTTACTGGCTTGTCTCTCTATGCCTCGTGTTAACCTTTATTAATCCTGAGGAGTTGGTTCAATAATATTTCTAACGGTTTTTTTATAGTGTGCTTGACTACTTAATTCATAAATTTTAGTCTTCTCAAAATTCTTTAATGTAAAACAAGTGGGTATAGTAAACAGTGTCTTTATTATTGCAACATGCTTAATCTAGACATTCCATTATCAAGCCATTGTATCACTTAAAACCAAGTCTTGGAAGTTTTTGACATTTAGGCCTTGGAGTTAGCGTCGATCCAGCTTCGTACCGCTGAAACTTTAGTATAGACTCCAGGGTAGTTAGGACGAGCACAACCAACTCCGAAGGAAACAATACCGACCTGCACTGGCTCCCCGTTCTGAGTGGTGACGGCAGGACCACCAGAATCACCCTGAGAAAGAAACACCCTATGTCAAAACATCCACCCATTCAGTCCTATTCAGTTTGCAATACTGTAGGTTTCAAAATAAACTTAACTTAACTTAATTTAAAATAACTTAGGACAAAAACTATACCTTCTAACTAACTTTGGTTAAACCGATGGAATAAGTCTCACTAACAACGCAGAAATATAAACATAAAACAAAAACGTTTACATACAAACACATACCTACATTGCTTCTGGCCCAACACTAGGATACCCTGTGTCGTGGGAACCAGAAACAGCAACATCACAAGCATGTAAACATCCAAGACTGGTCCTGGAGTCGCGCACTGAATTGCGTGCCAATAGCGAGGGCGCAAAAAAACTTGTTTTGACAAGTTGACAGTGCAGAGACGCGCCCACGCGCGCTTCAAAAAAAGAAACAATTCCGCGCTCTCGCTATAGACACTGCCAAGCCATACCTGTACGCGACTCGCCACCCTGATATAATGTCGGGTTGATAATTTCGTCGCATCATCGGGTAGGTGGTCTGCCTTAAAATTTACCTGGCAAGAGTCTTTCCCACCCTGCGGGAGGCCAGCGCAGATCATGCGAGCGGTGATGCTGTTTCTACCATAGCTCTTCTGGCATTCAGACATCGAAACCGTCGGGACTTGCACGGCCATCAGCTGATTAGTACTGGATCCACCTTCCTGCAAGTAACATCCACCTTGTGTTATAAGTTGCGTCAAGTTCTTAGCGCCTGAGTGCCGCGTGGAGCGGATGGCGGTACATGGGTACACGAGAAAAGCATGAGAGAGGTGGGATCTCGCTCAGGTGACAAGAAACCTGCACGAACAAGAAAAGAAAAAGATGAATGCACCTGCACCTAACAGCTGGGATGATCTGAACCATCTGAGCGTCTATAATCATGATCTTGTCATAAAGGTATAATCAGAGACTATATATCCAATTGACTGCGCCTGCGGGGGAATGCGACTCGCCAAACGTTTGTTGTATTCAACAAACGTTTGTTGTATTCAACAAACGTTTGCATACGCAGCCTATGGACGATGACGGGCCGCCAGACAGTTTCGCAGCGGCTGACCAATCACAGCTCTCTTACCTCGTCCCCGCCGCCGATGGTGAGTTGTGTTTCAAAGGAAAATGTATCTATTCGCTCTCCACGGGATAAGTGCTCCCTGGGTATAATGGTCTCACACTAGGATACCCCTGTGTCATGAGAATCGGAAATAGCGGCGTCAAACACATTTAAACATCCAAGATTTGGATTTTTCCCAGCCCGGATGCGAACCCGGGACCTCTTGCTCGAGAGGCAGTTGTTAAAGTTGATTTCATACTTACAGATGTAGTTCCCCATCCTGAAACTAGGAGATTGGTGCCATCAGCAACAACGTCGTTCGATTTAGCCAGAGTCGACCTCTTGGTGGTTCTTCCATTGGTCGAAATAGCCGTGGTAGTTCTGACCAAGCCCACATCATAGTCATTGCCCGTTGGACGGTATAGTGGATGAGACCGGGTGACATTTGAGAAGTACATGGTACCGCCGCTGTCGGAATTGGCGCTGCCGACCCTGATATACACTTTGGTCACTCTGAAGAGAAGAGAATATTCTGATTAAGTAGTTAGCTAGCCACTATTTGCATTGGTTTTTAGATCTAGATTACGATGAGGTCTAACTCTATTTACTTACGTAATAAGTGAATAATTTTAAATTTTAAATCAAGTACCTTCTTTTAAAATTTTAATTTTAGATAGAAACATCAGATTGAAATAGAAAAATACTTGATTTGGTTTGCTAATTTTCATGATTCATGGTTTTAAGGGAGGAGCGTCGCTACTAATCCCAACAAAACACAGGGGGAAACCTACCTTGGGGAGTATCGACTCTGACGTTATTTTTGCTTACTTATCTCATAAACAGAGAGGGCTATTTGGGAGGTGTCAAAACCACTAAACTAAAGGAACTAAAGGTCTAAAGTTTAGGCCTTTAGTTCCTTTAGTTTAGTGGTTGTCAGTTTAGGCCCTAAACTCTTTAACAATTTTCTTTGAGGAAAAATGGTTTCAGGAACCTCAACGTCATTTTTAATGACCTATCTATAGACACCCCCACACATATGTCGCAGAAGGGTCAGGGGCGATAGATTGCGGTGTGTCCAGAATAAGTGAGATGGGTCTTTGTGGTTCATCATCACCAGTTCTATCAGTATGCATGATGGTGGATATGTGGGTATGGATACTCGAGCAAGTAAAATAACAGCTTCTGGTGAATGCTAATTTAATCAATAATCAGAGAGCACTACACCTTGTACAATTGATTACACCCTGTATAATTGGTTACACCCTGTAGGGTATACTAATCACGATATTTACGGGGACTGGTTAGTCCACTAGTGGCGGAGGAGGTGTGCTCCGTGCGACTGCTCGACTCGGAATGACTGGCGTACTAGCGTGCGCCCCCTTTTATAGCATGCACACCTAACCTCCGCACTCGTGGCCTAACCTAAGCGATGAAACAAATCGCTTGTGTCGCCGTACTTATCGATGTAGCTTAATTACTACACCATAAATAGCTATCGCCATAGCTTATAACACGACACGGCCAACCTGACAACTCAGACGTCCACGGCTGTATTACCTGTGGAAGAAGAACAAAGCCAAGTACATTTTGCTCGATCATCCTGACTCTTAATTACAACACTTAAAGCACAGTTCTACCAAGCACAGGCAATATAGCCTAGCAGTCATGATCAATTTTGTTTACTACCATGTCTGACCTAAGATGTCCGTGCCCACGGAATCTTTAACTTGCAAAAGCCCACCCTAACGTGTCCGTACCCACGGAATCTTTTGCCTCATGTCCGTGCCCACGGAATCTTTTGCCAGTGTAGCCCTCCCTAAGGTGTCCGTGCCCACGGAATCTTCAACTTGCAAAAGCCCACCTTAACGTGTCCGTACCCACGGAATCTTTTGCCTCATGTCCGTGCCCACGGAATCTTTTGCCAGTGTAGCCCTCCCTAAGGTGTCCGTGCCCACGGAATCTTCAACTTGCAAAAGCCCACCTTAACGTGTCCGTACCCACGGAATCTTTTGCCTCATGTCCGTGCCCACGGAATCTTTTGCCAGTGTAGCCCTCCCTAAGGTGTCCGTGCCCACGGAATCTTCAACTTGCAAAAGCCCACCTTAACGTGTCCGTACCCACGGAATCTTTTGCCTCATGTCCGTGCCCACGGAATCTTTTGCCAGTGTAGCCCTCCCTAAGGTGTCCGTGCCCACGGAATCTTTTCTGTGCCAACAGCCGCACTGCTGTTCTATCTGTACCAACAGATGCCAACCCCAACAAATCCGTACCAACGGATGACAGCCTCAGTACATTCGTCCCAACATGTTTATCCGTACCAACGAATGCCGGTCAACACCATCATCATCATTCCCCCTGACATTACAAACTACTATATTGCGGTATGTGTGTGCTTGTGATGTGTTTTCCAGAAAATTTGGTGGCCATAGTTTCAGAAATCAGGGAGCATTCAGCACCAGAGTCATAACAAAAAGAAAAGGTCTCACCATTGTTATTCAGTCTGCTGGAAGTGTTGGTGACCGCGCAGAGATCCACACGTCGCTGGACATCACTGCTCGGGCTCGAATTGACCCCGCTGCTGCGATTTGCTGCTGCTGGCTGGTAGATCCGCTCGGATTCCTTCACTCTAGGACATCTGGACGCGTAGTGGCCGGCGTTACCACACTGGTAACAAGTGACAGCTATCGAATTCCGATTTCCAGTGGAGGTTGATGCAGCAGGAAATTTGGTAGGGAAGGCCTTGTCCGCAGGCTTTATATTTGCTCGGCACTCGGCTGCTCGATGCCCAAATCTTCCACACGTGTAGCATCCGCTTGTGCCTCTGGATCGTTTTGCATCGCTTGCTCCACTTGCAGTTGAAGGCGCTTTTCTTTTCAACAGCGAAAAAGCTTGCACTTTCCTCTGTAGCTTCTCTCGAGATGTAATAGAAGTTGTGAAGGCAATATCTTGCAGCTTATCATCAAAACGGGCAGCATGGGCCAATACTGTAGTCACAATCATTTGTTCGGTGGTCAAGTTCTGCCATTTTGCCGACAAAGAAGTCATAAGTCGTGCAGTATATGCAGCTAAGTTTTCATTGTCTTTGGGTCGATCATTGTGGAAGTTAATTAAAGTGGCTGCAGGAGTCTCCAGGGAGATAAATCTTGCAGCAAATAAATTCTTAAATTGAGGCCAAGTCATACCTGGAAATGCTACTTGTGACAGCCATCTTGAAGCATCCCCTTTTAAGGCCTTACTGAGTACAACCACCAGTTCTCCGCCTTGGAGATCATTTTCGGAAAGGCACATGTCGGTGGTTGCAGACCAAGCTTCTGGATCCATTTCTGGTTTTATGGGATCAAATTCTGGCAGTGATAATGGTTTCTGCTCTGCTGATGATTTCTTGATGGTTTTGATAAGGCGCATCATGCCCTGGTTTTGAGTTTCCAGCAACATCCTCAAAAGTTTTTCTGTAGCATTTTCCTGCTGTGCTCGAGCTGATCCCACTTCTGACGTCGCAGAAGGGTCAGGGGCGATAGATTGCGGTGTGTCCAGAATAAGTGAGATGGGTCTTTGTGGTTCATCATCACCAGTTCTATCAGTATGCATGATGGTGGATATGTGGGTATGGATACTCGAGCAAGTAAAATAACAGCTTCTGGTGAATGCTAATTTAATCAATAATCAGAGAGCACTACACCTTGTACAATTGATTACACCCTGTATAATTGGTTACACCCTGTAGGGTATACTAATCACGATATTTACGGGGACTGGTTAGTCCACTAGTGGCGGAGGAGGTGTGCTCCGTGCGACTGCTCGACTCGGAATGACTGGCGTTTTTGGTGTGTGAGGGGATAAAAAAATGGTTTAACCATGCCCGGGAGTCAGACCTCCCTGCTATGCCCGGTTCTCTACACACAAGATCCGGATGAGGTCTCCGCCGTGAGGCAGAGACTACATTGAGCGGAGAGCTTATGTGTAGCATACGGACTAAAAAAACCCCAATGTGCGTGAGTAGTTATGTGTTCATTTTATTTTATTTTATTTTGAATGACTGGCGTACTAGCGTGCGCCCCCTTTTATAGCATGCACACCTAACCTCCGCACTCGTGGCCTAACCTAAGCGATGAAACAAATCGCTTGTGTCGCCGTACTTATCGATGTAGCTTAATTACTACACTATAAATAGCTATCGCCATAGCTTATAACACGACATATAGGTTTGATGAAAAACATATTTTTTTGGTGTCAGTTCCATGTATAGCG